>CAKLNU010000188.1:0-20232 GCA_922788865.1 Poeciliopsis turneri
GTTCAATGGCACAGATCGTGATTCAAACAGCACTAAGTCCAGGGTTAGTTTACTTATTGGGGTCTGTGTGCAAACTTGTTCCAAGACTCCTCCCACAATGATGAGTTCGATATCTCAGGAGTTGGTGAAAGATTTTCGTTAAGAACATTACAATGTTTCAGTGTATTCATATAATCAAAAGAACGAATGTCGTAGCCAACATGCAGCAGAAAGATGGAAGTTTTCTCCAAAAATCTATAGTCGAAACCGGAGTTTTGTTGCGAGATTACCTTAAAGGTAGCTTCTTCTTTGACAAACTGAGTTTGAAAGCCTGGCTTTATGGCCCCCAAGCATGAAGATCACCATAGCAAGGTAACTGTCTTTACCGCTATGCTGGCTGGTTGTATAGCAGATCTGATATAGACTGAATAGGCACAAAATTAGCGGAAGCTGGATGAATCAAGCTTCCTGAGGTGATATTTCCAGACATGGACAAAGTCAGATTTCAGGGTAACAATGGGTTCCAGCCCTTTGTTGCACTGAACAACAAAGGGAGGATTTTGGCTTTTAGCCCAAAATCCTCAGGAACTTCACACAGCACTTTTTGTAGTGAAGACAGATCTGTGTTAGATAAAAGAGCACATAGCTCTCGAAAATTTAGATCTGTGGTTGGGATCAATGCTACAGTTTTCTGACAATGCACTGGACTATGAAACAATTGTTTTTATCCTGACATTCACTCAGAAAGCATATATTTGGTCAGCAGAGGCAATAGATCCATCAGTTTCAGGCTGCCCACACAAATAACGACCCCACATTGTGTGTTCATTCAATGTCCCAAATGCCCAATCAACTGATTGCATGGTTAAGAGGGAGAGACACAGGATCAGTTCAGTCATCATCATGATGATGCCACATATAAGCAGTCCATCACATCTTAAAATTGTCATAAGCTTTTTTTCTTTGTTGTTGTTTCTGTTCTCTTGTAATAGCACAAGCACTTTCTCCGCTGTGTTACTATTGTTCTTTTGTAGGATCTGTGAAAGTGCAGTTAATGCGTCTCTGTTGTTGATCCCTCTCTCAAATGCCTTAGGAAGGAGAAGTGACGCTGATACTGAATCAAACAATACACTTTTGGTCTTTCTACAGGTTTTAATCTACGTGGCGTCGACATGAAAGATATGGCTTTTCTCTTTTGATATATATAGCCGCTACAGCTATGTGTGTGTCTATGTTCCCGCCAAAGGACATTCCACATTGTCAGCGGCCCCTGGGGCTGAGCCCAAGCTCTCCTTTAACAACCCTCCACAAAGTTTAGCTGACTGCTGGAGGAAAAGATGGCGGTTTGCATCGCACTATTGATGATCAGATCCTCTTATTGAAAGAAGAGGATCTGGGAAGTTTCCCTATTGTTGAGGATATATCTCCTCAACAATGGTGGGTGGGACATGTTGAGGACCAGGGAGGAGGCAGCGGGGCGCTCCATGCTCCCCACAGACACAAGATGCTGCCCTGGGCAGTTGCCCATGTCACCCATATCAGAAACTGTGCCTATTTCTGAGCTGTAACGGCATCGGCAAACAGACTCAGAGGGAGGAGTCTGGAACCAGACTATAAAACAGCAACAACACAAAAAAGTGAAACCATTTACTGCCAGAAAGAAACCAACAGCAACAGATCATCACAGATCAACTGGCTGCCAGAAGACAGTCAAGATGTCCACACACATCTATCAATAAACCTCGTGTAGAGAAGAGCTCATGATTTTATACATTATTGTCTCAGAGGCAAACATTATTTACCAACAAAATATATAAAATAAAAAAAAGAATTAGAGCTGGTATTGATACCACATTTTAGTTGTTTTAATTATTTTCATTAAATATTCAATACTAAAGAGTATCTTTGTGTAAAAATACCTTCTGGCTTCAACATTTAGCCTTTAACAGTGACAGTGATGATCCCATATAAACTCTTGTTGCACCAGTTCAGTGGTTTGGTTCACTGAAAGGCTTTGGACCAAAACACATTAAAGATCTAATGTTGTATCAACCTTTCAGACTCTCAGGGGCTTCTGGTTCTGGTTCTGGTTCTTCAACCAGTTTTCAGGAACCAATAAGCTTCTTTAAAATGACTGACATGATGCCTGGAGTCTTTTCTCCACTGAAGCTGCTGGTTCGGAGCAAACAGTGGAGAAAAGCTGCAGGTGTATTTATACAGGTGAGCAGATGGACTGAACTCTGCTGGGCTTTAGATGAGCAGCTTTAAGGATGAACAGGAAAAAAAATTTCATTTCTTCCTGGTCGCCACTAATGTGAACCTTTACACACCTGGTGATGTTTCTGTGTGATGAATGAAGGCGTTAAATCCCGTCGCTATTATTGCTGAACACAAAGCTATAAATGTCTGGGCAAGGTCAGAGGTCATCTATGAAACTGACTGGAGATGAAAACATAAACCAAAAGCTGGAGTTTAGACATTTTTATTCGCATATTTGTGAGTTTACCTCTTTATTATCAAATTGAATATAATTTCAGATTCTTGTATAACTTTTCTTCATGTTAACTTTGCTGTTATTGTTACAAGTTAATTTTCTAAACTACAGAAAAGTTGTTAGAGAAGCTAAATTGTGAAAAATTGAACTGAAGTTGATATGAAATATTAATACTGCTGTTAGATTTACCAATGTTTTGGTTTTGATCTGATAACTCAATTAATCATTAGAATAATCCATAGATCACTAGATTACTAAAATATTTGTTTACAACAGCTCAATTTGATACGTTGGTTTCAGCTCATTTTGTGGTTATCTTTGATTTTTTTTTTACTGGCTCTATGTGTTTTTACTTCATTTAATCATTTTTTGTTGTTTTAACTGTAAAACATTTTAGTGTATTGCTGATCGTCTTAATTGGCTTTATTGTTATATTGTACGTTACACCTCTGTAATATGGAAGAGAAATTTTATTATTCAACATTTTACTGGGTCCAATATTAAATACAATATTGAAACCCAGTAATATTGACCAATATTACTGGATAATATGAAGCCCACTATAATTATGCATAATGTTGAATAACAGAAATAAAGTATTAAATGGTTTGGTCAAAGTGAATCTGACAGAAAATATGTGAACTTATCAGAAAAGGGCTGTGGACAAAACAGACATTTAAAAATATACTGTATGAATGAGAAAGGATATTAACTGATCTATAGACAAAAACCAAGAGGAAGAAAAACTTGTGTATTAAATAATCTGTAGGATTTATTCAAATTACTTTGTGTCTGTGTGCTTTGATGCTGTGGGCATCATTTGGTTTAATGATGCCCATAAAAATATTAAATATCATCATATTATTGTGTAACTAATATCATTAAAACCCTTTTTAGTGGTGGTGCAGCGTAAAGCACAACCCTCACATGGAGCCTCAGTTCTCCACACAGTCGTCACAAGTTCAAGTCTTGACCTGATGACCTTTGCTGCATGTCTTCCCTCTTTCATTGCCTACTTTCCTGTCTAATTACTCTCCAAATAAAACCCATTTCAGCAAAAAAATCCTTTAAGAACTGTTTAGTTTCTACTCTAAAGTAATTTAAATAAAAATTGCTTTTGGTTTATTATTGTTTTCTAATTCTTCAACAGCTGAAATGGAGCCAGACCTCAGGATTGTTCTTGTTGGGAAAACTGGAGTCGGTAAAAGTGCAGCTGGAAACACCATTTTAGGGAGGAAAACTTTTGAGTCAAAAGCCTCTCTTTCCTCTGTGACACAGCAATGTAAGAAGGAAACTCGTAGTTTAGCTGGTCTTAATCTGGCTGTCATTGATACTCCAGGTCTGTTTGATACAGAAAAGAGTAATAAACAGGTTTTGGAAGAAATTGCTAAAGGCATCAGCATGGCGGCTCCTGGTCCTCATGTCTTCTTGATTGTTCTCCAACCAACCAGATTCACAGCAGAAGAAAGAAAAACAGTGGAAATAATTAAGAAAATGTTTGGAGAAGAAGCAGCCAGATACACCATGGTGCTGTTTACCAATGGAGATGAGCTGAAAAAAGAAAACATTAAAATAGAAAACCTGTTAGACAAACACAAACCTCTAAAACGCATCATCAGACAGTGCTCCAGCTTGCAGAAATTTGATGATAAATATCATGTCTTTGACAATAATGTTGAGGATCCTGCTCAAGTTGGTGAACTGGTACAGAAGATGAACAGAATGGTTCAGAGAAATGGAGGAAGTTGTTACACCAATGACATGTTTGAAGAGGCAGAAAGAGCAAGCAAAGAAGAAATGGAACGACTCCTCGAAGAAAATCCAGACATGAATTCTCAAGATGCAAGAAGACAAGCAGAGAGAGACAACGCATTTATCCATGCTGTTCTGTGGGCTGTTGCTGCAGGAGGTGTTGCTGGAGCTGCTGGTGGAGCTGCATTTGGAGCTAAGGGGGGACCGTTAGGAGCTGCTGCTGGATTTCCAGCTGGAGCTGTGGTTGGAGCTGTATCAGCAGTGAAAAAGAAGGGAGGATGTGTTATACAGTGATGATGTGTTTGATACTTTGGCCACAGCTTATTAAACCCTGATTTTCATGAATAACAAAACATGTATCAGTAATAAAATATTTGATCATGTAATTAATTATGTGTAACCCACATGTATATGTGTGATACTATTGTTAGTAATATTTTATTTCTGTAGGATTTTGTTTTGTTATTTAATGCTCCCAGCAATTCAGTTTCTATTTTAATTTTGAGTTTTCTTGTGATACCAGAAAACGCCAGCAGGTGGCTTGTGAGTTACACTCTGGTTTAGACAGCAGAAAAACTAAGAAGAAGAAACCGTAGCTGGCTGTCGTACGTTGTGCTGAATTATTGCATGCAAAAAGATAAATTCTTGATGAATTCCGGTAACGGTTAAGAGAAAAGAAGATACGTGACCTGATCCCTGGCAGTAAAAAAAACATTTTTACTGTGATTTTCTCTGATAAGTGTTGTAACGTATTTTTGCAACCGAAATTAAGATAATGCTAACTGGCGTCACAGGCATCACTGCTCATATATTCCGACTAGGAAGAAAAGAGAAACGTAAATAAAACCAATCGGAGAAACGTGTGAGATGAAAATGATGATTTTCACAGTATTGCATTTTTGTTATGTACAAACTTATAATGGGTCGCGTACAGTGTGATACGTTTGTTTTGCAAGCTTGCCATTAGTTGAATATTATTTTTGTGAAAAATGGAATTTATTGCTTCCTGCATACTTTTTGGATTTTAATAGTTAATTAAGTTCTATATATATGCAGGTTGGGTTTTTTTAGAACCCCATTCAACCTGGAAGAGTTTCCAGCTGCACAGCACCGCAGGCCTGGATCGGATTGCTGAGCTCCAGGTTTCAACCCAAGACCTGGGACTGCTGGATCCGCTGCCTGCTTTGCACTGGATAAGATAAGATTTTGGATCCAAAGAAACACATGGCCATTTAACAAAGACTTGACTGACTGACTTAAATTGCAATTACTGAACTAAAGAGCTTCTAAAGGAAGAACTGAACAATAAGGAATCTGAACTAAAAGAAAATATACTACCTGATATAACAAGGGTGGACACTTTATGTTGAAACAAAATTGTACAATAATATTCTGTTTCAAGTTTGTATTAAACAGTCTGTTCATTATTCTTGATAATATGGTTGTTTGTACTTATTATCCTCCTTTTTGAACTTAGAAAGATAGACTAATTGTAACTTCAACATTGAAATCTAAGTTTCTCAACTTATCTGTTCGTAAGTTACACTAGTTGGTTACATATGTAATAAATATTTCAGCATCTGTGGCTGAGATGAGGAATGAAGAACTTTTATGTCTTTATCACCAAGTTCTTTGATTCCTTTTTATTTCAATCGCATGTAAAACTGTCAACAATCTGAACAATATAGTGAATAAATATAACTTGTAAAGAACCTGTGAGCCAAAGAAACAAGTGGAGTTACTTTAGCATTACATTATCTTAAACCGATGATTTATTCTGATTTCTATTAAAGTAAATATTTATCATGTATGTTATGATTAATAACAATCATCACCAATTTACCTCAGGAAAACTATTTGGTTAAGAATTAAATTATGTCAAACTCTGTTTCTTCATTAAATCTGTGAGAATTTCACTTTATTTTCTAAATCAAATCAACAAAGATATCAGGTCAAATTTTTAAGTAAATCATTTGCCCCTCATTGGATTGTAGAGGAATCACACAAAGGTTGAAATAACCTGTGAATTTAAATAAAACCTTAACATGACATGGTGAACAATCTGAGAGGATGAACACATGAATGTCATAAAATGGTGCAGATGTAGAGCAGATGACCTAAATACAGAGACTAAAGTTAAAGTAAAGTTGATCATTTAAAAAAAATACTAGTTCCAAAACGATTAAATAAAAGTTCCCCATTCAGAAACTGCTGCAGCTTCCAGGGTCCTGCTGCTGGAATCATCGTCTGATCAAGTCATTGATCCAGCAAGACTTCAGCTTGTTATGCAGGAAAACATTCAGTCATGATGGGAGACCAGGGAGTATCAGATCTGATTATAGCAGCTACTTCTCAGTGAAACACTGATAAAAAATAAATAAATGTTAAAGGGTTAAGCCATCTTTTAAAGAGGCAGAGGCTCAATTTCCAAGCACTAAATTACAATGCCAAAATTTCTTAAAGTATGTTTGATATTGAAAGCATTTTTGTAACAACTGAAGGTAATATAGTTACTTCACTGTGTTGTAAAATGGTACTATGTACCTGGGAAATACATAATACTGTCCCTTTCATAAAATGTGCTGCATAAATAAACCACATTGAATCAAACTAAACAGTAAAAAGTTACGTCTGTGTTTATAGCTGCTCTCCCTGCTGCAGCTTAAGAAGCTTGTTATGCAGGAAAGCATTCAGTCATAATGGGAGACCAGGATACAGAGGTATCAGAACTGATTTTTACCCTTCATCCTTTGCAGCATCATAGTGCTGAACATCAGCAGATACAGTGACCTTAATCAAGGTTTGGACAAAGAAACTTCATGTTCATACAGATGGCAATCCAAAATCCTGGTTCATGACCCAGATGTTCATGTTTTCTCATCAGGGCCTCAGTCATCAAGAGACTCCATCCATCTGGAAAACTGTGTGGACGACCTGTTTTCTGAACAATGTTCTTACAGAGAGACACGTTTCACACTGAGGAAACTAATTTTAAATGTCGTTTACTTATCAAAGAGGACATCATCCTGTCTGAATCTAAATTTACAAAAATCTCTTCTGAAGAGATATGTCCTCACTTCTTCTTGGAATTGGTTTGAATAAACTATTTTGGCCTCCACTTTAAGTTTTTGTTAGAACCAACAGACTCAGAGGAAATACCAAATGGTGGTATAGAGCTAAAAAATCATTTCAAAGATTCATTACAGCTGCAAAAACACAAGGAAGTTACACAAATCAGTAATGTCCCAGTTTCTTCTGTTATGTTATTATAATATTGACTATTTTGTTTGAGTTTTAAGAGCTGATAAGTGTCTCCATGTTGTGTATTTTTAAATGCAATGGCACGGTGGGATCGGTAGGGGGTGCTGTTTAACCATTCAGTCACATTTGGGACGTCTAGGCTTATTTACAATTTGATTAAAGTATCTATATTGTTCAAATTAATCACAAATGTCGTATTTATAAGAAAAACAGGCTCAATTTCCAGATCTATCTATTAGACATAGAATCATATTAAATAAATTTACAGCCATTCCACAAGAAAATTCTCATAACTATTTAGTAAATAATGAGTGACCGAAAGTTGAAATGAAATTAAATGAATTGAAATTTTATTGGTGGCCATTTTAATACCACTAATGACTGAATAAGTTTCTTCATCAGATTTTGTGGTTCAAAGATGGCTGCCGTTTATCCTGTCTGAATCTTAAAATAGAAAATTAAGTCATCCAGGTTCTGTGTCTTCAAAGCATAATTTTAGACGACTCAGCTGACTGGATTCATGTTGGTCATATTTGTACCAGTCTCTGTCAGCCATTGGGTGAAAGGTCATCAGTCCATCACAGAGACACACAGGAAAAACAACCACAGACATGGTGGAGGACATGACCGTCTGTAAAACATTCTTCCACAATTATCTGAGTCTGCATCAGAAAGCTGAACATCAGCAGACACAATGGCCTTAGTTAACTTCTGAATAAGAAAACTGCATAATGTTCATACAAAAGAAAATTGCCTCCTGAGAAGAATGAAAGAAGAAGATCAGTTCTGATACCAAACAGAGACACAACAAGCTCAGAAGGTGGAACCGATGGTGATGCTGGTATTTCATGTTGCCTCCATCTCGTCGTAGCGCATCAGCTTATTAATCTACTGCAGCCATTCCTGTGATGCAGAACTAAACTGGAGCAGGAAAACATTCAAAGTCACGAATGTGACCTTGAGGCCTGAATACAGAGAATCCACTTTCGAATCCAACATTTTCTAACGATGAAGATGAGCTGAAAACACTGAGCGCAACTTCCTTCTTCACAAAATGTAAATAAAGTTTATTCTCTGAACTGCAGAGCTGCATCCGATGTTAGCAGTTGTAGAAATTCTCCTTTGTCTTTGGTAAAAGACTGAGATTTGTTTTGGTTGTTTTTACCCAGAATTCCCTGCACTGTAGTACACTTAACTGCTTTAGGAACAGTCTCCAGTCTGCTTCACACTCACCTTGTAGGATCTATTTCTCCACTGTCAGTTAAATATTAGAGTTTAGATTATTTAGTTCATTTTCATTTGCTTATTATTGGTTAGTAATTCACTTAATTAGTTAATTAATTTCAGTTAGTGTGTTTCACAGTATAAATAGGGAGGTTTTAGGCAGCTCATTTTGCACTTGGGTGGTCATAAGGTTTTTCACCAGTCTATCCAATCAGTCAGTCATCAGTCAGTCACTTCAGTCCATCAGCTTATAATCTGTTTTGTCCGAACTGTGGAATGAAATAAATAACTGCATTTTTTGGATTGCGTCAGCCAGAATCCCTGGTGCATCAGGTGACTCGTTGAGTTAGATTCACTTTATTTTTTGGATCACTTTGAAGTCTTCAATGTTTTGATTTTTGAATTTGAGTTATAGACAAGTAGTCACTACACACCTTTTACATTCAACTGAACCAAGCCTGAGGTTTAGTTTTTGATTTGCAACAGAGTTTGATTTTGTATTCACACCTCCCCAATCGAATCGGACTTTCTAGACATCCAGACTAAAGCTCAGTTAAAGTGAACACAACAGCACAGTTTAGTCCACTGAAATAGAACCTTTTAAACTACAAATCAAACAATGAGTGGATCATTACAGTGTAGATGTTCCTGCTCACCAGCTGCTCCATGTTTCTTCCCAATCTGCTGTCTGATCTCTATTGTAAAGATACATGCAGGTTTTCATCACATTTGTTCTGGTTCTGTTTTCGCACCAGAAGCTGCTGCCGCTATGCTCTGCTCTGCTTCACTTGTTAAGTTTCCTCTTATCACACAACAGATAGAGTTTCATTTATTCACATAAACACAGAAGACCAACTTCCTGTTTATCTGCAGCTGCTGCTTTCAGTCACGTTTCAGGTGACTGAAAGCTTTCTGTAATTCTCCTAAAATATTGAATCTTTGACTACCAATAGAAAAAGGAGCTGGGTTTGAGTTTGACTTAAACTGGAGTTTTGTGAAGCATCCAAAAACTTTGCAAGTCCTTCAGAAACCCTGGAGAAACTTCAGCTCTCTTTAGAGTAAATTAAATAAAGAGTTCTGCTTGACTTAACCTTAACGTAGTTTAGGGCCGATGTGTCAATTATATTTTAGATGAACTAATAACTGGATATCAAAAGGTGCTTTGTAGGAGATTTTATTTACATAACTTCTCCAGGTGAAGCTAAAAATGCCACTTAATGAGAACATATTTACAGACCAAGGTTTATTTTATTTTGAATCCAAAATGGAAATACTTTTGTGCAGTTTTGGCTTCATATCTGCTCTGAATGTGTTTTTTTAACAAGTAGCCTTTTTAGAGTTTGCAGCAATTAATTGATTACTAGATTAGTAATCAATTATTTCAATAATTGATTCACCACAAATATGTTTAATCCTTTCAGCTCTATATAGCTGAAACGATTCAAAACTTTCTGTGGTAACAAAAAGATTAAAACCAACAATTTTAAACATCACAACATGTTTATGTGGATTTAAATGAGTTTAGGACTGTTTGGATCACAAAAAGAAAAGTATGGAAACATTTGAGACATACAGATGATAAGATCTTTCCTGTTTGTTTCTCAGGAAGCAGCCAGGTTATCTGTATTCTCCTTTATATGTTTCATCCTCAGTTTTCCCTCAGTGTTACCAGTTCAGACTTTGATCCTATCTGCATGTTTGATTATCAGATTAAGAACATTTGTGTCATCAACAGTGTAGAGAACTGAACGAAAATGACTTCTGTCACTCTTCTTTTTCTTCACATAAATACCTTAAAATCTGATGTGATTTTAAACTGCTAGTTTTGTTGTGTCTATTTGAACGTCTCAATAGGGACACTGCGTATTGATATACAGCTTGAAAAGCATGAATATAAACACACCAATTACAACAAAGGCTGATTTTCATTTTCTCTGCTAGAAACATCCCAGCCTCTAAAACTCTTCATCAGTCAGTGCTCCATCCTGGAGAACTTTGAAGATAAATATCATGTCTTTGACAACACAGTTGAGGATCCTGCTCAAGTCAGTGAATTGATGCAGAAGATCAACAGAATGGTTCAGAGAAATGGAGGAAGTTTCTACACCAATGAAATGTTTGAAGAGGCACAAAGAGCTGAGCAAGAAGAAGCAGAACGACGCGGCAGAGAAAATCCTGGCAGTAATCCTGGAGACGCAAGAAGGCAGGCAGAGAGAAACAACTCATTAATCCAGGGTGCTTGGTTGGGAGCTTCAGCAACGTTTTGTGGAGTAGCTTTGGGAGCGTTTGGTGGGGTTGCTGTTGGGCAGATCCTGAGGCTCTGGTTTGAGCTGCAGTAGCAGAGGAAGAGATGGCCTGCATTATACAGTGATGATGTGTCTGATGTTTTGGCTGCAGCTTATTAAATCATGATTAAAACGTTCAGCTGTTCAATGGGCAACATGCTGAATCCCTAATTAATATCCTGAATATCAGAGCATGAATGTGTGAAGATCTGAAAATGACTTGCAACATATTATCTTGTACCGCTGACTCAAAGTTTATATATTTACCTGAGTCTCTTCGAAATTAAGCCTCTAAAAGAGCTACAACACTTCCACTCTTTAGTTCCTCCTTAATTAATAAAATAAGGAGGAAGTAATGGTACATTACGTCTATATTTTGTTTCTGTATAAACTTATCTTAACTGAGTTTCTGACCTCTGCACTACATTCATCCATCCTCAGGATGAGAGATGGATAAAAACTATACAACTTTCTTGCTCTGAATGATAGTTTTACAAATGGATGTAAAATAAACTGAATTCATCTGTAATGTGTTTTATTTGAATTATATTCTAAAATGAGTTTGACTCAACTGGATTTCATAATCACATACGATCGATTACCATTTAATTCATTCAGATTTGTGTGTAAACAAGTTCTTTTATATTGTATCCATGTTTTAACATGCCAATAAATGGAGAGCTTAAAATACAGTCTGACTACTTTTATTGTATTCACACATTTTCCAGTTTCTAATAGTTGAAGCAGCAGAAGGTAAAATATTTATTTAGTGCTTTGCTCTTTAAATTCATGTCTCACTGAGCAAAGTAACCAAAACAGAAACATCTCTATGGGAATTGCACCCAAGACCATCAACACCAATGGGAGAGACGTGGTTTCACAATTTAAAACGTTACATTTATTTCTAGTTTCACTCCAAGAAAACTAGAGAATAAATTCTAGTTTTTATTAGTAGAAGTAAAACAAGTTGTTTTTGGTCTGAGACATTTCAGAACAAAATCAACTGTTTTGAGTCCAAACAGGGAAAACTGGCTCCAAACAAACCAAACAAGGATAAAGCAAAATAAATCAGCCCACAAACATGTGGACAAAAACACTCAGTCATGAAAGGAAGCCAGAACAAAACACCTCCAACACCTTCAGCAATATGTAGTAATTGTATGTGTTCATACTTAGTGTGAGTTATTTTATCAGCCCATCTCAATAACAGTAGTTCATGTTGTGAACTATTTCTGTCAGTACATGGTCAATAACACTTATATAGTGTCTCCAAATAGAAGTACCTTTTTGGAAATGTTCAAGAGGAACAGACTCTGAGTTTGACAAACAAGTGACCAATGTCTAGGACTCCAAATGGATTAGCAGACACTCCGCCAAGAACTAAACATGCCTATATCTGGAATGTAATGTAAGCTTTGGGGAGCATGCGCTGGATCAAAGGGATTCACTAAGATTGGGCCAAGATTTTATTGTGATTTGGCTGCAGTTCGTAATAAAACTTTGCTGTTTAACCAAAGTACAGACTGATGCAGTCTTATTTCTGATGCATCTTGAGGTCACTCACAGAAAAACACCACACTTATAACTCCTTTTGTAAAAGGAAAGGGCAAAGCAATTAATAATAAAAGTGAAGCACTGGAAATATGGCAAAAGAAGTAGGATGAAGATGAGAAAGGAAGAAATATGTATAAAAATAGAAAATGCTGGTGGGAGAAACAGAAGAGAAGAGATAATATTGGTGAGACTGAGGGTAAAGGTCATGCCCAAGACTAAATAACATATTGCATTTAATTAAGAGAAACAATGATAAATGTGAGGGATGTGGAGGGAAATAAATTGTAGATCATGTAGAACTGTGATGCATTTCGGTCTGAGAGAGAAGAATTGAGGGAAATAGTAAGAAGGACGGAAATTGAGTCTAAAAGAAATATTGTGAACTTACACAAATGAAGATGAAATTTATCTAGTAAGGAAAGCATTATTTATTTATCTTTATAACACTAAAAAAAAGAAAACAGAATTTAATGGGTGGAAGTTAATGCTGTTATATTCATGTACAGTAGGTGGCTGTATTCACCTATAACTTCCTGATGATCCGTGATTATAAAAATAAGAAGCAGGATCCAACAAATTTATGTTTTGGCATCATCTTCGTTTTCACTGAGTTGTTTCTGTCTTGGGTCGAACTTCACTGACAGCTCGTCTTCTGTTATTTTGATAAGAAAATCATTGAAATTAGTTTATCAACACTGT
Organism: Poeciliopsis turneri; assembly: GCA_922788865.1. Lineage (NCBI taxonomy): Eukaryota > Metazoa > Chordata > Actinopteri > Cyprinodontiformes > Poeciliidae > Poeciliopsis > Poeciliopsis turneri. Next base: position 13,249 of record CAKLNU010000188.1, read on the forward strand.
TGTGTTGCAGACCGTGAAGGAGCAAATGATAAAGTTAGTTACATTATTTTCACCTTCTGTCTAATACCAACTTCAACCACATTAGACTAAAAACAATCTGCTACTGCCAGTAGTGACTGTCTCTAATGTGTTTCAGTTTCAGAACAGGATCATCAACGAGGTAAATCAACTCAGAATCAATCTCATCTCTGAGTTAAAGCTGCAGAATCTGTTATATATATCTTTACATATTTACAGAAACTGTCACCAATTTGTTATGAGACAGATAATCTATGGCCAAAAAAAATCTAGTGACAAATTTTTAAATCAAGAAGTATTTCTTCAACTGAAGTGATCAGAAGCAAAAACTTCATTAATGAATGAAAATCTATCTGATCTATAAAACCCAGCAGGAGGAAACTCCCACTGTGCTTCAGCGTCAGCCTGTCACAATAACACATTTTAGGATAATAACTCAAGAACATGTTCTCAAATACCAAACATTAAAGTCTAGTGAGTATTTAATCCCAAAACTGGGAGACATTTTAAATATTCAAAATAAACAAAACAACATAAACGATAAATAAAATGAATTATGAAGTCTCTGTAAACGAAACTGTTCTTCACAAAAAGCCTAGTTGAGACCAAAGCAGCAGATTGAAAACTTTTATGATCCGGCTTCTGGTAGAAAGAGAGAAAATGGAAAAATAATAAATCAGGCAAATGGAAAATATTGAATTAATTAATGTTATTAATTAATTCCAGAGAAAAATTCACATATTTCATGATTACCAACCAAAACGACATATAAACAAGTTTCAGGTATGACATACAGACAAATGTCTGAGGCTGCAGCTTTTAAATGGAGAAGCAGCAACATTTCATAAAATGGAAGGAAAACATCATAATTCCACACAGAGAGGCTGTAAAAAACCTCTGCACATATAAAACATTGCCAGTGAAGCCAGTGAAGGCAGGGAGTGTGTGTTTATGGCCATGATGGGTGTGTATGCGTGCCAATGTAAGTCTGTAAACCCTGAACAGCCAGGATACACACTGTAAAAACATTTACAGGTGGTTGAACTTGAAATTGAAAGTCCGCCTACTGCTTTGAAAATGTAATTTAAGTCAAATTTCTTTGGTTTTAACTCAGAAATTAAAGTTTATGAAGTTGATTTAACAACAAGAGACAAGTCGTCTAAACATTGTTTTTTAACTTCATTAATCTTGAATTGTGAGTTTTAACTTAAAGCTGCAATTTAAACTAAATAAAACAAACTGCTCTCACCTAAAGAGCCAAGATCAAGTTAAAATACTTATTTTACTTGAGGATAATTTAAATTCTTGCAAACCATTTTCATTTTATATGTAGATTATGTCTATTAAGATAAATAGAAAAACATTTAATGGCAAAAAGAAATAGTGTCAAGTATTTTTTAAAATCTTTTGAGGCTTAAAACAGACAACATAAGAGGAGAGTTAAGTATAAAATGGAAGTACTTTTGGCTCCTTTGCCAATAATTACCCAGTTCTGGGATCAATAAAGTACTTCTTATCTTATCTCATGTTTTCTTCTTATCCCCTTGGACTTTAGTACAAGGTCAGATCTCTGTTATCTGCTGGGCTGCAACTTCTCACCTCCTGTGTTATCAATGAGATAACAGGCAGCAAGACAGGAGGAAGAGAACTGAGACATTTACGACATGCAATAAAATAAATGTGATAAAATAATAGCATGCCCATAGTAAAAACAACTCGATGTGATATTATAGATCTCATGTAATCCATCCATCCATCCATTTTTCTGATCACCCTTCTCCCTAACGGGCTCGGAGTTGCTGGTGCCTCTCCAGCTGCGTCCGGGCGAGAGGCGGGGTTCACTCCCTGGACAGGTCGCCAGTCTGTCGCAGATCTCATGTAATGAATAAAAGCAATTAAGATTTGTTTTGCCCTATTAACAAATACCCTGTATTGACTTCAAAACGTCAACACTTTTATTTTTAATTGCAAACTGTGGAGCACTCATTACTTTTACAAATTTAGAGCACAATTAGAAAGTCCAGATACTTACTAAGTGTAATACTTACTTCATTTATCGAGCAACCCTGAATAGGAGTATATAGTTTATTTACTGTGGATCAACATTATTAGTTTTTTCTTCTTTTGCTCTTTCCTTTGGTTTATTATTTTGTTTGTATTTCTTTTTTATTCAGAAAAGTGTTTTAGCAAGGAGAAAACAGCAAACGGTTAGTTCCAGTAACAGGATCACGTGATGCAAACAGCACTAAGTCAGGGTTAGTTTTACTTAAATTAGGTCTGTGTGTGCAAACTTGTTCCAAGACTCCCTCACAATGATGAGGTTCAGTATCCTCAGGAGTTGGCGAAAAGAGTTGCTAGATTAAGAACATTACAATGTTTCAGTGACATTAAGCATGTCCAAAAGAACAGATGTATATCAGAGCCAACATGCAGCAGAAAGATGGAAGTTTTCTGCCCAAAAGTATGATAGAAACAGAGTTTTTTTGACACGAGATTACCTTAAAGGTAACTTCTTCTTTGACAAACTGAAGTTTCGAAACCCTGGCTTTGTGGCCCCCAGCATGAAGATGACTTAGCAAGGTAACTGTATCTTTTACACATTGCTCTTTAGCTGGACTGCATAGCAGATCATCAACAAACTGAATAAGAGCAGAACCAGCAGGAAGCTGGAGCGAATCCAAGCTTCCTGAGGTGATACTGTTTCAGACATGGACAGAAGTCAGATTTCAGGGTAACAACAATGGGTTCACACCCTTTGTTGTATGAACAACAAAGGGAGGATTTTAAAGGGGGTTTTGCTTTTAGCCCAAAAATCCTCAGGAACTTCACACAGCACTTTTGTAGTGAAGACAGATCTGTGTTAGATAAAAAAAAACATGCTCCAAAATTTAGATCTGTGGTTGGGATCAATTCCACAGTTTTCTGACAATGCACTGGACTATGAAACAATTGTTTTTATCCTGACATTCACTCAGAAAACATCATATTTGGGTCAGCAGGTGAAATGATCCAATCAGTTTCATTTTACATGCACAAATAAACGACCCCACATTATTCCATTCCAATGTCCAAATGCCAGCATCAACTGATTGCATGACATTGCTGACTATTTTTTTCTACTTCTAACATAAACAGGCAAAGAAGTCATCCAGAAATGTTTTTTCACTCCAGGCTTCCGGTTCCAGTCATCATCACTTCTGATGATGCTCACATACATAGCAGAGTCCACCACATCTTAAAATTGTCATAGCTTTTTTCTTTTGTTTTTTCTGTTCTCTTTAAAATACAAGCACTTTCTCTGTTTAATTGCTCTATTGTTCTTTTTGTAGGATCTGTAAAGTGCAGTTAATGGGAATGTCCTGTTGTTGATCCTCACTGTTCTTAGGAAGGAGAAGTAATACTGATACTGAATCAAAACAATACACTTTTGGCTTTTACAGGTTTTAATTTTGTGTGTCAGACAAGATATTTTTTTCATATATATATGTTTTTATATATGTGTGTGTGTGTTTTTATGTTCAGTCAGGATATTCCACATTGTCAGCGGCCCCCTGGGCGAACTGCCTTCCCAACAACCCCTCCACAAAGTTGCTGACTGGGGTGGAGGAAAGATGACGGTTTGCATTCGGCACTATTGATGATCAGATCCTCTTATTGAAAGAAGAGGATCTGGGGAAGTTTTTCCTATTGTTGGGGAAATATCTCCTCAACAATGGTGGGTGGGACATATTTGAGGACCAGGGAGGAGGCAGCGGGGCGCTCATGCTCCCCCACACAGACACAAGATGCTGCCCTGGGCAGTTGCCCATGTCACCCATATCAGAAACTGTGCCTATTTCTGACTGTAACGGCATCGGCAGACAGACTCAGAGGGAGGAGTCTGGAACCAGACTATAAAACAGCAACAACACAAAAAGTGAAACCATTTACTGCCAAGAAAGAAACCAACAGCAACAGATCATCACAGATCAACTGGCTGCCAGAAGACAGTCAAGATGTCCAAACACACCTATAATAAACTCGGTAAGAAGAGCTCATGATTTTATACATTATTATCTCCAGAGGCAAACATTATTTACCAGCAAAATATATAAAAATAAAAAAAAGAATTAGAGCTGGTATTGATACCACATTTTAGTTGTTTTAATTATTTTTCATTAAATATTCAATACTAAAAAGTATCTTTGTGTAAAATACCTTCTGGCTTCAACATTTAGCCTTTAACAGTGACAGTGATGATTCCCATATAAACTCTTGTTGCACCAGTTCAGTGGTTTAGTTCACTGAAAGGCTTTGGACCAAAACACATTAAAGATCTAATGTGTATCAACTTCAGACTCTCAGGGCTTCTGGTTCTGGTTCTGGTTCTTCAACCAGTTTTTCAGGGAACCAATAAGCTTCTTTAAAATGACTGACATGATGCCTGGAGTCTTTTCTCCACTGAAGCTGCTGGTTCGGAGCAAACAGTGGAGAAAAGCTGCAGGTGTATTTACTACAGGTGAGCAGATGGACTGAACTTTTCTGGGCTTTAGATGAGCAGCTTTAAGGATGAACAGGAAAATAAATTTCATTTCTTCCTGGTCGCCACTAATGTGAGGCTTTACACACCTGGTGATGTTTCTGTGTGATGAATGAAGGTGTTAAATCCCATCGCTGTTATTGCTGAACACAAAGCTATAAATGTCTGGGCAAGGTCAGAGGTCATCTATGAAACTGGCTGGAGACAAAAACATAAACCAAAAGCTGGAGTTTAGACATTTTTATTAGCGTGTTTGTGAGTTTATCTATTTATTATTAAATTGAATATAATTTCAGATTCTTGTATAACTTTTCTTCATGTTAACTTTGCTGTTATTGTTACAAGTTAATTTTTCTAAAATACAGAAAAGTTATTAGAGAAGCTAAATTGTAAAAAATTGGACTGATGTTGATATGTGATATGAAATACTGCTGGTAGATTTACCAATGTTTTGGTTTTGATCTGATAACTCAATTAATCATTAGAGTAATCCATAGAGTCACTAGATTACTAAAATATTTGTTTACAACAGCTCGTATTTGATACCTTGTATTTTTGGTTTCAGCTCATTTTGTGATTATCTTTGATTTTTTTGACTGGCTCTATGTGTTTTTACTTCATTTGAATCATTTTTTGTTGTTTTAACTGTAAAACATTTTAGTGTCATTGCTGATCGTCTTAATTGGCTTTATTGTTAGATTGTATGTTACACCTCTGTAATATGGAAGAGAAATTATATTATTCAACATTTTACTGGGTCCAATATTAAACAAAAATATTGAAGCCCATTAATATTGCCTAATATTATTGGATAATATTCAGGTCAGTATAATTATTCAATACAATGTTGAAAAGCAGAAAATAAAGTATTAAAATTGTTTTGGTAAAAGTGAAATCAGACAGAAAATATGTGAATTTATCAGAAAAGGGCTGTGGACAAAATAGTAATTTAAAAACAGACATTTAAAAATATACTGTATGAATGAGAAAGGATACAAACTGATCTATAGACAAAAACCAAGAGGAAGAAAAACTTGTGTATTAAATAATCTGTAGGATTTATTCTAAATTACTTTGTGTCTGTGTTTGATGCTGTGGGCATCATTTTGTTTAATGATGCCCATATATTAACATATCATCATGTTGTGTGTAACTAATATCAGTAAAACCCTTTTAGTGGTGGTGCAGCGTAAAGCACAACCCTCACATGGAGCCTCAGTTCTCCACACAGTCGTCACAAGTTCAAGTCTTGACCTGATGACCTTTGCTGCATGTCTTCCCTCTTTCATTGCCTACTTTCCTGTCTAATTACTCTCTAAATAAAACCCATCTCAGCCAAAAAATCCTTTAAAAACTTTTTAGTTTCTACTTTAAAGTAATTTAAATAAAAAAACTAGCTTTTGGTTTATTGTTATTTTCTAATTCTTCAACAGCTGAAATGGAGCCAGACCTCAGGATTGTTCTTGTTGGGAAAACTGGAGTCGGCAAAAGTGCAGTTGGAAACACCATTTTAGGGAGGAAAGCTTATGAGTCTAAAAGCTCTCTCTTTCCTCTGTGACACAGACCTGTGAGAAGGAAACCTGTGAGTTTGCTGGTCTAAATCTGGCTGTTATTGATACTCCAGGTCTGTTTGATACAGACAAGAGTAATAAACAGGTTTTGGAAGAAATCGCTAAATGCATCTGCATGGCGGCTCCTGGTCCTCATGTCTTCTTGATTGTTCTCCAACCAACCAGATTCACAGCAGAAGAAGAAAAAACCTTGGAAATAATCAAGACAATGTTTGGAGAAGCAGCAGCCAAATACACCATGATTCTGTTCACCCACGGAGATGAGCTGAAAAATGCAAACATTAAAATAGAAGACCTGTTAGACAAACACAAACCTCTAAAACGCATCATCAGTCAGTGCTCCAGCTTGCAGAAATTTGAAGATAAATATCATGTTTTTGACAACAAAGTTGAGGATCCTGCTCAAGTTCGTGAACTGGTGCAGAAGATCAACAGAATGGTTCAGAGAAATGGAGGAAGTTGTTACACCAATGAGATGTTTGAAGAGGCAGAAAGAGCCAAGCAAGAAGAAATGGAACGACTCCTCGAAGAAAATCCAGACATGAATCCTCAAGATGCAAGAAGACAAGCAGAGAGAGACCAACGCATTAATCCGTGCTGTCCCATGCTGCTGCGGCTGCTGCTGCAGGAGGTGTTGCTGGAGCTGCTGGTGGAGCTGCATTTGGTCTATCGAGGGGGACCGTTAGGAGCTGCTGCTGGAGTTGCTCAGGTGTCTGGGAGCTGTGGTTGGAGCTGTAACAGCAGTGAAAAGAAGGGAGGATGTGTTATACAGTGATGATGTGTTTGATACTTTGGCCACAGCTTATTAAACCCTGATTTTCATGAATAACAAAACATGTATCAGTAATAAAATATTTGATCATGTAATTAATTATG
>CAKLNU010000191.1:3110000-3485000 GCA_922788865.1 Poeciliopsis turneri
CTGTTAAATTATTACATAACAACAATTTCAATAACTTTGTAAGAAAACTTCTCTTTAAACTACGCAGATCTATAACTTATTGAGCCGTTACGAATAATAAACATTCACTGCATTGAAATAATCCAAACAACTATTATTAAGGTAAATGACTTTCCTGCTCAAATTAAATGCGTGAACACAATCCACAAAAAGAAGGTTGGGGGAAAAAAAATCCTAAAGAATTTTTGTTCAGTGATGTGGTATTAGGCAAATACTAATCCTAACTGACCCAAAACCAGAAAGGTTTGGTCTGATTTATCTTCAGACAGACAAAAAAAATATGTCTTTTTTTTTTTTTTTATTAGGTGTCTTAAAATATCTGGTTTCGACTGTAAATGACGCTTCCCAAATTTAGACTTTTAAAATGTTAAGATTGCATTCTACTACAATCAACACAGAATGAGTGTAAACCACATAAAGAAGCCAAGCACTTTCCAAACCTTGAAACGAAATTCAAGCATTTTCAGGGATTTCAAGCGCCTGCATGAACCCTGACTAGTCTTAGTTCAATCACGACTTTGAGCTTTGAGTTTAATCTTAAAAAAGAGAGTCAAACAGACACGCCATTATCTTTCTTTGAATGGTGAATGTTATGGGATTTCATTTAGCGATGTCCCTAAATCTGGAAAGCCCATGGAAATAAATACAAAGGCAAACATTCTGCAAAAGAAATGATTCAGTTCACGTAACTTCCTGTGGCCAAAGAGCAAACAAGCATGTTGCATAACATAGATTTAAGCTGTAAAGGTGGGCTCATATAAATGAAAACGAGCAAAGAAAGCACAGGAATTTATGAACAACTTGTGCACGTCTTGCTTCTCTCTCCGACTCTTAATTGTTCTCCACTTGTTTTCAGTCAGGAAATGATTCTGTTGGCTCGCGCTGCGTACAATGAATCCAGTCAAAGCAGCCCTGACATCAGTCGTCAACCCTTTGCACTCAGAGCGCTTTCAAAGCTCGAACCGGAAGCTGCCGGCCTTCCTCTATGAACACGCGACTGAGCCATTTTACGCAGACGAAGCGGCAGGTTTTCCAGTAACAGTGAAACTAGTTGCAGGAAAAAGGTCACAATAACTGGACAGGAACGCCCACACGATCAAAAGGAAGGAGTTATGCAAGATTCAGCAGGGAACAAATAACAAAACACAAAGGAAGAGACAAAAACTCTCCCACCCCCACCTTCCCAGTGAGAGCAGGAATGTTCATGGAGTTGGTAGCAAAGCCCATCCCAAAGGCCATGGACGACTCGACACCCAGAAACCTGGCCACCAACTCTTCCAGCTCCTCGTGGATGTCCAGGTTGCCTGTAAAAAAAAAAAAAAAAAAAGAAGAATTTTAATCAATTCAATTTAAATCCTCGCTGCACCCTTTTATTTACGAAATACACAACTGTTAAAAACTGCGGAAAAAACAATATAAAATTAACTCTGAAATTTTGGAAATTCCTTCAAAAACCAACTTACAGGATGATTAAACCTACCCATCTCACAGCGAGTGCTTCCCACGCCGACTCCATACTTCTGTGTGACTTCGATAGCAGCATCGGCACAAGTGCCAGTGTTCTCAGCAAAGCCGAGGTAGTTGTATGACCCCATGTTGATGACGTCCTTCACCACCCTGCCGGTGTGCCTGAAACCAAAACAGAAAAGCGTCAGAAAATCAGGAGAATGTCTGCTTTAATTACCAGAGCATTGAGGTTATTACGGCAGGAAAAATATTTAGCTAACTGTTTTCTGCACTGGCGTTTTGAAAACTCAAGCGAGAGGAAGCACAAAGAATGTAGGAGGCTTCTGGAAAGGAAACCATGTTTTTGCAGTGACGGGTTTGTTTTCATTCAGGCTGCTTCCTAAAACAGGAAGTTAGATATCAGAAAATGACAGGAAGATGAACAAATCACAGCAAAGCCACTCCGTTTCACGATTTAGTAGAATCCAATTGTCTTTTTTTTTTCTTCTTTCAAACATAGCAGTTAATAATAAACGAACACTACAGGGGATAAAAAGAGACTGCTGTTTTTGAATATGCTAACTCCTAACCGCACCAATCGCTCACATACAGTTGTTACAGAAACTTTAAAATGGAAACTCCAACAACAATAATAATAATAATAGCAAAATCCTTTATATCAGAGGAACTATGTGCCGTTGACTACTCTCCCATAAAATGCGACTTCAGCCTGGATGACAAATAATGACAGACCATGACAAACAAATGCTTATGTTTTAAAAAAAAAACATTTCTGGTTTAAAGATACAATAGTAAACCTGAGCTTCTTCTCATTTAATATTCAATGGAGACGGTTTTAGTAAAGAGACAGTAGAAAGAAATGGAAGATCTTACACATATCTAATAACCTGGAGGATTCGGCCTCATCTCTTCGTCTTTAGATAGTTAAGTCTGCATGACTTTGGGTTGTTTCTGAGAAATCAGTGTTTTGTTTATTTTTCTATAAACATTTACTTGTTGTGAAAGTTCAGTTTTTTGTTTTTTTATTCTAATTTAGTTATTTATAATTTCTAAAGAGAACATAAACTGTTTATGCTTTACCTGCCTTTGTCTTCATCTACACCGAAAATGAGTTTATTTAACAAAAACCTCCCAGCACTCTTGTAGATACTTCTCATACCAACGCGATAAACAGAAAGGCATATGACTCAGCCAGAATTTTAACAGAGCTGTTTGTCTACATAAATAATGACGAACGCCCTGCACTCCTTTCAGTCGTTGTGAAAGAGTTGAGATATTCATTAACGTTAGTGTTTTGAATATCACAGCAAAATGATCTATTGTCAGTACATAAACGTGATAAAGACGCGTTCCATTTCCTCGAGATGACAGACAATCACAGATAGTGGGATAAAATTAGACTGGCGCCACGCCTTTTAACTCGTTCCAAGATGATTTACAGGGTCACTGTAACCACATTTAGATATAACAAACTGTGTTTTAATGTCTTTATTTTTTAAGATAAAGACCGTGTGACAGATACCGGTGCGTACAAAATAACTTCCTGAATCACAAATGAAGTCAATCTGTTCAGGGTGTTATTTCAGCAACCACTGGGCATGAGCCCAGATCAGCATCATCACCAACTGCCGCTGTACGCCGGGAAAACCACAACTATATCACAACTATTGAAATGACAGATGTGGAATGTAGCTCAGTTGGTAGAAGAGAACATGCACTTATTTTCATTTTGAGACATACTTTCCTCAAAACGAACAAACAAATGTCAACAGAAGTACACAACGCTGCGACCTACTCAAACGTCCAGTTGTAGTTGTGGGTGACTCTCTCCACGAGGTCCATCTTGGCTCCGGGGGTGCTGCAGATGGGCCGGTTCCAGTTGTCCCGGATCCGCATGTACAGGTTCCTGGTGTAGAAGTTTTCAAAGTCCTGATAGAGAGGCACGAAATCCTGTGGCGAGCGGAGGAAATATTTCTACGTTCATCGTGACATTCCGGTATGCACAAGTTATCTTTGTTCCGAGCGAAAGGACATATTTACAGTCTGACGAGATAAATCGGTCTGAAGGCAATGAAAGGCGAAAACACTGACAAAATGATAAAACTGCAAGAACGCAAAATGTTATCAAGTATTTTTTTTGTCTAGTTTCTAGTGCAAATATCTTAATACACTTGAAATAAGATTAAAAAAAAAACAAAACAAAAAACTACCTTACAGCATAAAATAGGAGCTTGTTTTAAGTCAATAATTTCTTAATATTGATAAAGTGCTAACTACAAGTGGAACAATACACTTAAACTTACAGTGTGGGGAAAATGTCATGGCTAGCACTTTTTCATCATCAACATTACGGTATTATTGACTCGAAACAAAATCCTATTTCTTGCTGAAAAGTGACTTGTAAGTTAGTTTTGATCTCATTTCAAGTGTGCTGGGACATTTGCAATGGAAACTGGACAGAAAACAAAAACACTTGGTAAAATGTTGAGTTTTTGCTTCTTAACAGGAAGATTCTTTTAGCAGCATTTTCTGGAAAATAAATAACTGTAAAGAAATCGCTGTCAAAACACGAACCAGACAGAGGGAAACGCTTCGATTTCTGTCAAAACTACTCAAAGAATCTACTACGATATCTGACACCTTCCACGTATCAAACACGCAAAAAAAAAAAAAGAAAAAAAAAAAAAAAAGCTGCTTCACCTTCTGCTCGTCTCTCTCTCGAGCCACGTGGCACTTCTCGATGTTCCAGTGGCGGAGGAAGTCTCTGAGGTAGCCGAAGACGGTGAGGATGCCGTAGCCCATGTAGGTGAGCACAGCCACCAGCAGAGGCGTCTCCTCGAACGACTCCACGAACGGCTTCTTGTACAACAGGGGATTATGGGTCGCATTTTGCTTCTGGGGAACGAGAAATGGACGTTTTCAGAAGTCCAAATGGAAGCAAAGTTTATACTGCACACAAGTCCCGATTCTCCCATAAACAGGGTTTCGATATATTTTCTTGTCTTAATTTGACTTTCCCAGAACTCTCAATACGATTTTTGTTAAGTTTTAAAGGATAAATACAAAAACGCATGCGCCAAATTTTAATTGCTAACATCGTTGAACAATAATGTGACAGTAAACATAACGTCACATCATTAAAAAAGATAACTATTCATCTATCCTGGAGGTCAGACGAGTCATGGAAAGGATACACCAATAAAACAATAGACAGGATCCTCGTGCGTCTGAACAGTACGGATTACTTATTAAGCTCTTTATCTTAGAAAAGGTTAAACAATAAATCGAGACTCCAATGCATTTTCTTTGTTTCTTTTACAAAGACCCGGTCTGTTGCACACACCGTTTAGCAAAGAAGTCATTAATCCAGAGTTGTAAATGCATTGATCTTTGAATGCAGGGGAACTTAAATCTTGTCGGAGGAGAACATGTAAGCAGAATTTCGAGCTGAACTGGAGGAATTTCTACTTGAGTGCGGTCGCTCATTACCAGCTCTGCCCGGCAGCCAAGCAGCCACTTTCTCATGTGACCGGTCATGCTTCTCAGTGAAATACCTCTGAGCAGCTGGAAGTGCGCCATGTGTATCGCCTGTGCTTTCTAAAAGTCTGCCACACAGGTTCGGCTCTGAAGCAGCAGAGAAAATACTCCACATGGTGGACAGTTGGGAGTTGATGAAAGAAGAAGAAGAAGAAGAAAAAAAAAACACTCAAAACGAACCTCTTAGAGGAAAAGATACAAACAAATTAAGCGGCTAAACAGAGATTACAGTGAAGTGGGCACCAGGAGAAGTGAAGAGAACTTGCTTGTTCTGCATCTCGGTGACAGACGATCAGATTACATTGTGTACACAATCGGGGGAAGCTTTGTGGTGTAAGCACATCGTGTTTGGTTCAAGCTGGACAATAAATAAGCAAGCCAGAATTCTGTTTGCAAAAAGAAAAAAAATAATAAAAAGTGCTGATCCAGTGTGGAGACAGTCTGATGTACAGAGGGGATTGTTTACGTGTCTTTCGGATTCCCGTATCGAGACGTCTTTTTCCCCCGCGTCAGAATTACGTCAAATGTGTTGAGAAAAAAAGTCAGGGTTAAAAACATTTACAACTAGAAATGGATTAGAGGTTTAAATAATATCTAACTTTATGTAAAAATGTGGAATTACGCAGGGTCACTCTTCGGATCCTTCTATCGACCAAATCCAATAAAAGGAGCCACGACGCTGTTTGTGAAGAGACCGCACAAAAATGGTTAGAAATTTGGACGTGAAATTTTCAGCCGGACAAACTCTGACCAGTGATCAGAGTCCAAAATCTCTTCAAATTCAAAATACCTCATTTATCCCAAAGGGAAATCAAATACCATAATATCATCAAATTATCTTCAAAGAGTTGTTTCGAGTGACGAGGCTGTGAACAGAAAGGATCTCCAGTAGCAGTCAGGCTTGCAAAGAATCCGAAGAAGCCTCTGACTGAAGACATTGTTGTTCTATGACGGCGCCATGTCCGTCACGACTAAACCTGCTGCAATAAGCAATATATCAATTCATTGCATGATCAATTAAAAGGGGTGGAATAATTTCCACTCTGATGATTAATATTTTTTGAAGGGCCATTGTTGTTTAGAGACTTTGTAGTCCATTTTATTTATGTTTATGTGATGTGCAATTTATTGGCCATTATTATTTCTGTTTGAAATATCTTCCAATTCTAATGTAAAGAGTGCTTTACAAAATTAAAGTTTAGAGATGTTTGAGAGAGTGAACTTACATTATTATTCCCTACCAATGTATTTCTTAAAAACGGTCTCAAAACAACAGTGTTATCGTTTAATCTCTGAGTCAATTCATATGCTGTTGTGACAGGCCTGGCAATGACATTGCAATGGCTCAAGTTTCTATGTCCCACACACACACACACACACACACACACACACACACACACACACACACACACGACGCGATCCGTTGCGAATCCACCTCGTTTGCTTTTGCTGCAGCTCTTTAAATCTCTGTCAGAAGACCTTCGTTCTCGATGGAAGAGACGGTTTGGAATCAGAACCAGCAACTTCAGCGATTGCAAAACGCTGCATCTGGAAGGCATTCGTAAATATTATGTTGATGGTGCATTTCTACTTTAGACTGTTTGCGATTTACAACTCCAGGACGGTGACTAGCGAGGAAACATTCTTCCTTTCCACGCCATGAATCCCACCTCTTACTGAAAGCAACTGGAGCTGTGATAGAATTGCATCTCTGCCTTAACCTCCTTTAGGCTGACCTGCTCAAAACACGAACCCGGTGGATGACAACAACTGAACCTGTGGAATATGACGTCCACTTTGATCTTCCTCTGGAGAGAGAGGAGTTCACACCCTCACACCCGAATGAAGAATGTGTGCCGTTTAAGAAAAATCAAAATGGACAGCGCCCTTTCAAGCCTGGAGACACTCCAAGCTAATGGGACAAGTCCCCTTCAAACTCAAGTCAGAAAAGGGAGACCTGTCTAACCTCACCGAGCGGCGACGGCATGGAAACAACAGCGGGTGTAAAGTTACAGGAGATGTAGGGGAGGGTGAAGTCGTCACTACAATCGTCCCCGATCAGGTTTCTCAGTCCATAACAGTGTCGAAATTACATAAGTGAAGCCTGGCCGTTCCAGGAGCCCTCTATGAAACGGACAATTGTGAACATAACGCCGGCATTTCAGGATTTACATTTCGAACAAGAAATGGAAAAAGCGCGTGCCATGCGACACGGCTAATGTCTCATACAAAATGTTTGCGTCAAGTCCCAGTCAGGAGCGTTGGGAGCTAGCTGTACAGGGTAATTACGATGACATTAGCGGAGACTTATTGTTACACTGACAAGCAGCCGCGCCTTACGCGTTCCTGCTCAGGGAAACCACTCCCACGCAAGAATTTAGCCGCTATATAAACACGGCAAAACATACATATATACGTCATAGGACGAACCGGACGCTGTGTTTAATTTATGAAATACAAAATAGAAAGGAGCGCCGTGTGTTGCTAGCCTCTTCCGGTCTTCTCTCCGTTGACGGTTGGGCCTTACCTTCTCCCCCGAGCGACGGCACTTCTGTGGCTGCTGAAACAGACAGCGGTTCTTCTTCACGTAGCCATTTTTACTCGCGTTCTTCCCGTTCAACGTCCGGCGGCAGGCGTCTCCGTTCAGCAGCTTCGTCGAGGAGCTTTCCGTCATGTTTCCCCCGGGGAAATTTCACGAACTGAGTGGACTCAACTTGTGTCGCGATTGAGAACGTGAAGTCAAGATTTGAGATAAGGAGGGGTGGGGTGGGGGGAGGGAAGTACAGATTCAACGCCCACTCTGCCCTGTGACTGCGCCGAGGTTGCCGGAAATCCACGCCCCTGTGTGGTTCTATCAACCAATAGCGCGAAGCCAATGCAAAGATCGTCTGTTTAAACAGTGATTATTATTATCAGAATCTGAATAGCATTTTATTTGCCGGAGCTCTTTCGTCGTCTTTTGGAACACTGTGAGAGCTCTTACGTTTTTTCAGTCTTTCTTAAAGCGTGAGACGCTGTGAAGCTCAGCCCACAAGGATATAACCTATGGTAACCTTTCAGGACAGGGAACCTTTTCCAGCGAGGCTGCTGGGTTGAATTGGAAAAATACACAAAGGTAAAGGTGTGCTATACAAGTAAAATAAGGTTAGTGAAGCGGAGAGGAGAGAAATATTGGGCTCCATCACCATAATATCGTTTTGTTTTGGCGTTCATTCAGCAAATATGAATTCATAGAGAACTTTCTATACACTCTATAGCTCTAAAATAACCACAGTTCAAAAATGTCGCTTGTAAATACAAAACCAAATATTAAATAAACAACTGAATTTTAATTTACAACGTGAAGAATACAATCACACACTTTTCCATGTGTATTTGTAACCACTAAAAAAAATTGAAATAGTTAAACAACAAAGCAATTCTAAAACAATAAAAAAAGTACTTTAATACGTCACCTTTAACTCAAATGAAGAGATAAGTCTGCAATTACATTTGACTTATGATGACCTTTTAAATTGTAAAAGTGCAATAGAAGCACATAAAGATAATTAAATTATACAAGCAGAAAAAGTAAGAACAAAAATATCTCTATAAAATTTTTTTTTTTAAAAGCCTGGGTGATTTTCATTGACATTTGCAGTCATTAACACTCTCAGCTGTCTTTAAGTCTTCTGAAACGCCATTGTTCCAAGAATGAAAACTAAACGACAGCTCACTGTTAGTTTTAGTTCTTACGTCAGGTTACACTGTCGTGACAGGAGTATTCAAATCACTGAATCACTCAGCCACTCCCAGGGCCAAAAGTACAAAACAGAGCACCAAAGCCTGCAGACCGGCTCTGCAAAAACTCTGCACTTACGTAACCAAGTGCAAAGCAACGCGTCGATGCAGTGGGGACGTGTGATGGAGAGTCATGTTTCTATGATCTGTCGATCTGCAAATTACTTTACTACTTTACTTATGAGCCTCTGGAGGGAACGGTCAACATTTTCCATAGAGAAACTCCTACGCCTTCTAAGTGAAAAGATTGTGAGACTATATCATAGTAGATTGAGAATGCATTGTCTCTCAAGTTCATTCTTCCGTAAATGTTGTGTCCAAACAGGAGACCTGTTTATTCCAAAGGCCTCAACAACACCAGCTAATATTTTTGGATTAACGTAGCACAGATTTGACTCACTCACTTAAATTTTCAACAAGTTCATGGTGCTATAACATCTTTCTATTGCAGGTAAGGCAACTACTGTCAATGATGACATCACAGAATTGCTTATGCTTAGTTGATGTGTTTCAATATTTATTCCGATTATTTATTTTTTGATAGATTCTTTACTTGTACTGTTTTTGGTGTTATTCTATGTTTTATTTGACAGTTTATTTTATTATTTCAAAACATTAAATAGAGCCTTGTTATTGCACCACAATTTGATTACAATTTTGTAAATAAATAGATTAATTAAAAATAATAATAAAGTTGCACGTCAGCATTCTCTACATTGATGATGTCATCTGATCTCCTGCAGAATTCTGAAAGAAAGTTCATTTCAACTTACAATGCAACAAACCTCATGTGACGCTGAACTGTCTAATAAAATCGTCCCACTTCAAAGCGCACACATTCTTTGTAATATTCAGTTAATGTTCAGCATTGACTTGCAGATTCTTTTCCCCGGAGTTGACTATTCATTTAGTGTTGGGAAACGAGACGGAATTCCAAGTCCTGCCTCCTTTCCTCTTCCTGTTCCGTCTTGTGAAACGTGCTTGTCAGCATCCGCGTCGGCGAGTGTTCACGCGGCGTGGCGGCGGTGCAAATCCTGCCCTTCTTATTTGGGTGCATTTGCATTTCGGTGTGCAAGTGGCGTCTTTCGCAGACTCTTCAAATGCAAAATAGGCAACTGCATTTGCAAACGGCCCTTTTTCGTTTCTCGTCCCAACCTCCTAGATGGCGCTGTTGGACAGCTCAAAGGGCAAGCGTCCCAGTCTCTCAACAGATTTACAAATCGGAGGAGTTGATGCTGCCGGGTAATAGTGCAGCATTAGGTGAGGCTGGTTCGGCAATCGGAGTGTTTTAATGGACGCCACATCGAAAGACACTGATGACCACAGCTCATGATTCGATTTCTAACTCTTTCTAACAGTCCTCTCAAGGTCATGACCTCTGGTCTAGGATGATGGACGCTTAGCCCGGTTTGCTCTTATCATTGCACATGAAGGCCGCTGAGTGTCTCTCCATTCCCAGCCTGATGAAGCTGATAAGGACTCTGCACTAATAGGGTGAAAGCCAGGGGTCAGAAGGAAAATATAGTCTAATCGGGCTTCAGCTCTTGAAAATGGCTGCAAAAATCCTTCTGATAAGATGGAAAATGATACAGAATTGAATGGAGAAGAAATCGGTGCACTCACAGCTATGCATTAGCTCCTAATCAGAGCTGCTGTTTGTCAAATGGATTAAATCAGGTTCGACCGAACTTTTTTCTGACTTCCAGAATTCTCTGGTTTGTCCAGATGCATTTTTTTTTTTTTAAGTGTAAGTGCGAAAGGCAGGCAATGTCAAGCACCGACTCATTCATACGTATTTTTAATTCGACCAAGAAGTTCGTTGCTGACAGGAACTGAGAGAGAGATATCTCAAAAGATAATGGGTCAGTGGAAAACAGGCAGCATTATGAACTGAAATAGAATGCTGGAATTCATTTATATCCATTTTAATGATCAAAGGCGAAATCCTCATAGGAATAACAGCAATCTAACCTTTTGTGGGATTACTAACCAGATTTTTTGTTTTAGCATGTTTTGACTGGTATTAATCGAGGTTGGAAGGCTTTTCTCCATCTTCATTTTTAGCTCCTCGTTTAGATAATCTATCATATTTACGTCATGACTCCGGCTTGGCGGCTCCAGAACATTATTATTGTCTAAAATAAAAACTAAATCTGCTAATTGGTAGCTCGCCTTCCATTTCTAAGACGTTGAACATTCCCCTAAGAGAAATTTTGGAACATGACTACGTAATCTTATGACTTTATCCTCAAATTTGTAGCATTCCTATTTGCTGTTATTTGTGGTCTTTGTGATGCTGTTTGGTTCTCCAACGACCTCTTGTGAAACCTCTGAGGCCTTCGCCGAGCTTTAATAGCAAAGAGAACTAAACGTAAATGAGTCTCAGGTTTTCACTCGTAAAGCGCTTTGAAAGCCAGTTGATGTTGTTTTCCTTGACTTCACGGCTACTGCTATGCCACAAACTCCCGGGGAAAGCTCGGAGTCGTGGAGGAAATCAATTATTGTCTCCAGGCACGACGTATCTCCGAGTGGAGCGAAGATGGCGTCGGTTGGATTCTCAATTCCCGTCAGGTATTAACTTCCTCCCGACTCACAGCCGGTTGTGACTTACATCACTCAGCGACTCGCATCAGGCGGTGACAGGCAGCCATAAGGCCCCTGTTGGTTTGGCAGTGTTTCCTAAATGCCTCCGCTCACACAAACATGTTTTTAAAAGATGGAATGATCTATTTGCTCTGTGTTGCATCACGATCCGAAAGCCAGCGAATGCTATTTTTCCCCTGTGGAGAAAAGCGTCTTATAAGAAAAAAACAACAACAAAAAAAACTCTACAATGTCTCCCTGTCACTTCTGATTTTTTTTTTTTTTCCCCCCGCAGTAAAACTCTAATGGCCTGATATTTCCTCATCACAGAACAGCCGTTGCCGCTCTCTTTTGCGGTTTTCCTGCTTTGATGTCATCTAATGAAATTGCCAAGAGAACCCGTTCCTCCTCCCATTCCCCCCTGACAGCGCATTAAGAGTCGTCGCGATGGGAAGTCTCGGCAAGAATCCATTCTTCCATACTTCAGTGGCATCTAAAGTGGGGCAAATAAGACGTGGTGAAATAACAATAGCGCACCAGTAACCATGGTGATCAGCATCACCGTACTCGTCGCTATGAATGATGCTCGTCTGCATTCACACACACACACATACACAAGCCACGTCCTGAGAAACGATCTGCTACAATGTCAATGTATTCAGACTCATTTTTTTTACTATTTTTGATGTTTCCGATTTGTTCTCAAATTGATGTAAGCATAGCTAACTTTTTAATCATTTTTATATGACAATAGAGAAATATGCTTTTAGCAATTTTAGTAGCTTTATGAAGCTTTCACATCGGAGTCATTTTTCAACGTAATTTTGTGGTCCGTGGAAACTCAGCTGCTGTCCTGTTTTTGAGGTGCTTTTCGGTTTGAATTGTTGATTCTAGTTTCGTTCTTTGGACTCTTTCTTTGATTAGATCAGCTTTGTTTCCCCTTTTTTCTTTAACTTAATTCAGTTCTTCTTAGTCTAGTTTACGCTTATTTGTCCACCTGTTTCACTCTGCTGGATGTGTTCCTGCTTCCCGTGTTTTTTTGTTTTTTTGTTCTGCTCTGGCTCCCTGTGTTCCCTGTGAAATTTTTTTTTTTTTTTTTCTACATTTTTTATCTTTTTGCTCTTGGTTTTTTTAATTAAATCTTCCGACCTACTCGCCGTCCCCGCCTCGCTGCGTTTGGATCCTCCATCAACGCAGCACGGAGACTGACGGGTCGTTCAACATGGCTGCCCGTCTTGTTGCATTTGCTGTGCTTGTGAAAGGCTAGTTTGTTTCTGTGCCACCGGGTGTTCTTTAATTGCGTTAAGGGTTTCACAGCTTGGGCCTTTGTGACAGCGCACCGATTCGTGTTTAGAACCAAATTAATTTTTCTCATTGTAATTCAGCGTGAGGCTTTGCTCAGCGGGCCCGATAGTCAAATTGAATCTGTCAAACTCGCATCCTGTGCCAGCAGCGCGCACCTGGGCAGCTCGACTTTCCGGCTGTCACTCAAACGCGTTCTCATCATTAGTTCCTCTCCTGTGCATATGCAGGCCAGGACTCGTTCATCAATATACGAGCAGCTCAGAGGCGCACAGTGGCCGGGGCTCTCTGCAAAGCAGTCTGCCTGTCAGGTCTGTCCATCATGCTTGCTTGACCCACGACCCAGAAAGAGGAAGCCTCCAGTCTGGATAATCTCTCACGGACGGAAGAATTAGACAGGTGTAACAATCTCTAATGGCGAAAAACAGGAAGAACTTTATTGTGCCTGCTATTCATTGCTTATATTGTCTCACCAACCAGCACGGCGACATCATAAAAGGCAATTTTCTCCTTTGATGTTCTATGCTGATGAACCTAAGGTTATTTGATTTGTCTCATGTACCCTCCAATGTCCTCAGTTTGTCCTTTCTGCTCAGATTCGCCGAGGAAAAGCAGCGGCACTCCAAAAATATTCACACCCTTCACTTTTTAAATCCGAATTCAACGAGATTCAAAGGGAAATGAAGTGTTATTGTAACTGATGTAAATTCACACAGTCCACAGACATTCTTATGATGGTGCATTAGAGCCATTGTGGATGAGGACATACGGAGCAAAATTTCCGCCAGAAAACTAAGACATTTTGCGATTAGCCTGAAAAAATATTCTGCAAACAGTTTGAAGAGGTCTACAAGCACAGCAAATGCAACAAGACGGGCAGCCATTTTCAAAAGCTGAAAATTGGAAAGTTTTCCACAAGTTGACATTTTTGGACGTGTGAAACAAAAAATTCCAAGTTTTTTCTTTGTCTAAAAATGTTTTTCAAGCAAGTTTTTGACTTTTCAAACTCAGAAATTTTCTCTTTTTATCAAAAAAAAAAAAAAAAAATAAATTTAGAGATTTTTGGCAGCAAAAAGGACTTTAAGTGACAACTTAATACTACCTTAATTGACCCGTTGTATAATCTAAAACAGAACTGATGGTTTATGCAATTTCAGGTGGTTAATTTGAATTAAATCCATGCACATTTTTGAGCAAAACATCTGAACACCATAAAAGAACCACCACCATGCAATACAAGAGAGATAAAGCTATGATCAGTAGCTGCTCTGTTGGCCAAATATGTCCACAATCATTTGGTTCCTCCTGATCCGACAGTCTCTAAAGGGTTTTTTTGTTTTTAACTTGTTTTGTAAAATTCAATCAGCCTCTTAAAGGTCAGCTTGTTGGAGATTTCTAACAATGGTCGACAGCTTAGATGTGTCTCCTTTTTCCACAAGGGATCAATGGATCAATGTGAGCTCTCCTTCATTATCAATTATCCTTGGTTTCATAACAGGTAAATAAAAAGTAAAAATAAAAACAACATGAAACCCCCAACTACTACATTGGCTACTGTTTATATAAACTAAGGGGTTTTTTTTTTCTTAAATAAAATTTGTCATTTAATGTAACAGGATGAGTTGACTATTTTTTTTATTAAAGAAAAATAGCAAACAGAAGACTGAAGAGAAAAAAAGCTCTCGCTCTCTGCTCTGCTCTGCTCAGTCTCCTGCAGTAGTGTCTTATTGCCCTGCAGCCTCTGAGCAGAGATATGATGGCGGAGCGTCACCAACAGGCGTCGACCAGACAAACTAAGCTCTCCTCCTCCTTCGACTCCCAACGGGCAGGAAGCCGCGCTGCAGCGACTCAATGCGCCTTAGTGCTTTCGGGGCTTGCTTCCTTGCGGGGCCGAGATAAGGAGCCATCCATCACAGGCCTCCGTCCTCGACCTGAGGATTCCATTAGGGCCCAAACAATATGTTCACTGTTTACATCGAGCCCGCGCACAAAGGCAGTGCCAAAGAACCAATTTCCTCTTACCTCATTGAATAAGGAATCTCATTCATCTTCCGACCGTGCACATTTATAAAAAGCAGACGCGGTGAGTGGAGGCCCATTATCAAGCTGTCTTCGGCCGCCCGGCAGCCAGCTGAGCACAAATGCGGGCTGATGGAGGCATGCCGGCTGTGCTCTTTGGAGATAGGAAGGCTGCTAAATGGGGAAATTTGAGCAGATTGTGCTGAGTTAGGCTTTTTCCACGGAGGAGCATTTCCTTTGCACGTGCATCTGCAAAGCTTCCGCAACAATTGTTACAAGCCTTGTTATTCAGCCACCCAAAATGTGCCTCTTTGTGTCGATCCTCTTGTCCCATCTCCGCAATAAAGCACCTGCAGTTTTTTTTTTTTTTCAGTTACGGTGTAAATTTCCATCCATTTTTTTTTTTTTTAAGTAAAGAAGAGAAAATGTTACGTGTCCACGGATACGCCCTTCACAGGAAGAATAAGCCACAATTTTTGTGGCTTACAATCATTCTTTTGGTTGCCCACTGAGTGCCAGACACATGCTCTACGGATATCTACAGCCTTGAAAGGGTTGTGAGCTACAACACGTTTTAGAATATGGGGTTAGATTTACGAGGCATCTGGTATGTATGGCTGAAGCCTTCTTAATAAATCCCAGAACTGATCTTCATGAGTTTGGAACAGCTGTCCTGTTAGAAGACCCGGTTATGTTCAACCAGTTAACTGTGGCTGTTGATCCGAGGTGAAGTTGACAAATCTGAAGCTTGACCCCAACAGGTTCTTGTGCTCTTGCCGAATATTACAAACATTTTACTTATTTTATTTTATTTTTGCTATTATTCTCACGCCCTCAGAAGTTGCAGCCCCGGGCAACCGCCTCTGTGGCCTACGCGTTGTGCGCACATGATGCTTGGATGTAAATTTGTGACTGTCTGACTTTACTTTTGGTTTATTCAGGCTTTTTTTTTTCCTCTCAGGGGACAAAGAGGGAAACTGGAGAAAAATGCTGCCTGTGACTCAAAGTAGCAAAGAAACCGCTGCACGTTGGCTCGTTTTAATACCAGTACATGCAAAGGTTGAATAATTTTATAACGACCCTGCTGACACTGACTGACTTTCTCAAGGCTTCCTGTTAGAAGGGAAAAGAAAGAAGCCGGATGTGGAGTTTTTCTTCTGATCCAAGAGGTGGTTTACTGTACTCCATCTTTTATTCATCTCTGAATAAAAAATTGAAAATCTGTCTGTGAATCTCAATTCACCTGCCACGTCTCAGTAAAAAAAAAAAAAAACCCAAAAAGATACATCAGATTTCCAGGACAGAGCTGATTGTAGGTCAGGGCCTTGATACGAAGACCTTTTTGTTATAGAGCAGAGGCTTTCAACCTTTTTTCTAAGAGCGCCGCCCCAGGAAATACTGACGTTTTTTTAGAATACCCACTTGCTAGCAGATATCTTATAGCAAAGTGTCTTATAAAGGTACAAGTAGTACAAGGATCTAGGCATTGGAATAGAGGGGAAAGGTTTTGTACCGGGTTATACAAAAACCCGTGTTCTCAAGTGTTCAAGTTCAAAATTGTAGGAAAAAAATGTGCCAAAGTTTTCAGATTTTATTTTTGGAAAAAACAAAAACGCTAATAGGTGTGCTGCTTTGGCTTGATCTAGTTCATAAAATCCAAACAAAATACGTAGAAGTTTGTGTTTGAAACATGAACAAGTGTGAAATGTTCAAGGAGTACAAGGCAATGTACAAGTCAAAATGAAAGGTCTGAAAGTATTACATTCTTCAGTATTACTGATGCAATAGGGGCACATCGCCCGTCCAAAACCAGAATCATCTCCATCATGGATATATGTCCGATTTTCTCATTTTCTTTGGTGAATGATGTACGTTGCATTTATTCTAGTGTTAGGTAAATGTATCTTGAAGGAGATAAAAGTCCAACAAGGACATTCATTTAGAATTAAAAATAACTCATCCTGAACATGATAGATATATGTAATAATCAAACTGCTTCTGTCCAATAAAAGCATGTCATTAAGGAAGGGGCAAACATAAACTTTTATTTGCACACATCAGAAATCTTTGGTTTTGATTTCAGGCTCTGCCCAGACATCATGTGAGAATCGCAAGCAAAACTTTGAATAGCAAGCAAAGATTTCTGACATGTGCAAATAAGTTTGTTTTGCAAATAATTTTTTTAAGTCATGAGATCAAAATTTGTGATTTCAGTTTAAAAAAAAAAAATTAAGCTAAACATTTTTTTGTTCAAAAAAATGTTATAATTCAAAATGTCTTGATCACAATTTTATATTGTTTAATTGAGGTTAGTATTTTAATTGAATAATTGTGAAACAAATTGAACTCCATAGAGGTCTCACTTTCTCTGAAATTAATATTGTTATGCTGTGGACTGAAAAACATATTGGTTTAAACACAAGGGTAAAGAACTGGTAGTGCGGTTTATTATAGTGTTCTGATCATAATTCATTATGTTTTGCTTGTTTCAGTTCAAAAATGCCACGCAAAGACAGACGTCAGAAACAAAAAAGAAAGGATCTGCTAGAAGCAGCCAAAGGTAGTGGATTGTTGACCAACTGGGTCAGAACCAGTACCGCAGGTAAGAACAAAAAAAGTAAAGGTTCTGACCATCATCAACCTGCAGTTTTTGGTAGTGAACACATATTTAATATTACAAGGCAGCTATTGTGCTTTTATTATGTTAAGAGTAGTCTTTTCTCATAGTGACATGCATTAATAAAATTTTTGTTTTTGTTTTTTTTCTGCAGCTCCACGTTAAAGTTTGATGCAGCTCTGTTTTTCTGAATGGACCGTCTTCATCTCCACTGCAAGTACAGCAACCCAGGCAGATGTTCTTTGATTGTATGTCTCACAATTTTGTAATTTATCATTGTTAATTAAACTCTGAAAGCTGTGTGACTTTGTTAATATTCTGTCCTAAAATGCGATTAGATGTGCCCTTTTTTTTTTGAGCACCTGCCCCTTTAGTGGTCTCTGCACGGCCCTGCCTAGCAGCCGCCTGCAGCCCGACCGAGGTGTGACAAGAGAGACGGCTCGGTGCGCTGCCTCCAGTCCGCTGGGCTGCGTAACGCCACGGCGACGGCTTTCCAAAGCATGGAGAAAATGAAAGTGTCAGGCCGCATGAATCATCGTTAATTGGAATTAATTGAGCCAGCCGTGGTCTAACCGTCACATAAATTGCAGAGTCCTTTCTTTGTAAAAGCAAAAAAGTTTCAACTCCTTACAAGATGTAATGGACGGCTACTGTGAAGCATTCCAGAGGTTCAATCATCCACTTCATGAGCTGCCCTGCACAGGAAATGATCAGCGTAATTGGAAGCTGATTAGACCAT
Organism: Poeciliopsis turneri; assembly: GCA_922788865.1. NCBI lineage: Eukaryota > Metazoa > Chordata > Actinopteri > Cyprinodontiformes > Poeciliidae > Poeciliopsis > Poeciliopsis turneri. Next base: position 3,128,084 of record CAKLNU010000191.1, read on the forward strand.
ATTAATAATTGCACCAAAATAAATAAAATAATAATGATAATTAAAAAAAAGTTTTTACTTGAAGATTTTTTAATCAATTGTAGTAAATTCGTAAAGCTTGTTCCTCTAGACAGCGGTGTCAAAGAAATACTTTGAAAACTATTCATCCCTGTTTAGCATAGAGCCTTGTAAGAAACAATTTTTAGGTAAAATAACCCAAAACATAATTTACACATTTTCTCTTTTTTTAATGCAAACAAAAGCAAACAAAATCTTCAAGTTTTTTTTTCAAACATATAAAGTTACAATAAGTCAGAGGCACAGAGAGGCAGACACAGTCCCCCAAAAGTGACACAATCCAACCTATACGTATTCATTTGTAAGATAAATATTAATTTATTTGTCAAGTCTAAAAAGACTGCAACTACACCTTCTATGATTACATAAAAAAATAAAAACAGATATGTATGTAAAAAAATGTGCACATAACAGATTGATTCAATTATGCGCACAAATACGTAGTTTAACGTGTCACTCAAAACATCAACTGATTATATTTTAAGCTTTGCACAATGGCGTCGGTGGCTGTTGAATTACTATTTTCCATTACTGTTAGTGTGGCTCATGAAATAGCCACACTAACTAAAGTGTTAGTTAGTGTGTAGAACAATCAGTATGAGTATAGTTTTCCTGAAAATAATCACCTTTGTGTAACACTGTTGGGCAGGGCTTATCATAATAAATAAATAAATAAATAAATAAATAAATAAATAAATAAATAAATAAATAATAATAAACAATTGAAAGTCACAATTGAACAATATACTGAAAATAAATTCAAACTATCAATTCCTACATTGACATATTTATTTTGTGACAATGGGAACGTACATTCCATTTTATTTGAATAATGATGTTTTAATGTACTCCTGTGCTGGAGATAGGCCCAGCTCCCTTCGCAACTCCATTAAATAATGGTGTGTACGATTATGGATGGATGGAATGGACGTTTGAATGTAACGTCTCATTTGATTGATGAATTTTGGCCCTTTTGCCGCTCCGTACTTATTCCGTTTGTATTTCCTGTTGTAGTCTGTCACCGCGCATGCCCAGTTAGCCGGTAGGGAAGAAAGGAAAAATGTCTCTTACGTGGTGAGTTCTTAAACAACCGAGCTTTACGCCATCATTAGCGAACAATATGCCATATTTGCGATCTGATTTGAGCTCCCCGTTATGTTGGTAGAACGTGTAGGGTTTAAAAACGTCCAGATGTCCGCTATTATTTTCGCTTAATTAATGCTATCGGCTTTAGCTGCAGCTAGCGAGTAAAGCGACGACTTAACGTGAACATTAGCTTAGCATCACGCAGTAGCAGGTGGTTAAAAAGTGATGCATTTCTATTTCAAGCTATGTTTTAGTTCGACATAGCTGTGGCTCGTTGTTTTTAGCTATTTATTACAATATGTATCATGGTTAAATATAGCTCTTGTTGGTTTTCACCTTAAAAAAACGGAGCAGTCGCAGGCGGCTAACGGTGTTGTTTGACTCCAGTATTTGGCCTTTTTATATGACAGTGAAACTGACGGGGGTGTTTTATTTATCCGTTGTATTACTGAGGAGGTATGTGTTGTTTGTGAAGCTTTTTACCAGCCCCGACGCAGCTGTCGCAGGACCAGCTGGAGGCAGAGGAGAGGCTCCGGGCCCAGAAGTCCCACTCTACCGCGCTGGTTGCGTCCCGCAGAGAGCCGCCTCCTTACGGACACAGAAAGGGCTGGGTGCCCCGCGCGCTTGAGGTGCGCACTTCCGAGTGTCCGACGTGACACCAGGCTTCTTCTCTTCCCTGTAGTTCCGGCTGCTTTAATCAAACCCCGGCAGTTTTTGATTAAAGCTGCAAACTTTTGAGTAACCCGTGTTTTGCAGGATTTCGGAGATGGGGGCGCTTTCCCGGAAATCCACGTGGCCCAGTTTCCGCTGGAGATGGGCAGGAAGAAGAAAACGTCCAATGCCCTGGCAGTGCAAGTGGATGCAGAAGGAAAGATCAAATATGACGCCATCGCAAGACAAGGCCAGGGGAAGGATAAGGTCTGTTAGGGAGCCATATTTGTACAAAATGTCTTCCGATTTGTTGCAAAATCAACTATGCCTTTCATTGTTTTCAGGTGGTCTTCAGCAAATACACAGACCTGCTCCCGAAGGAAGTTCTTAAAGATAATGCTCAGGAGCTCCAGAGGCCTGATGAGGAGGCTGTGAGAGAGGTACAGTGCTATATGCATCTTTTACCAGCAAAAAATCTGCGACCTCAATGTTGAAGAGGAACACGCAGTTGTTCTTCCAGAATTTGTACCTGAAGAGGAAACAGTTCACAGAACATTTAGTCAGGAGAAACAGAACGTTTGGTTCCTGATTGATTTAAACTATGTTATTAGAAAAAAATGACTGATTGCGTCTGTCCTGAGTTACAGTCATCCAGGTCAGGATTGATCCTCCTTCACCTGCCAGGTAGTGAAGGCTTAGAGGAAAAAAAAAAATTGTTATCCATCTGTTAGATTCTTCAAACCCTAAAAATATCAAACACAAGTTAGTTTTTCTGTTATTGAAGCACTAAGGGGCTGGGTAATTTACAGGATGATCCTTTTATTGACGTGGATTTATGCTTTTTTTTTTTGTTTGTTTTTTGTTGTTTTTTTTTTTTCTTAGCTGACAGAAAAAACCCGATCCGCCCTGGAGAAGCAGGTTTCTCAAAAGATCGCTGCCGCCATGCCTGTAAGAGCCGCAGACAAGCAGGCCCCTGCACAATACATCAGGTTTGTGTTTTAGTCGGTGGATGAGTCGCAACACTTTAGACTTGTCAAAAATAAACAAAGAAGAAGGTAAAAGAAAGCAACTAGCATTTAAGTTTAATTAAGATTGCAGCAGGTTTGAAGAAAAACTCCGATTTAAGGGCACCCACATTTCATGTCATCAAACATGATGAAGCTTTTACATTCTATCATCAGTTATTAGATGATAGAATGTCTGAGTCACAAAGCGACATTCCAGCTAATTCCAGGTCATTCTAACTGTATCTGAATCGAATTGAAGTTAAAGAAAACTTCATTCCCTTTTATATTGGATGCTCTGCAGACCAAGGTCACATGTCACATATATCTTAAGTGATCACCATTGTTTTTGTATTAAAATAAACATTTATTGTTTTTAAGAAAGACTCATCAAAGCTGGCTTACTATTAGCATAATTTTATTTACAAAACATGATTTCTAGCCTCAGTGAAGATGAGCTGAGAAAGCTTGTTTACACTTATTTTAAGAATGTAATGCAGTCTACTTTAATTGCATATTGCAATAAAAAATAATCGTAGTTTCGCCTGCAGTTTCATAACTTCTTAAGCAGCTTCCGTCTCCAAAGAAAGTCGTCCTTAACAATGAGTCTGAATTGTCAGTGTCGCCTCTGAAATTCATTAAACTCACGTTGCTTTAGAAGCTTTTCACGTTATTTTTTTTTCTTTTTTTTGTGATGATAATTTTTGTTTGCGGCTTTCACTGTAAGGTGTAAATCTGCAACGTGTTGCAGCTTCTATGCTCTCATGCTGGTCCAGCGTTTAGCGTTCTCCGTTTGGCCGCCGGTTCGCGCGTCTCCTTTAAAGTCCACCGTTTACGACTGATAAAACCGTTTGCTTCTCTTCCCCCTCTTTTAGATACACGCCGTCCCAGCAGGGAGTGGCTTTTAATTCTGGAGCCAAACAGAGAGTGATCCGCATGGTGGAGATGCAGAAAGACCCCATGGAGCCTCCCCGCTTTAAGTAAGCGCGCTATTCATGACGCTTCGGCTGCCTTTGAAAGCACAACTCTTTGTCTTATTTTCTGGAGGAAAATGTTACGTTTCTGTGTAACGTGGATAAATTTGTGTTTCAGAATCAACAAGAAGATTCCCAGAGGGCCTCCGTCACCGCCGGCCCCCGTCATGCATTCTCCTAGCAGAAAAGTAGGATTCAGCAGAAATATTCTTCCCAATTCCTCCTGCTTTTCAGCCGGTCAGGTTTAAATATGAATCAAAGGAAGATTGTTTTGGGACACTTCTCCCTCTTTGTTCCAGATGACGGTCAAAGAGCAGCAGGAGTGGAAGATTCCTCCCTGCATCTCCAACTGGAAGAACGCAAAGGTAATGCCTTCTCTTCCCTCATTCTTCCTGACACTCAGAGTATTTTTGTAGTTTTTTTTTTTTGCATCTTTTCCTGCTAATTTGATGTTTTCCTTCAGGGCTACACCATCCCGCTAGACAAACGGCTGGCTGCCGACGGAAGGGGTCTGCAAACGGTTCACATCAACGAGAACTTTGCCAAGCTGGCTGAGGCTCTCTATATCGCAGACAGAAAGGTGACGCGTCATTAAAAGTGACAAGTTGTCTTTAAAAATATACAGGGCCTTGCAAAGCTATTCATAACCCCTAGAATTTAACCATATTTGGTCGCATTCCAGCCACAAATGGGGATGAAGTGGGGCAATTTTTCAACTTTAAATTTTTTTCACCTCCACGTAAAATATTAAAATAAAGCATGTAGTGTATGTTTTTTTTTTATTGCAGGATGGCAAATGATCATAAGTTAAAAAAATTGAGCTGGTACATCACTCTAAATCCCAATGAAATACCTTAAAGTTTATGATTGTAGCACAGCAAAATGTAAAACAAAGTTGGGTGGGTGTGAATAGTTTCGCAAGGTGCCTCTACGCATGGCGCGCAAATGTTAATGCCGATGTCGCGATCAGGCCAGAGAAGCGGTGGAGATGCGAGCGCAGGTGGAGAAGAAGATGGCTCAAAAGGAGAAGGAGAAGAAGGAGGAAAAGCTGAGGGAGCTGGCTCAGATGGCCCGAGACCAGCGGGCCGGGATCAAGAGCCACGGCGACAAAGGTGGGTCCCGGACCGCAGCGCGGCCTAGCGCCGACGGGACGTTTCCTCACTGCTCGTCTTCTCCTCAGGCGGCGAGGACAGCGAGGCCAGGGAGCGTGACATGATCCGCCACGACAGGAGGAAAGACCGGCAGCACGACAGGAACATTTCCAGGGCGGCTCCTGATAAGAGGTGCTGGAAAACACTCTAAACACACAGCGTGCCAAATCATCCTCTCAGTTCGGCACGGACTCTGATTCACTGAAACGCTCCGCATCCTGCTGAATCACGCAGCGGTGACGGTGAAAGATCAAACACAGCACAGTAGCCATTCCGTATCTGTAGGTTTAATGTATGATCAGTGTGTGTGTGTGTGTGTGTGTGTGTGTGTGTGTTAGGAATCCATTTGCTCTGTCAGGGGTGGTGTGAGTCCCTGGACAGGTAGAGGAACTGAAATTCACAGAGAAGCCCATTACTGTTGTGTACAAAAGGCTTCTGAGTTCAGTGTGAAAACACGGTTTGCTGATTTCAAACTGTTTACACTTCAAAAACAGCTTTTTCTAGCTGTTCCTTCTGCTGGTTTTTTCCCTTTTTTAGCAAAAAAGTACATAAGAAAATCCCCAGAGCAGCCAAGCTTCTGGTTTTGTAATGATAACTTATGCATTTATTGAAGGGGCAGTATTATGTCAAGTCAGCCTTGGTTTTGTACTTCTACATCATGTTATGTCACTCCCTCATCAAAAAAAAACCTTGATTTAAAAACAAACAAACAAAATGTATGCATGTCTGGGAGATTGTTTAATCTGTGAAAAATGCCTGGCAGTCAGGAATAAAAATAAATATATATCCAAGGAAATGCAGAAACTACCAATATTGAGTTGTCCAACTAGCATACTAGCAGAAATGATTACACATCATCATTGCATAAAGTAATGCGTAATATTTGACTTTGATTCATTTTCTTTCAACAGACTGACAATTTTCCTGGAGTTTTATTTTCACGTTATTTGTTTACCCCTCATTAGAACCTTAAGATCATTCTGCTACTGATGGGGATCCTGCGTATTGTAGCCTCTGACATAAATGCTTCATCTCTCGTGCGTTTCTTTCGTTTCTTCGTTTTCCCCTCAGATCGAAGCTCCAGAGAGATCAGGACAGAGACGTCAGCGAGCTCATCGCTCTGGGCAAGCCCAACCCTCGGACATCCAGCGAAGCTCAGTACGACCAGCGACTCTTCAACCAGAGCAAGGTTGGAGCGAACAAAAACTTCAAAAACTGCATGCTTTCATGATTTGCACCCTTTTTCATGCCGAAAAACATTGAACTTTGCTTTCCCTTCCTGTTAAAATTGAAAACAGGAAGGGAATGTTTGTGTCCTGCAGGTAAATGTGTAAATTTGCCATCTTTAAATGTTATTTTTAGGGTATGGACAGCGGTTTTGCCGGCGGCGAAGATGAGACCTACAACGTGTACGACCAGCCGTTCCGCAGCGGCAGAGACATGGCCTCCAACATCTACAGACCCACCAAGAACATCGACAAAGAAGCCTACGCGGACGACTTCGACTCTCTCATGCAGAACAACAGGTAGCCGTTTTTTTTTGTTTTTTACTGTTCAGTAATGGGAGGTGACTCATTTTTCTTGTTCTGCACCCACTAACCTCTTCACCAGAGCTCCTAATAAGGATAAATCATTTTAGTTAGTGTTTTTCTTCCAGGCTGAACACATTAAATTGATTCGAGCTATGAAAAAAAAACAAAAAAAAAAAAACAATTAAAATTTCTGATAGATAAAAAAGTGACTGGAACTTTGCAACAATTCTCAGGATTGTTTTAACTTTTTTATTATCTCTTTAACGAGATTTTCTGCTGACTTAAAAAACCAAACAATTATTTTCCTTTTTGTTTTTGTGTGTGTCAGATTCGCTCCAGACAAAGAGTTCTCCGGCTCGGACCACGGGCAGAGGCGTGAAGGGCCTGTGCAGTTCGAAGAGGATCCCTTCGGTCTGGATAAGTTTCTGGAGCAGGCCAAACAGCACGGCGGCTCCAAGAGGCCGTCCACCAGCAACCGCTCCAAGGACGACTACCACGACAAGAAACGCAGGAAGGAATGAGAAGCCGGGTCGTAGCGCCCCTACGGAATACGATTGTCGTCAAAAATGATGTGTGCTTGATTATAACATTTATGACAGTTCAAGCGTTATAAAGGTCTGTGAAGTCTCCCCGGCAACAGGCTCCCGCAACAACTTTTATCGACATCGAAATATGAATATTACAGTCGTGCACAGGTGTTTTTGACAGTTATTTTATTCCGTATCTCTGAGGAAAGTCTGGAATAAGCATTTCAGATGAGAGGGCATCAGATTGCCTTTTCCTCAAAATGTTGTACTATATAAGATTTATTTTTTTCTCTCTCTGGTGTTGTCAACGCGTCTCTTTTTAGCCTATTGAGCAGTGATGATTGGACAGGTCGAGTATCAAACCAACGGAGCGAAACTTTTGGAAGTCTGTACATTAAAGTCAGTGTCACTTTAGATCATTTCTGTAAATGTTGTTCTCTGGAAACATTGCCCAGATCTCTCTTGTTTTTTTTATTTTTTTGACTTAGAACTGTTGCTGTCAATTTTTTATTTTATTTTTTTTAGTCTCCTTCCTTTCTCTTTTTTCCCTTTGTCATCTTGCTATGTTTTATTTAAAAGTATCTGCTTGATCACTGCCCAGCAGGTTTCTGTCACTATCTAGAGGAACAAGCTTTATAAATGCTGTACATTGATAGCACTGGAATAAAATACATATTGTGTTAGCATTTGGTGCCGGTTCTTTGTTTAAGTCAAGTCGACTTTTCCCGTTATTTGGACTTTGACAGCGATTTGTCCAAATTTCATAGCGGAAAACTTCAATCAGGTTAGCCGCGCATCCTTATAAAGCCTTAAATTGTCTTAAATTCACCTAAAAAGTGCTAGTTGGCCTTAAATGCATTGAGCTCAATTTGGTCGGCTCGATTGTGTACGTTTTTTTTTTCTCGGAATTTTCTATCAGGCTAAAGTTTGTGTAGATAATGGACTTAAAAAAACCCCTTTGAGTTTGTGAAACCAGCAGAAACCCTGTGCTTATAACACATCAGACATCGGATTATTTGAATACGAGTGATTATTTGTTGCTCATATCAGCTTCTCATTATTCTTCCCATTTCCTGAGTTATGCAGCTCATTAACACGGATTATTAAACGCTTCACAGAAGCCACCGATTACATCTCGTAAGGAGTTGGGAGTTTTGTTTTTTGCAAGAAAGAAGGGGAAAAAAAGGGGAAAAAAAACCAGGCTCTGCGATTTATGTGACAATTAGACCACAGCTGGCTCAATTAATTCCAATTAACTATGATTCATGCTGCCTGACACTTTTATTTTTCTCCATGCTTTTTGGAAAGCGGTCGCCGTGGCGTTACGCAGCCCAGCGGACTGGAGGCCGCGCACCGAGCCGTCTCGTCACGCCTCGGTCGGGCTGCAGACGGATGTTAGGCGTCAAAAGATTGATGTTTACTTCAGTGCCAAGTGTTTGGGAATTAGCTGCTGTGTTGTACTGGCTCATTTTAAGCAGCAGCTGAGAAACAACAGCCTCAAACTGTGTGGAATTGGGAGGCGACGTGTGCATGAACATAGTTTAATTCTTCTCTGCTTTAACTTGCACAGAGTATCACTAAAGTATTCTCACCCATGGGCAAAGCGACTGAACCAAAAGTGTTATTTCGTGGGAAATCAGGGCAACACGCAGTGGAACCCTTGCTGTGAAGACATACATTTAAAGAGCTCCATAGAAGGCAGAATACAAATGTACGCCACACTTTTCAGAATTGCATTTGCAAAACTGATTTTGAAAAACATGCACCTTTCCCCGCAACGTCACCACCATGCTTCAGGTTATGTCGGTCCGTTACGAAATAAATAGACAAAAATAAATGTTTAAACAGTTGTTCCAAGACACTGCATGCATGTAAGGTAAGACTAAATGTACGCGTGTTTTGACTTAAATATTTAAGTAATACATAGGAGGAATATATTTCATTTTATTAAGAATGCTGACATAAAATTTCTTACGCAGCATTTATTTGCTTCTCTGCAAATGGCCAGTCAATAAATTTAGTCAGTAAATATGAATAGTAGACATGCCCATCACACCTAACGCCTTGAAAAATGTTTGTACACCTTGAACTCTGTTAAATTAATGTCCTTTCAAATTGTCAACATACCTTTCAGAAGACATATTAAAAAAAAAAAAAAACAAGCCATGCAGAATTCTGCATGGCAACATATGTTTTGCATGAAGTGCAAAACATATGTTGTCCTTCTCAGCCTGCAATCTGTTTTTTCTCCCCCCCCGTTGCTTTGTGCATCCAAAAAATATTTATTTTACAAAAAAAAAAAAACGAATTCCTTTAAGTCTGGGCCACGACTGCAACTCTTTGTTTTGAGAGAAGTTGTGGGGGAGTTGTTTTGCTTTTGTTTCAGTAGGTAATATGCGACATCAGCATCACCGCTGGCTCCTGCTGATCAGTTGTGCACGGAGAAAAGCACAGAGAAATCCCCGTGGTCTTTTACCGAGGCGAAGCAGAGCCTGCGTCGCTCTGGGCGACGCGGCCTGAAGGTCACGCCGAGCCGTTTAAGGTCACTTGAGTGTCGGAGGGGATAAAAGCTCACAGGGCGAGTTTTTGCCGTGGAAGAGAAGAGCTGTGTAACGTCACTGATGTGATGGAGATCTCCTCTTGGACTACTCCGTCGGTGGTTACAAGCAAAAGAGAAGTCTTCTTTCCTTCAGTGAAAGGCTTTCATTCGGAGGTCCTCCCGTTTTATCTTCCTGCCTTCCTTCCTTCTTTCCTTCCCTGTCTGAAGAGCGAGCAGTCTGTCAGTCAGACGGATAGTTTATTAATGTGACACGGGGTAAAAGGACACGTCAGGGGAGATCAATCACACGGCCGCGCCACGGGACGAGAGAGCTTTTAATAAACCCAATCACCGTGATGCGTTGCTGTGCTCTTCCTCTCTGCGAGGAAGCCTTTCTGCTGCATCGCCACCAAATGACACGCGGCACGTTTCTCCAGCAATCGTCGGGCCACTAGCTGTTTTCTTTCCGGCTGACAGGTAAATGTTTGGATTGAAAATTTCAAACCCGATAGAGCGAGATTTGTTTCACATTCCTCAAGCAAAAAGCAGATTAACTTTTAAAATGAACAAATAAAAAAAATAAACATAAAAAAAATTCCCAACAAGTACATATAACTTTTAGCTTATACTGTGAAGCAGGATTTGTGGACATGAAGGATAGAGGCCACCGTGAAGGCTAATTGTCTTTTATCTGAAAATCAGCATTTAATAGGGTACATTCATCAGCTAAAGGCCAGACCGTGACAAGGAGGAAAACTATTTCCATGGTCATCAGCATGAGGCCCTGCCTGGATAAGGGAAGATGTGCCTAACAGCAAATCACAGCGACGGGAGTAGGTGCAAGCAGATTTGGATGGGACTGTTTTTTTTGTTGTTGTTGTTGTTTTGTTTTCTACAGATAAGAGGACCTTCCAGGACTTTTCACACCCCTTTGGATGGGTTTTTAATCTGGCTGCCGTTTCGCTGACGAGTAAAACCAAGCACCAAATTCAAATCTGCCAAGACACGGAGCGTTTTAAGAAGGCAAACAAGCAACAGGCTCAGCTGCAGTCGCCTAGAGTTGGCGTCCGTCGTATCGTTTATCACTCATCGTGAAAAATTTCTAATCATAAGAGGAATTTCGATTTATCGTTGTCTCGGCAAATTCGGTTAAAGTTACAAAAAAAAAAAAAACTAAAATTTTATTTTTGCTGTTTTTTCCACTGCTTGATTCCCACAAGAGCATCAATAAATATCAGTAAATATTTATTGATTAGATTATAATCTATAATGTAATCTATATTTGATAGATTGATAGATTAATAGATTGATAGATTAATCTATAATCTATAATTGTAATGGTATCAATAAATATCAGTTGAAAGTATCAATAATTGATAATGGTATCAATAAATATCAGTAAAATTAAAGACTACATGATCAGTGTAGTAAATCATGATTCTTTAAGTGTTGTCCTAAAGAAGCTTTATTTTAAACATATATTTCTTCAACAGCAGTGTTTGTGTTTGTGGCCTCATCAATGCAAACTCATGTTTCTGTCACATTTACAGAGGCCTTTTGAGGAACACATACCAAACTTGTGAAGAAATTCATCAAACTAAAGTCCTCTTCGCAGATCGCGCCTCACTGCTGACCTCAGCCCTGAGTTTCTTGTGGTTGGCCGAGCTTTGAAGAGGTGCTGGTGTTCCCGATATTCGCCCACACACACACACCGGTGCAGATGAAACACACGGCATCCCATTTTGTTTTTTCCCCAGTCACGCAATTTTTATTTGAATTTATTAAAACTTGCTTACCGCGCCGTTTCTCACTTAAAAACACAGGACGAGGAGATGCGCACGTACCGGGATACAGAGAAGGTGAAATCTGAGCCATCGCGGGGAAAGTCGTCTGAGGTAACAGCGTGAGGTAAAACTTTCACTTCTCGAAACTGGGATAAACTGCTACGAAACATGGCAATAAATCAGTTTTTATGTTTATTAAAAAAAAAAAAAAAAAAAAAAGGTACTTTTAAATTGAGAAAGTCCCCTGCCATATTTGTTCATCGCCAAGTGCATGCCTGGGTTCCTGAGCAACGCAGGAGTCCCTCAAGGTACAGTCCTCTTCCCCCCCCCCCCCCGCCCCTTTTTTTTTTTTTTCTTTTTCTTTGTTACTCTTCACTCATTTCAGTACCAATATAATTTGGAGAGCTTCTCTCACTTAAAGATGTAACAGTGAACAGTTTTGTGACAAAATATAAAAACAAATTCAACTCACCGTGCTTTGCCAGTACGGTGATTATACTCGCAAAGCAGTATAGTCACCATCAATGTACATTTGTTTGGTGTTGAAAATAAAGGCAACGCTCAAGTCGACTTTGCTGCAACCTCTTAAAACTTTTGCTACTTCTATACTCGTTCGACAATCATCTGTGGGAAATAGGACATTCCCCTCCCCACCCCCCCTTGTACCTCTCGGCACTGGGGCATCTGTTTCCCAAAGCTCCTGTCCGCTGGAAAGGATTCATGTCACAATTGCTGCAGGTAAATGCTGGCAGGAGAAGAGGAGAAGAGAAAAAAAAAAAATACAATAAAAAAGTCAATTTATGTAAAGAAAGCTAAATCTTTGATTGTTCTCATGGAGAGAAAATGAAAAAAAAAAATGAAAGCAGCAGACTGTGAACTCCTTGTCTAACGATGGAACGTACACACATCACGATGCGCAATATCAATATGCGTAATAACACAGTGACAGAGCCACTCCGGAGGATGTTTACTGCATCAGACAAAGCGCGTCTGATAAAGAAAGGCAATGTCTTTGTGGCACTTCAGCCGTCCACCCGATCTAACGCCTATGTACAGCTTTGCTGCCAGGTGTCACATTGTTTTTTTTCATGGGCAGACAGAGGCTCTTAAATGACCGAAAGTCTGTTTTCATTTAGCTGTCGAAAAAGCTTACACACAGAGAACGCCGGAGCTGTCCCCATGTGCAGGCGTTTGATCGGGGGAATCAGTCTGAATTACATGGACGGGTCTTTTGGGTATATTGGGGACAACATTCGGAAATCCGGTGGGCAGGTGTGGAGAGCCAGATTTAAGAAGCACGAATTGAAATGCGGTGCTAATTTTCCTCTGAAGGCCTCAGACGCTTTGTTAGGGGTCGTGACTGACGAAACAGAAATCAGCTACAGCAGGAAGGAAAATACATTTAAAACACATCTAAAGCTGAATGCTTTTGCCATGTCTGTCCGTAGACACGCCCGTATCCACGGTCAGACAATTAGGAATTCTCATCACACGAGGACTTACTTCCTAACTGCTCCTTTAAAACCCACTCTGGCCTTAACCTTGCGTCGCTGGAGTTTCCAGCAGCGGCGTCTGACCTTGACTCTCAACCCGGCCACACGGGTTAGCAGAAAGGTGCTGTCGAAATGAACTCCATAAAGATCCAGAAAGTCTTGCAGGTTGAGGAAGGGGAGCTGAGCAGCCGCAGGAAAATGGTGGATTTGATGTCCAACACAGACAGACGCTTCCTTCTAATGTGTTTTTTTTGTTGTTGTTTTTCCAAAGACTTTCAGAAGAGCTTCTAAAAAAATATAAATAAACATATATATATATATATATATATATATTCGCTTTATTTACCCGGGACGAAGAAACTGCGTTTAGAAATTCACACGGATTAAAGAGAAATACCTAATAGTGCAGTGTTTATTTACCCCTTGGGGCTCCTTGCAGGAAGAGTCAACCATTCGGTCAATGACGCTTTTCGCCACCAGATGGCACCACCAACACAAAACACCATCTCTTAAAAAGTCCAAGCGCATCTGCTTTCCGCAAGACGGCTGCAGGTGAGCCCAGGAGTCTGGAGCTCCACGGCACCATCGAATTTGCATAAAATAAATAAATAAATGGCAAGATGATATTGTGGGCAACTGCAGCCTGGGTTTTTTGTCTCTGCAAGTGGTGCTTGTGCACAGGATCTAGTGCCAAAAAATGCATTAGCTGGGAGTGAGACAGAGGGAGCAGCAGCAGCAGCAGCAGCAGTAGCAGCAGCAGTCAGTCAGCCAGTCAGCCAGGGCCTCTTTATGTCAGCAGGCGGCTTGTCAGAGATACTATTCCCTCCTCGCTGTTTGGGCTTTTTCCAACTTGGACAGCCTATTCAGGATGCTGCTGGGAGAGAAAATGAACTCCCATCAGCACCGGCAGTCCCATCACTTTCCATTCCAATTCATTGGGGGGTCGGGAGGAGGGGGAGGGTCATTAATTTCCCAATTGATGAAAAAAAAAACAAACAGGTTCCACAACTTGAAGAAAGCTTGTTGCTGAGAACAAGAGCTAATTAAAATGCTCTCAGCACACACTGAGCCGCACGTCGACCACGAGCCTCTTGCATGGCGCGCGCCACATTCATCTGACCTTGACACCGGGAAGGGGAGATGCCCGCCGAGCCGGCGGAGCCAGCAGCCCAGACAGTCTCCAGAGCCTGTTGCTGTCGATGAAGGCTGCCGATAGAGAGCGGCGGCACTTTCTCCAGCAGAGAAAATATGGAGGCCACAGAGCGCTGCCCTGAAACGACAACATATACTATTCGCTGTTTAGCTTCCTCTTTTTTTATTTTTTTTTATTTATTTTTTTATGTTTTTGTAGGTAAAAGTTCAGCTACAGTCCATGGAAGGTTTCCTGGGACGCATCCAAGTGAAGCTGTTTCACAATAGAAGTAGTACACGCAATGTTTGTTGGACATGTATGCCGTTTGATGTGTCCAACAGATATGAACTCCACACAACCCTGTTAAAATACTATGAGTTTACTGGTGCAAACAATGAGACCTGGGTATATTTAAAAAAACAAACAAAAAAATACTTTTCTTTGCTTGCCATAAGCAGGTTACTTTGTTCAACTGGCTTCATTGCAGTGTCAGCGTTCAGGTTCATTCAGTAAATATCTTTCACCTGTTGCAGAAGGATTTTCTTGTTCATTTGAAACCTTCAGCTGAAGCCATTTTTGCAGAGAGTTTATAAGGAATTAAAATGATTGTATGTATCAATAAGGATTGGGGAAGAAAAAAAAAAATCCACATTATGTACACGACACAGCACAGAGAAGACAACCCTAATAATTACAGAAGAAGGGATTTTCCAAAAACTGTCTCTATGTCTTGTTTTTATTTTATTTTTTTTTTCAGTAAAGAAGTAACTATTTTTTTTTTTTTCTTTCTTCATGTAGGATGAAATCATATTTTGAATCAAAATCAGATAACTGTTTAAAAGCTGAAATAACCTCCAGGCGAGCCGAGGAACTCCAACAAAACAGTGGCTTCCCCTCGAGCCGCCTAGCTGCACCGGCTGTTGGTCACGATGCAGGTGGAAAACACTTTGAGGTGGGAGACTGACACTGAGCACCCAGTGAGATGATGGATGCTAAAAATAATAACGGTTAAAAAAAAAAAAAAAAAAAAAAAGAAAAAGAAAATCTGCAGAGGCGTCCTGTGAATATTTAACTCTGCGCTGCGGCGTCTAAAGCGGACACGTACGAGACCTGTTTAAGTGATTAACGATGTTTATTGAAATATTGGAGATATGTATGAGCCTGCAGGTTCAGTCAGCAGCCTGGGAGATTGTCTAAAGAAAGGGAGAGGCTGATTAGGAGAAACTCAGGTAAAGCAGCAGTCAGTGAATCATGGACAGGTAGATATCTTACTTGCAGGATGAGTGATTCCAGCACTGGGGTAAAGTAGCGAGTAAGTTGAGCAGAAGTCAGTTGACTGATGGTGTGCCGTGGAGTTCAGTACGTTTTGCAGGTGATTGAAGCAGTGATGAATCACACTGCTTTTGAGCTGTGAAAATGCCCTTCGCGTTGTCGGACAATAACAGCAAAGTCCGACAGTTCGTCCTCTTTCAGGGCCTCCTGTGGCACCTTTGTCCACTTGCGGACCGCATGTACTTATTCTGAACCGAATGTGCCTCCCAAAACAGAAAATAGAACATTTGTCGCAATGTTGCTGGGAAAATGTCCCCTTAGGTCCAAAGTTTCTTGTTAGTACTGATATGACAGTGCTCTCCTGGTTTCTACCAAGCTGAATGGAAGAAAACATCAACTTGCAATTAGTCCATAAACCCAAATATTTGCTTGTGGAAGTGTTCAGATAACATCATTTGCTTTGTTGAATATCTTACATTTCTGCCACATTTAAATTTTTGTTTGCTTGCTCCAAACTGGCCCTTTGATTAACTCAGCCGTCAAATGAGCAGATGCAGGTATGTGACGCTTTGCAACGTATAGGATAATAATGTTCAGTCATCGTCTTTAGCGTCTGACAATGCAGCGTGAGTAATTTGTTCTCCAGCTATGCCAGGCTGCCACAGATTTTTTTTTTTTTAGCATGCTGAAAGGCTTTTCAGGATGACCCATGCACATAAGGAATTCAATATTTACTACTGCAAATGTTGCAAGTAATGTTTAACTTTCTTGGCATGCCATGTAGACCCTTCATCTGCACTGACGAAGGGTAACACAGAAATACTGAATTCTTGGAGTGGCTGTCATGGTGGAGGATTTGGACCTTGTTTTTGATTATTTCACCTAATGATGTTTTCACTTCAGGGCACGTGCACATAAACTTTTATTTTCAGATTGCCAGTCAACCATTAAGCATGTAAGAAAATTACGAGATGGTAAGATTCAGCAAAAGTGAGCTATTATGTCTTCTATGTAAGATCACATTAAAAGTGCTCGAACAAGCAGAGATTTTGAGTCCTGAATGAAATTTCCCGGATTTGTCCAGGCCTCTCTTTGATTTCGGTGGGAGGTTTTGCGCACATTAAGGAGGAGCCTGATGCTACGTCGGAACACAGAAAGCATATTCTTGAGCGGATATGCTCACTCACGCTTCTGTTCAGTCACATGTGTGCCTCCGTATAGAATATATTACTGCGAATATGGAGAAGTGCTGGTCCAGCTGCTCCCTGCAACTCCTGAATGATTTGTTGGCGCAACGCAAGTCCCTGCGCTTTCATCTCAACCCCCCCAATTTTTCCGCGTTTCCCTTCGATCTCCAGCTCATCATCTCTCCACCCCCACACCTCCCGCCCCGTGCAAACTGACCCTTCACTTCTTCACCGTGTTCTGAAAACGGGCCTGATTATCATAAAGTGCCAGTAAAGGTTACCTGGGGACAGACAGCTGCAACTGCTCGACATGTTCAGGCGGGAGGTGCTTGCAACGGGGCCACTCCGCCGTAACTGTTTCCGACAGACGAAGGAGGTTGGAGGCAGGATTTGCAAACTGCGCTCCACACGTACCTGGTAGTGGGTCAGCTGGCACCGTCTCCTGAGGAGGAAGGGACGCAGCTGCGATCTTTTTTTTTCTAGCGTCAGAGTCGAGCCAACCCTCTCCCAGTAAACACCGGGTTACGTGACAAAACGTCGCCGCCTCTGTTGAAGGTGGAAAAAGATTCGAAGAGCTCCGTTTTAGTGCAGCACAAGAAAAAAGAGAAGGAGAAAGCAGACGCGGGCTCTGGTTGAAATAGGGAAAACGTAATCACCAACTCGCACTAACTCCTTGAGGCAGACACGAGATTGTTTTGCCCACGTCCCGGGTGATCAGGCCTACCTTTGTAGCGTCGCTCCTAATGGTCTGGTGCTAATCTGTGCTGTCACAGGAGCCTCTGTGGGTTGTTACTCATCTTTCCCAACGCTGCCGTTACCAGCAGCATCTCCTTTCTAATAATCCACAATGCTATTCACCAGTTCCTTTGTCACACAGCAATCACTCAGTGCCAACCTGGACCTCCACCATAAACCACAAAGAGCCCTTCCAGCTGCATCAATAAACCTTCCAAATATTTTGTGTTTGTGATTTCTGCCAGCACCAGAGGCTTAAGCTACTCGGGGGATGCATCTTCCCATTTCAGCTTATCAACCTGCCATTTAAGTTTCTAATTTAGACGGCAATGGCTGAGGTGATAAAGCAAAACGTGACGACGGCGAAGGCGAAGGAACGTGTTGTGTTTGCCAGTCGAATTTCTGCAATAACGCGCACAACCTAACAAATACCGTGACTGGAGATCGTGAGCTTAATCGCTGGCGGGTGTGAGGGAGGGGAAGGTGGGAAAGAAAACAAGGTGAAAATGAGCTGCGGGTAATGTGAAGGCTGTGATGACATGTTTGGCAGATAATCGTCCCTTACTTTGCCGTTGATCGTCCGCGAGAAGGAAGGGGCCGTGGGAGAAGCAAGCAAAAATGCTTAAATGCAGAAACACGACGTAGTTAATTAAATGTGTTTCCTTCAAGTGGTGCATGTCTGCTGTCATTACCAGATCGTAGCCGTAAAGGCTGAACTTTTTGGATTATTCTATCACAAATCCTGAGACTGGGGAAAATGAAGATCAAGAAATGATGTAAGGACTTTGCTGAAACTGCTAAAAACTGGATTAAGAACTCCACAAACTTGCAAGGATAGTGGGGAAACGTCGACATTATTGGAGGGATTGAGAGTAAGAAACCAGTAACCAGGAAGGCTATTTTGAAAAATATATTCTACTGGAGGAATTCCCAGTCAATGGCAGGAATCCCAGTCAATGAGAGGAATTCCCAGCCGATGAGAGGAATCCCAGTCAATGGGAGGAATCCCAGTCGGAAATGTGAAGTGCGATTAGAGTCGAGCAGAATTGTGCTGGAATTAAATGTCCAGTCTTAGGTTATTTTCCCTTTTTCTCCTTTCCTGACAGGTTGGTGAGATTTCAAAATGACAGTCCCCCAATTCGGCAAATTACGCCGGAGTGTTTCAAAGACCACGAGTCAGCTTCTTTCAGAAAACTAAATTCAGACCATAATCCCATTGAGAATAATTTGCACTCTGGTTCAACTTTTCCACCACTGCCTCAAGATTATGCTGAATAATTAATCCCGCGCTGGGAAGAAGTAAATGTTGGCACAAATCAAGAGCTTATTGAAACGATGCTACCTCAACGTAGCAACAAAATAATGATTTGATTTGATTTTTTTCTTTTTTAGAGGTGAATGTCGTCACTCAAGAAAAGACAGATTGAAAAGAGAGACAGATTCTTAAATAAATCTAACTGGACTTTGACTAGGCCGTCCTATCATGCACGCTCTTTGATCTAAACCACGTTAGTGTAGCTCTGCCTATGTGTTAAGGATCAACGTCTTCTATCAGTCTCTCATTCTGGGCAGCGATCCACAGCATGATGCTGCCTCCACCGTGCTGCCCTCTGAGGACGGTACGTCTAGAGTTTCTGTTTCATCTAACGAGGACAACGTCCCCCAAATGAGAACTCGCCCTCCGCCACTGGCAGTTTGGGGAAAAAAAATTGTTTTGTTCCGTTTGTGCAAACTTCTCTTTGAAATGTCTTCTTACGATTTTTAAATTTCCTCATGCGTGAAACACAGCAGCGGCGTGAAGGCTGTTTTAACAGCCCTCACTACCAAACCGGAGCCTCCATATTCATGAAGATGAGTAAATAAGCCGCGTACATCACGGTAATTGGTTTGTTGAAGAGGTTTGGTATTTTGTTGCACAAACAATAAAACCTATCGGGTTACCACCCCCTCCCCCCTTCCCCCCACAGTCTTTGAGCTCATAAAACAAATACGCGAGTCGCATTTCCAATATTTGTCTCTTTATTTATTTTAAAAATGAGTCCCTGTCAGAAGTATTAAATTACAAAACCAGAGATATCAGATGAGATGGTGGGGGTGGGTAGTCATTACCATCTCTAAGCCGGCGAAGGGTAGCGAACCCAAATGGAAGCGCCGCCAACTGTCTCCTCCCTGGTTTTATTAAGCTCCTCCTGAATATGAATCGCCAAGCTTTCCACGCAGGCCTGAGCGTCTCGCGGCCAAGGCGACGGAAGGAGCAGGCTGCTGCGAGACATCATAAGGGCGTTTATTTCCGCTGGTCAGACTTTAAATTAGCAATGCGTGACAGTAAAGATACAAGGCATGAAATTAGCTGCAGCTCCTGTCCTCTGTGATCCGTCTCCTTAGGTGTCCCCACCCTCCCCCGCACATCCCCACCTCCTACCCCCTACCCTCGCCGCCGCCGCCATTACAAATGAAGAGGCAGAAAAATACAGATTAGATGGGTTCTTTGGGATAAGCACTAAAGAGATGTTTATGGAGATAGGTTCGGCGTGCCGCAGACGTATAATTTCATGCTGCAAAAGATAAAGGAAAGCGGGACGTGTGATGCATATCGAACGAAAGCATACATCTCAACTCTATACGTTGCTGTTGCGCTTCAAAACTTTCTTGATCATGAGTGGTTTACGCCGCTGAAATACTTTCACGGTACGTCATAGACCAAAGCGAATTTGAATTTCTACTGAATCCCAGTGCAACCGATTGCCTGCAAAAGACAACATATTAATAAATGGAGTCCACCGGTGTGCAATTTTACATCAAAAGCAAGGATTTAGGGATAATTGTGTGGAGAAGCTGAAAGCGGGGCTGGAGTAAACAATGTTGCAGGCTTCAAACGTCTCATGCAGCAACGTTCAAGGCATCCACTGAGAAAGGGGAGAAATGATGCGCAGCTACAAACCGACCGACACACGGCTCTACACCAAAACCAGGCTGAGAAAGAAGAAAGAGTCAGAATCAACCAAGCGGTAGGAGAAATCCAGATAGTTTGTACTTTTGCTGTCAAATAGGTTTGAGTCCAAGCACATATTGCTAATTTGTTTGCATTGCAATGCAGCACATTCAAAGGATATAAATGTGTTTCCTGGGATAACGCAGGCCGCTAGATGACGGCAAAGTGTTTTCAATGCAATCCCTGGTATGTGTTAAATGTGCATCAACAGGCATTAGTGGTATAACTTTGATGGATCTGTATAAATCTCAAATTTGGTTTGAGGCCAATTTGAAATAATAGGATTCAGAAAGAATGGTGTTAAAGAAAAAATAGCAAAAATGCATAATGTTTGCAGTTAGCCACAAGCAATGTAGCGGTCACAGCAAACATGTCCAAGAACACAAGAACATAATCATGGTAGAACTTTTCGGCCAGCGTTCAAAACTCTACACAAACTAACATTGCACATCAGTTTGAACTCACCATTAAGGATGGTAGTGGCAGCATCATACTGTGAGGACAGAATAATTGGTCTGAGCAGAGGGGTAGTTGGATGGAGCAATAGGCACATTGATATTTTTAAACGGGCCCAAACAAAGCCCAAAACTATTCTACAAGTTTGTTTGAAAAAGCTTTTTATTGATTCTGCCCATCAAATCTGATAGATTTTCTTACAAAAGGAGGAAAAAAAAAATTAGCTCATTAGCATTCGCAGCCAAATGTTCAACAAAGTAATTAATCAAAGTGGCAGGATACAAATCTGGGCCACACATTTTTAAAAACGTCCGTGAATCAGTTTTCTTCCAGCTCTCGCTCACGCACACGGTCCCGGCAAAAATACGACCAAGTTCATGGCTGAAAAACGACCGAAAGTGAGAAACAAGCGTTCATCCTTCAGCCGGCCAGCCGACATCTTCGGATGGGATTCCCGGCTGCTTCAGGTCACCGATAACGGGACTCGTTGCACGTCACTGTTGTAAAACGCCGTCTCCATGGAACTCTTCAAGGGCACCGACTGCAGGAAGCTCGTCTGTGATTAATTCTTCGGGGTGAGTTCATCCCTTAGGAGGCCGAGCGACGGGCGGAGGCGCTGGACAGAGTGCGAAAAGGTGTTCCGAGTGCCTTCACTTCATAAAAATAACATTAATAACAGCAGCAGTTGAAAATTAAAACGAATCATGCGCCCGGGGGCAAGAAAGGAGGCGCTGCGCTCTGACTCAATTGACCCGGCTCTCCCACCGGATCGAGGCGTTTTTTTTTTTGGCTGGGCGAACAGTGTTTCAAGGTTATGCAGAGAGATGCAGTCAAATGTAATGGCAGCCCATAATGAGTGTTTTCCTGTGGGATGGATGGTGACTTTGTGGATGGCAGGTGATTTAAGACCTTAGGGGAGGGAAAAGGATTACAGACTCTCAGACTAAACTAATTTAAACCAATAAATCACACCTCGGCACCGCCTGCCTCGCCGCCGCGACGTGTTCTTGCGTTGTTTTTCGATCCGTTTTGGACACCATACATCTGTTTCGTTTCACTCGGGTCACTCGTTCCGCAGCGCCTTCAGCCTCGGCCGCTCGTCTCGGGTCTTTCGTCCTGCATTCGCTTATTTACTCTCGCTTAGAGAACGTCAAACGCCTAAACGGGGACGACGGCGTCTGCAGCTGTATGCCGCGGAGGACGATTATTGGCTTAAGCACCGTGGCAGAGACGAGTGATGAATCGCAAGGCGGCGGGAAGTAGACGCTTGATCGGCCTTGCGCGCGCCGCGACACGGGAGGCACCGAGTGCCCTTGCTTTGGCCCATCATTGCAATTAATGTCACCGGCGCAAAGGAAAATGTGAGATAAGTGCAGAGGAGGCGAGAGAAAAAGAATAGAGTGACAGGAGAGGGGTGGAAATGAGCAGCCGGAGAGCAACATGTAATAAAAGGGTTGGGTTGAACGCGCTTACTCTGTCCCTGTGAGTGATAGTATAAGAACTGTGGTTGTTTTCAAGGGCACTGCTCACCAGAACAAAAGGAATAATCCCAATTATCCTGTCGGTCTTTAACTTATATAAAGCGTACCAACCAAGGCTGGCGGTATTCTGGATACTTTTGACCTTTCTGCCAACCTTGCTGTCTTACAGTGCCTTGTTAAAGCATTCATTTTCCTTGGACTTTTATGTATTCCTTTATTTTTTTATTGTACGTTCATGTACGCTGTAAGCAGGAAAGTCCCAACCTTTCTCTTTCTTTTCCTTTTTTCAAAGGAATCCTTTCTAGATATTATGCAAAAATTACAAGCGGCTACGCGATTGAGATGTCGTACAAATAACGATCCAAATCGGCCACTTTTTAATTAAAGCTGTCTCCAGCGCTCCCGAGTCTGAATATAAAAGTGCTCAGTGAAATAAATCGAGTTAATTTCCAGTTTCCAGTTGCGACACGTTGGACAAATGGAGCAGAGAGCAGGAAATGATCATCTGAACGCAGAGGAAGAATCAACTCCTCTGCACTTTTTCAATGCTTGTCACTTTACAAACACAAACGTTGACATATTTCAGTGGCGTTTCCTAAGACAGTTTCGCGTTTTTGCAGATTCAAAGAAAAAAAGCGAAAACTGCGGCGCGCCTTTGTTGCTGCAAAACAAATTACTAAGGGGAGAGATTGAACTATAGGTGTGAAAGCTGTGGATTGATGTGCAT
Source organism: Poeciliopsis turneri (assembly GCA_922788865.1). NCBI lineage: Eukaryota > Metazoa > Chordata > Actinopteri > Cyprinodontiformes > Poeciliidae > Poeciliopsis > Poeciliopsis turneri. The sequence continues at coordinate 3,150,864 of CAKLNU010000191.1, forward strand.
CAAGGATTTCGTGGAGCTCAGCAAAGATGGTCTTTGGTTTGATCCTGACAAGTCCTGGGTTAGGAAAGGAAAGTTGTACAAAGATAAGTCTTCGATAGTCCTCCCATTTCCTCCCTCCCCTTCAGGGAAAATGGGGCCCCGCTGCATCTTTTTCATCCACCTCACAGTCATCCATGACTTTTTGGTGCTTTAGAGCCAAAAATCTCAACAAAACACATCGGGGTTTATGTTGGCCATTTGACAAAACGCAGAAGAGGCATGAAAACTCCAGCAAAGCACAGCAGGTTGGTGGAATTTCCTCTTGACTGAATCCTGCTCTAAATAACCGTTAAATTGGAAATGTGGATTTTCCAAATGCAGATTGCTGCGTCTGCTGTCTGCTGTGCTGGTGCGCGTTTGCTCAGCTAGGCAGAGAAATAATCTAACGGGGCTGCTTTACCTGATGTCATGGGTTTTCCGTCTTGTAGCTCCAGTGTCAATGATTCGTTGCGTCTGTTTTCTATCCCTCGGTTATAAACTAAAACTAATTGATTTTTTTTTTTTTCCCCTCCCAGAAAGGAGTTAACGAATGAAATTCAAGTAAATTCAGGGAAAAGTGGATCAAAACGTCAAAGATAATAATTGAAGGGAGCGGCCATTTTTTTTTTTTGGTCTCTGTAAAGAACTGCGTTCAAGTCGATGCAGATCTTAACGGGTCTGACCTGCAGAAGCTGTTTTGCATTTCATCCGAAACACCCGAGAGAAAAAGAAAAAGACACACATAATCTGTAGCTCAGAGGCTTCCTGACGCAATGTTGCTCTGCTCAAAAACACACCCGGAGCGACGTCTTCACCGATCGCGCCCAGGCTCAGCGGTATTTAGAATCCAGCGGCCCCTTTTATTGACACGCACGGTGCCTTTGCTCTCGCCGCGATCTAAACCGATCGAGACGGCGCGCGGATGGTCTGGAAACCTCGGGGAAATGCTCGAAATTAAAAGTGGAGCAGGGGGAGAGAAGAACAACAATGGAATCGCACACACTTAGCCGGAATCGCTCTCCCGTCAACCTCTCTTTCTGCCTGCAGTTGCCCCGCGGCCCCTCGCGCCGCTTCCGTCCGCGGACGCCGTTGATCAATGCGACCTTAATTCGAGAGCGCGGGTTATAATAGAAGCATTAGCGTCCATTGATTAGAGCGCAGAGGGCCGATTGAAATATGAATGGGCCCGTCAATAGAAACTCTGCTCGCAGTGACAAAGACCTCGAGACCCCTTCCAAGCATGAGGGAATTTTAAATGTCAAGAACAAGCTTGATGCGAGATGGAAGTTGACAGGGCTTAACATTTGGTTTGTTCTGAGTCACGCGGTGTAGGGTTCTGAAACTGAAATAACTTTTTAATTAAACGTAGCACAGCATAACATTTAGGAGGATTAGGAGAAATAAATAAAAAAAAAAAAAAACGCAGTGCAAGCTTCATGTTTTCTTGTATTGAGTGTAAAAAAAAAGAAAATGGTTAAAGGGACAGTATTATGTATTTTCCAGGCACATGGTGCCATTTTATAGTACTATGTTAGCTCCAGTGGTTATAAAAATGCTGTATATTTATCTGCTGTGACTTAAAATAAAATTGTCTTTGTCATTTAACGCCTCTGTCTCTTTAAAAACTTCTGCTCTTTCTGAAACTCCGCCCCCAGGTAGTCGTCACAACAACGCTCCTCTATTAACCATTTAAAAATATTTTTTACCCACATTGCACCGAGAAGCAGCTCCTATGATGAGCTTAGCAGATGCGCCGTCCCACCAGGTGTTTGCTATTTGCTGATGGCTAGTCTTAAGGAGCTGAGTGGGGGCGCAGCGGGGGCGTTTATGCTTCCTGTTACATTCCTTCAGTTTCCTCCTCGGGTTTTTCTGTGCTTACCAAGTTGAAGACAGCCAACTGGTTTAGACACCAACCCTTAAAAGCCTTTCACCAAACCTCTCCGAACCAGAGCTCCTTCATCTGGAACGGAGATCCTGAGATGCCGCCACTCTTGTTTCAAAGACGATCTCACAAACCATCTGCTGAAAGCTCCTCTGGAGCCAAAGATTCCCCCAGAAAACTTGCTAATCCCGATGGCTGTGTGCCATAGTCGCCATTCATCCAGCGGCTTTCAGTGTTCGCCTCGTTACTGGGCTTTGAAGAACGGTTTAGAAGCTTTGAAACCTTTAACTTTTAAAAACTTTGGTACACCATGACGCCTCTAGCTGATTCCCATTACATTCCTGTGTCGGACTCAGACATAAATGAATGATAATATGGTTTCTAATACCATCCATGTTGTTCATGTCAGTCTGAAACTCCCAGGGAAACTCGCCAGTCGTATTGTCACTGTAAAATCCTGCAGAGTCAGAGACAGAATCTGGCAGAATTAATTATGCTGTCCAAGAGTCTTACAGCCCATTCGGTGCTGCGATGGGCTCCACGACCCGGAGCAGGATGAAGTGGGAACAACCAACAGATGGAGGGCAATTGTTATGGAAAGTCCCTCGGATGGAATCAAGTTTGTTCTCATGGGATATTATTTATGAACTGAACAATTCAGCAACTGTTAAAAAGAGCTCGTGTTTCACTATTTAAAGCTACGGTGCAATTTGACACCAGGTGGTAGGGGTGGATTTTTATTTACTGTTGTCACAATAAACTGAACGATATTTAAAAAACCCCCCTTGGACTTTATGTATCATCGGGATTGCTGTTTTCACCGTCTTTCTCCACTGTTTGTTATTATATGGCAGCAAATAATTGTGAAGTGGAGAGAAAATGAGACACAAATCTGAAAAAAGCATGAGGTACATTTACTTTCATTTCCATGACTTTGCATGTAAAACGAACCACCTTTTCAGACTGCCTGGATTTTGGAAAACTGCGTCGGCTTCTCTTCTGCATTGAGTTTGAATCTGTCAAACTCAACTTAAAACATAAAGCTTGCTGGCAAGTATAAAACATTTCTAGTATTTTGGGAAAATACCAGAAATCTGGTACTTTCCCAAACTCGCCGTGGTCTGATGATAATTGCATGCCGCACGTTTCAGAATTTTATTCTGACAGATTTGCGGGAATCATGAACCACCCAATGACAGCGCACTTCTTTGCGTTGGTCTGTGATGAACCATCTGTATAAAACGTAGCAACGTCGGCGGTTTTTGACGTCAGAACGTGCACATTTCCCCCCAATGCACTTGTAATGTCCTGAATCCTGACAGCGATAAGCGACAGTCCTGCCACTAATCGGATTAATGAAACAATCAGGCAATCGGCATTAATTATCCGACCCAAAAGAAGAACGATTTTGGGGGGGGGTGCGGGGATTGAAGAGGGGTGACAAAGGCAGCAAAAACGACAATAAACACAGCCAATCGGCTTTTTATCGGCGAGCAGCACATTGCTCATCCACGTCGTCTACATTCAGTCATCCGAACCTTAATTAACTCCCTGGAATTGGCTGTTGCGTCTCTTTTTTTTTTTTTTTTTCGTTTGTTTGTTTTGGTTCTTTGTTTTTTGGCCTCCGTTATCTCTCCACCATTCCAGGGGCTGGAGATCATTGTGTTTTTTTTTTGTTCGGCGGTGAAACTCTGGCCGCCCTGCAGGGCTGGGACAAGCCCGCCCGGGGCAGCAGTATTTCCACTCGGCTTGTGCTTTTATTGACTCTGCTGAGGCCGACAGAACCTGCCTGACAGTCGGTCACAGAGAGGCGTGATCCTTCACCCAAAAAAAAAACAAAACCACCCCAATAAGATCTCCGCAATGTCTGCCCCGATTCTCAGGAGCCGAGGCCGATCTGAAGTGGAGAGCGGCTCCGTCGGAACTGCCGCGTTTGCTGTTTCGTCTCCCCAGCAAAGCACCTGGTCAGTTTTGAGCCACGCGGTTGCGAAATCGCGCACCTACACCCTCCCGGGAGCAACCCTTGTGTGAAACGTCACCTGGATGACGTTCAGCAAAAGCTCAGGCAGCAACTGCTCCTTCTCGCTTCACGCGACTGCCAAAAAATAAAGAGTGGAAGATACGGGGAAGGTTGTAAAACGTGACGCGAGCGCACATCGGGACTCATCAGGGACGAGGAGAAGAGACGGAGACGGGTGAACGAGGGAGAACGGGCGGGTGAAGGGGTGAGTTGTGCTGTCATGTCAGGGGTTAAGAGGTTCATTTGAAATTTCAAATGAAAGGGAGAGGAGAAAGACTCTCTGCCTCTGCCTGCAAGGCATTTTTAGGTCCTGCTTCAATCACCAAACTGGACCGGAGACGAGTCACAGACAAACACGCCGCCTCACCGGCCGCGTTTTCAATACAAGTGTTGCGCACGACTTTGTCGACGTTCTGCTAATGTCGCAACTGCTGCGTTTCCATTAAATAAGAAACGCAATTAAAATCACGTCTATTCATGTGATGAGTCATTAAAAAACATGCGGCGACATCATCCTCCAACCACTTCCTGTCGTCTTCTTCCTCGTCTCTTGCGGCCACAGTAGTGTCTGGTTGTCGATCACGTGACTCGTGTGAGTAACAGGAAGTGTTTCAATTGCGAGAAACATCTTTTTGAAATTGCCGTGTTTTGATTAAACTTTGTTTCCAATTTCCGCAGTTATACGGTCGACGTAAAAACGCAGGGGCTATATTCGGTGACGCATCTTGGTAAGGACAGTAATTTTCTTTCAACAAATCTCGGAAATTTCTCCAGAACAGAAGTTGGGATTTGTGCTGATATTAAATTACACACAGGTGGAAACTAATGAACTGGCTAAGAGAGAAATTAAAGGTTTCAGAACGAAGGGTCCTGACTATGAATTCACGCACCCCTTATAGAGTAATAACTGGTTTTTCCAATTATCCTACTTTGTTTTGGACAATCCAATAAAATGCTCTGGTGTTAATTTAAACAATGAAACAATATATATATATAAAAAATAACAGCATTATCTGGAACTTATAAGGTAAGATGTCGAGGAATTCAAGCTTCAGAAGGCAGAAGATTGGGTTAGAAGTTGTCGTGTCCCCCCCCCTTTATAGGAACCAGTGAGGGTTTTTTTTTCTCTGTAGCCTTATCAATCTTTAGCACCTGCCCAGCGACTCAAAGGCATCATTATTCCACACACCTCTGTCAGGCCAAGCCACAGTCTGCGACTTCAGCGTCGGGATGGAGACCTGCTCCACAAACTGCACCCAGAAGGTGCATCGTTTTGGCAATTTTTCCTCCTGCGCCACCCTTCGCTATCCGTCCGCCGTTTCATGCGGCCGACCTTAGAGTTACGCGCTATTTCTGTTTTCCTTCTTGAATCCATATGTGCACACTCAAGCCAAGTGGAGTAGCCTGACAAAGCATCATCCTCATCGCAATTATTCATACGTCCAATTGTATTACGGCATCTGATCGGAACGCAGCTGCACATTTGAATTCACTCAGGCCAGAAACGGTTTTGTGTGCCGTTTCACATGTTGCGTATATTCCGCCGAGTGAAACCAGATATCCCAAGTATGTTGGCGCTCTGCATGACTTAAGCCGTGTGCTCAGGCTCAGAAGCCCAGGTTCTCGGTGATTCATTTCAAAGGGGACGATGTGCGTCACGTAATATGCCAGTGTTAGCTGACAAAGCTAGTTCACGTCTATAGTCCCTCAAAATGCAATCAGTGCAAATACTAGATATTACAGTGCAATAAGGACAATGAGTTACTTCCAAAAAAACAAAAGAACAAATAAAATAATGGAAATAATAGTTACAATAACGAAATAAGTTACACCTGGCACGTCCTCAAAAAAACAAAAGTGACATTTTTCTACCTCAACACCAGCTGAAAGTTGTGGAAAGTGCATTTCTCGAAGGAGCATCAGTTTGAACCCAAACTTTAGTTTTCAGCCAGAACAATTTCCCTGTTTATTGATGATTGACAAACTGCACAAAGACATGGAGTTTGGGAAACATTCTGCTTTCCAGCTCTGGATGTGGTGGCAATATTTTTGTTAGAATCTGGGAAGAATAAAATCAGCTAGGAAACAAAACTAAAATACGTGGACTGAGGGAAAAGTGAGAATGTGGAAAGGATTTTAGACTTTTAACTGTTTCATTAAAGCTGCTCCACGTGCTGAAATGGGATTAATGCAAACAATCACAGTGACAGTTGATGGATCCCTCACAGACTTCTCCGAAATGCACAACGTGGATTCGGTTTCAGATGAACAGCTATGGCGACGAAAACAGATTTTATTTTTCCTTTCTTTTCTTGCATTGATTGTATGAAAATGTGCCAAGTTCCTGTTTTCAACGTGACTTAAAATGTTTTTTTTTTTATTTTTATTTTTTTTATGCTGACTCTTTTTAATTCATGACATTTCACTTTGTCAGCTCTGTGGCTACAGCTGAATATATGGAGCTCGTGTGACATTTGTTTAAATTAGAGAAAGTCTGGGCAGCGAGTTTGGTGCAATTACCTTCTGACCTGTCAGTGTAGAAAAAAAAAATGTGTGTGAATGTGCTTTTCGTTGGTCACTGATAATATGGATCAGAACCAGCTTTATTGGCCAATCAGTTCGACCTGGTCAACCTAGTAAATTTAGGACTGTTGCTGTAGTTGGATCTCTTGTTATTTTATTTTATATGCAAACGTGAGATGATTCTTGCAAAATCCGGTCTCCAAGTTCTGCCCCGACAAGCTTGGAATACAAAGATTTTGAGACAATCCTGCCAAACTGGTTCTTGTTCAGCACCTGCTCTTCCAGTACGACAAAAGCCTGAAAACTTTGCCAACGGCGAAGAGTCGCCTCCGGAGCATCAGACAGGACAATATTGATTTGAATCATCCTGAAAGTTTTAGGGATGATCTGAAGATGAAGGTCAACCCACAGAGTCACCAACTCTAAAGGAACTTTAGGGATTTACCAAAGACTCAAGTCTGGAGAAAAGTTGCGAACGACGAGTGAATCTGCGTTGGGGGTTGCGATCGTCTCAACTTGCCTTCCTGGTTAGTGCGCACGTCCACAACGGGTCTGTTCAAAACGGAAGGGATGCGGTTGTTTGTTTGTTGTCCGTGCGTCCACTCTCTCTCGTTTTCTCATCCACACTGGTAGTTGGCGTTGTCTTGTTGTTTTCCCGAGTTTGAGATTCGGGTAAAACTGGATCAGGGAGATAGCTTCTGCTTCACGGTTGGCGTGAACGTTTGAGGAGACTGGAGGCTCGCAATGGCCTTTTACACAGGAAGAGTCGAGCTCAGCTATAGTCAGCCGCAACTGGCACTTGCAGTTGCGGCTGTAGTTAAACATGACCCACGTACCACGATCCACTTGGTCGGCATTCCTTTTTTAACTGGGTTCATATGTTGAGTTTGCACTACAGAACTGAGATTTTTCTTTTTTTTTTTTAATGTGCAGAGCAGCAAATCTGGCCTAATTTGGACATTTGCAAGCGCACATACCTTTGGGGTCGCATTTGAAAAGCTAAACGCTTAAAACAGCTTCCTGGCTCCTGACTGTGAGTAAAACCGCCAACGTTTTCTCTAACCTCTCAGGGAAAACCCAGCAGATGATGTTCTCGTCTCACAGCAAAGGATTTAGTATCTCTGCGTTGAAGAAAATAAACACGTCGAGTCTGCACGTGTTTAAGTTTTAACTTGCCTTGCCAGGCACTTCTGCGGCCGAGGAGGCACAAAAGTGCTAAAATAGTGAAGATTGAAGTTACGTCGCGGCAGTGAAAACTCTCCAGGGATTAAACTGCTTACAGTGATAACTCCAGTCTGCTTGACTATCGCCACAAAGCGCCGTTTGCAAACAGAACGCTCTCTCCGTCAGCCTGGTGACCAAACTCGCTAAGTCGTGTATCTGTTTTTCGTCGCTGGAGGCAATCTTTGTTTCTCTCACCCGTTGTTTCTGCTCCGACTCTTTGCCTTAATCTGCCCTTCTCTATCTTTGTTTTCTTCCCCCCGCCCGCGCAGTCGGCCCTCTTCTTCTCCGTTTCCGGGGAAACCCGGTTCTTCCCGCGCTCATTTCCCAACGGGCCCCGGCCGATTGCGGCCGCCGTGGCGACGGGTGCCAAATTCTCCGGGCGCCAAATTTGCAACCGCCCCTTCGATGCCGTCGGCGAAACGCGAGGCCCGGCGTTAGCGTGTCGGTCCGTGTGCTTGTTGACATCAATGAGAATGATCATTTAAAAGGCTCTCACAAGCCGGGCTGTCGAGTTGAGTTCGGCGTGAGGGTTAAATATGTCGGGGAAATGAGCGTCTCTCTGTGGAACGAAGGAGTCCCTCGCTTGTGTCTGAGCAATCTGTTTCGACAGACTCGGAGTGATGTTTGATATTAAGGAGCCTTTTTTTTTTTTTTTTTTTGGATGGCTCTTTATCTTTCTTGTGTCATACATGCCTTGCCAAGCAGTCAGAGTTGCTCTAAGCAGAGCCGCGGCCTCTGATTAGCAGCGGCGCGTCTCGCTCTGTTGGCGTACTGCAGAAGCGGACGACTCCCCGAGAGACGAGAAGCCGCCCGTCAAGCAGCCGACTGCCGTCCTGAACGCCGACGTCTCGCTTTTGTCGTCAGAAGCAGAGGAGACGATAGTAATCCACTTAGAGCCATTTAAGTGCTCCCAGATTTTACAGCCCAGACCACGACTCCGTCTGAATATTTGGTGCTCCTCTTTGTTGATTTTCATCCACGCCACAGAGAGCAGACTCGAGTCGCCACCTTATGGTTTTTTTTGTTGTTTTTTTTTTCCCAGTCTGTCTTCACACAGCCAGCATTTTTCGATCCACCTCTCAGTGATGCTTTCCCCCCTTTTTGTCACTCCAACCCCACTTCTTCATTTTTTTTACCATCTGTTTCTCTTCTTTTTTCCTTCTTAAATTTATCTCTCTCCTCCATATTTCACCTGAGGCGTTTGCTTCTCAGGTTTCTGTTTCGCCTTCTTTCTTCGGGGGCTGACCTGCAATTTAATTGCATTGCTTTCGAGTCGCCCCGTGTCTCTTTTGTTTTGTTTTGTTTTTTGTTTTTTTGTTTTTTCATGCAGTTTTTCCACACAGCTCGGAGAGCGCAAACCTGTTGAGCGACGAGAGCAGCGTTCCGCACCGCCAAGCGTCGACGAGCGGGCGAGAATTTTGAACTTCGAACGGCTGATTTTCATTCGCCTGACCGACTCCTCAGGCCGTGGCGACGGTGAAGCGCTCCGTTGGGAGGATTTCGGCTGCGAAACTCGGGAGACGTGAGGAGCAAATGTCAAAAAAGCGTTTCGCAAAAAAACCTGTCTGGATGTGTTTTGCTCTTGAGGCAGGATGCATGCTAGGAAATGAGACATATGAGAACTGATCAAAACAAATAAGACAATCTCTGAAGTCAATAGCTGCTTAGAGTGACTCAGCCAAAACCCAGCACAGACACTGTGTTTGGTTTCTTCAAGTGGACAGATAATGCACTTCAAAACAATAATCGCCTCACGTAAACTGTCGGAGACACTGACCGATTGACACTTCCTGCTTTTCAGTTGGCATTTCTGCGTTTTCTTTCTCAATTCACGGAACGAGATGAGAAAAATGTGTGAATCGTCAATATTAGATGAAAGAACCCAGGCAGAGTTTTTACTGCCGTTGCGACGTGCGCAACCGGCTGCCAGCGAAATAAATCTCAAATAAGCTGCCGGGAGACCAAACTGGAAAAAGACAACCTCTGAATGACGCAAATAAAGTGCCATCTGATAGTGTTATCTGCAAAACTCCCAAAACGCTTTGAAAGACTTTACCCCATGAAAAATGAATGAATGCAAAGTGAAATTGGCTCCTAATTTTAAATAGGGGGGACGTGCATTAATTGAGTTTCAATCTGTGACCTGAAGCTGAACTTGCACATCTTTACTGATGAGTCGTAATGCAAATCTGTCCAGACTAACGCAGCTGTTAAATATATTAAAATGAACACAAGTAGCTTTCCTTTGGGTGTTAGGTGATTCTTCAAAAGCGCTCGTTGGCAAAAAAAAGAAAGAAAGAAAGAAAAAAAGCCTTGTTGAGCACCATTATGGTATCAATTGTATTCTCTCTCTGTATATATATATATATATATATATATATATATAGACCTGGAAGCCGCCATGACCAATTGTGTAGCTGAGCAGAGGGTGCAGTCGTTTTTCAACAGCTCATCAACTTTAAGTTGGTTTATGCTGAGGATGACAAGCCAAGGCTTTGCTTAAAAAAGGCTCTGCGAAATCACCAGGCCTTTTCTCTCGAACTGTGCGTCGCGGAACAGTCGACGACTTCTCCTCTCTGAATTCGCGAGGCGGGTTCATGACTAAATGAAAATGGAAAAAAAAAAAAAAGAAAAAAGAAATGCTGTAAATTAGAAGTGGCTTGCAACCACACGGCGCTCCTTGGTGTGCCTGGAGAAGATGTGGAGGAGAAAAAAACAAGCAAAAGCGTTCCATCGTATTCAGCTCTTATTGCAGCAATCTAATCACATAATGATAATAATAATAATAATTTAAAAAAAACAAACATTTAATTTAAATGCATGCTGGAAAAAAACAAGCATTAAGAACACATAAAAAGTTTTTATCTGGTTGTATTTAAAAAATTTGAATTAGCAATGAAGCTTGTTTGTAACTTTAAAAAAACAACAACAACAACCTTTAAGGAGCTATTAAAGGTCTAAATCTTCACCATTTTATTCTTCTATTGAAATCACTGATGCAGAGCTTATAGATGATACTTTTCCCCAAATCTCGTTATACAAAATCAGGTCTTGCCCCAAATGGGGGGAGCATTAGCGTTTCAGGATCTTGTTCATGAATGCAACCGGAGATTGTCAGCTGGATTGGTGTTTCGCTTGCTGTAGTGTGGTGTGAGGTTTGCTGTGGTGAGGAAAAAGCTGGTCTGAAAAGCGACGCTCTCGGTGTACCGGTCGATCTACGGTCCTGTCCTCGTCCACAGGTCATGAGCGCCCCGCAGTGACCAAAAGAACAAGATGGCGGACACGAGAGGCCGAAATGAGTTTCCTCCCGCGCGGCGTCTGGGAAAACCCGACACACTTTTTAGGGACGTTGGTGTCTCAGAATTGGTGCAAAATCTGTATTTCGCCTCTGCTAAGGTAATAAAATGCTTGTTTGTTCCTTTCTATTATTCAGGATCTTAAAGTCAAACTAATATTCTTTGGTGGAATTTTTTTGTTTTTTTATGCTTTTTTTCAATATTCCTGTCGTCAGGCGAGTTGAGCAGCAGGCTTTAGGAATCGTACTCCCGCAGCGAGGCGTCCGCCTCCCCGTTCGTGACAAAACCTCCGAGAAGATAAGACTTTCCAAATCAGCGGATTGATTTTTGCACGAATAAATTGAGCTTTGGACGTCAACGTTTTTTAATTACTGGAAAGTCTGTGCAGCTTCAGCTTGTGATTCCTCTGTCTCTACTGGAATGCAGCAGGGATTCCTATCTCTGCAGCATCTCACTTTGCTTTTGGAGGGGGGTTTTTTTGGGGTTTTTTTTTTCGACTCGGCATTTGCTTTTAAATCATTAATGCAGAGCACGCATCAAGCAAGTACACCCAATGCCCCAAATCTCAGTCTGTCAGGAGCTACAAAGATAGATTTTATGGCATCGTGCAGGAACCCTTTCTGACCATGCAGACGCAGCTACGTCTCTAGACGGTTGCATACGTTTGAAACCAGATGATTACGTAAGCCGTGTAAAAAGTGTTTTAATTGTAAACGGCAGCTGACCATCCCTGAAGACTCAGACTGCCTCTACCTGCTTGATTTCTTCCTTCTTCTTTTTTTTTGTTGCTACACTTCATCCTGGTTTTGTGTTTTTCCACAGGTGAGAAAATATGGACCTTACATTTCTCCAACTTCATGACGCTTAAATAATGTACAACGCTGTAAGCGTGAAAATGGACTAGCATCAGACTGCTAAGTTATGTGGGTAAAGTAACAACAACAAAATCAATCAAAAAACACTTTAATGCACATTCAGTGTCATGTTTAGTGAGATTTTCTTGTCACATTTGCAATGAATGAGTTTTTTTCATTTCCATTTACCTGCAGAAAAGGGCCAATATATAAAGGAAGGGACCTTGATGTGGCTCAGAAACCGACATCAGACGTTACGAGATGTTGCAGTCCGTCCACATTTCAAAGAAAGTCTCCGTGTGACCTCTATGCCAAACCTTTTGATGTTAACACAGCAAGCTTGAACTTCAGATTTAAATGGCAGAGGTCTTCCAGAGAGTCCCCTGCCGCAGGAAGCATAACGCAAAATTCGCCCTACCGAAAGACGCAAAGTCTTAAAGTGACAGCTCGTATTTTGGAAGTCAGGTCAAATGCTTCGCATTGCAGTGGGACTTTCGAAAAACTGGAGACATTCACACAACAAAGGAAGACTGAGAAAAAGTCGTTTGGGCTCCCGCTTTTTAGCCAACGTTATCGATTTAAAACGGCGGAAACTGAAAGTGTTCAGATCGGACGAAAGGCTACAATGTCAACGTCAATTTCTTTAGCGTGCAAAAGACAACGGACGTCGATCAAAGTGCTCTGCAACACAAACAACACGGAGAGCAAACAGACATCAGATTGTGGCATTTTCACAGCAGCTTGTTGGAAGGTGTTGTTGCTTTTTCAACATCCAGGCCACGACATGAAATGTTATTTACTGAGAGCTGAGGCTGTATTAGCAGCAACAACAGTCTCTTGCAAGAGTGCAGATGATTAACATCCCGCAGATACAGCTGAGCCCAAAATTATTCCGTCCCGGCGCAGACTGAGGTTTGAAGTAATCCTTTAAAGTTGCCATTAAAATGAACCACCAGCACTTTGGTCAGTCTTACTGTTTTAAAAGTGCTTATGAATAAATTTGACTTTCCTTGGCTTGAAGTCCCACTAATGAACTGATTGCTGATGTCAGACTGAAGTGTGCGATCAATGCCAATTCAAATCATACATATTTTTAGCTACGCTTTTAAATATTTCGTCCAGTTATTTATTTTAAAGATTTGTGTTTTTTTAATGTGTATTTTTATTTATTTTTATTTTTTTTATTTCCTCTGAAACTTTGTCTGTGAATTGTGCTGCAGAAATAAACTTGCACTCTTTTGCATGGCTGTTACATCGAACGTTTTCGTGTGGCCCTGCCAGAGTCCTGACTTGGCAGGGCCAAGATGTAGCATTAAAACCTACTACTTTTTCCATCATATTAGGAATAGTATAAATACATTTAATTTCAGTTTTTGTTGCTTTTTTGTGTGTGTGTTTTTTTTTTTTGTGACGGCTGTATGATTTCAGTTGAAAAGGACAACAGCTGCTTCAGATGAGTTTGATGATTTTAAATGATATTGCAATCAGTCCCATATGAGAAGGTCGTTGTGACCCAGTGTGAATCCCACGTTCTGTAAAACGTCTCGGCTGACTTTACATGCAATGATTATTGCTATTTTTTGTAGTTTCTTAGGGCAACAGAGACCTCAGCCACTGTTTGAAGTCCAAGTACATCAGTTGCAGGCGACATTTTCACTCTTTTCATCTCTGCGTTGTGTGTGTGTAAATAAAGCTGCACTGTTGTCGTGTTGCGATTGCGATATTCCGCATTCGGAAAATTTGAATGGAGATTACCTGGTTCAAAATGTGAACTATAAGAGGAACGTGCCACATGAGCTTAGTGGGAGACTCAAAGCAATCCTGCTAAACGTCAAATGTGCACTGTCACTTTTTTTTTTTTTTTTTTTTTACCCTGTTCTCTGTTTTTCATTTCAATTTGCTTCTTCCCGGATCGTCACCCGAGTCCGAGCCTCTCCCTGTTCGCCGTGTCCCCGTACCCGAGGGGCGCACGCAGAGTCAGATACGGAGACCAATTACGTTGCAGCTGTTGTTATGTAATTCATTATCCTGCTTCTTCTGGATTGGCTCACTCTGATGGACTGTGGAGAGGAGGAGCAGGGCTGGAGAGAGGGAAAATAAGTGGCAATTTACAAGTGCTGTACTGAGTAAGAAAGAAGCACACCAAGTGAATAACTCTCCCACAAGCCAAGAGGTCAAAAGGTTGTAAAAACCGAGGTTTCTGAAGCACATCTGCATCGTTGTGAATTCGGTCATTTATTGCGTAGACCGACCCCCATTCTCTGTCATGTTTTTTGAAAATTCCCCACCATTTTGCCTTTTCCCCCTCACTAGCTCACAAGTTTTGTTTGTGGAGCGTTTTGCATGAGGGGGGAAAAAAAAGCAAAAAATATTTAGGCAAGAACGTTAAAAACAAAACAAAACAAAAAAACAATCACATAAAAAACAACAATCAGACATAAAAAGAGAAATTGCTGCAGTTAATCGTGATAAAAATGTATTTGAATGTTGCTAATGGAACCAAAACACCACGGCCAAATCGAAACAGCTGCACACCGGACAGATTTTATTTATTAAAAATAATGGAATGTGACATTTTCCTTTCGGCTTAAACTGATTTGACTGGGATTCACTGGCTATAAATACTTTTAAAAGGTCCTGTGAATTTTGGCTGCATTAAATTATAGGAAGAAAATAATATTTTAATGCCCGTTACGTGAAGGAAGTTGACATTTTCTGGGCATGTACGTCTTCATGGCAAAAAACTATTAGACCCTTATAAGAAGCAAAATGCTTCAAACTGAATAAAAACCAAGGACAAAACAATGAAAAAGGGGAAATCTCAGAGATATTTTTGGGGAACAAGTAAGAAACAGTAAAGTACACTGTACTATTGTATAGCAGAGCACATTCCTCCATTGTTGGGTTATCATAATCGCCATGATTCATTGTTGTGTTGCATAATGTCTGAAAGAAGAATTTGCTTCTCTATAATAACCGAGGACGTATTCAACCCCATGCATACCCCTTAATTTACATTCAGGTCATTGAAGGAACAGAACTTGTTATGAAATATTGTTTGCTTCTGAGCAAACAAACAAAACAAAAATCGGCATTAATCTAATTCGCAGTTCATGTGGATGTACTGCTGGTGTTATGTGTACGTAGGTGACACACCGAACATGTCATATGAAGGAAAATGTGACTTGGTAGACAAGGACACCCTGTTGTATGGACAAGAAATGCGTTGCTTCTGGGGGGATGCAACCAATCAGAGCCAGGAGGAAAGTCCCAGTGCCGTCAATCATGCTTGTGTATGCCCTACTCATTGTGCTAATTGCAGAGAAACAACTTATCATTATAGAAAAAGTCTTTTCCTACCGTCGTCGGTGGCTACGCTAACTAGCCTGAGCGTCAGGGAAAGGATTTGCTGACAGGGAGAAGCTGAATTCTGATTGGTTGTTTCCGGCCCAAGCAGTGCACTACCGCAGATCTGTGTAGGACCAAAGAGGACGGGAGGAAGCGGAGGAGCTCGTTTTTGTTTTTTCACAAATTTGTCTGCCTGTATTATACTGTCAGAAAACATCATTCATAAAAGTTAGATATCAGAGATTTGAAGCGGTTTGTTTACACGCGTCACATGTCTAGTCTCTGTTGACGGGCCTCGCTAAGTCGATTCTCGCGTTGCAATTTGGAGAAATCGCGCAGCGAATGGATTTTAGAAGATGCTATGATCCATCAAATCTGAACTGCGTTTGACCCGCCTGAATATATCCACACGATGATCGATTGGACTTTACCTTATATAGCTGTTACAGTCATCTTTGCTGTTCTTGTTAGTTCTTGCTTTAGTTTCCCCCTGAACTCCGTGTTTCCCTTGTTGCTTGCTTTCTCATTAGTTCCACCAAGTTCCCGCTTGCTTCTTTCTTCCTCACAGGTGCAGCACAGTCAGTCAATTAGACTCAACCACTCATTGTTCCAGCTATGAGCTTTATCAGCATGTCTGCTTCTGATTCTTTTCAATCGTTCGTTGGAGCCTCCTGGTTCTCTTTGTGTTCTTTCCCAGTTTGCTTCTCGGGGGATTCTCATCGGCGCATTGAAATGTATTCAGTCTAGTTATTCAGTCCCTTCTGCAACCACTGGTCATAACATTGAGGCTAGCTGGATGATCTAAGTGTCCGCTGCCAACACTTAGCACCAAATGCATTTTCACAGAAGCATATTCTTGCAAAACTTAATCAAATATAAATGTAAAGTGGCGATTAGGCAAAAACACACCGACATTTTTCACTTTAATGCACACCATTAAAAAGACAGGCACTGCCCATAAGCGTGCACACGCGCACACACTCTCCCGCGCACGCTCTCGCAAACATTTATGGCCGTATAAAATTTAACATCACCGTAATACGACTCTGCATCCATCTCGCGCCGCCATTCACTCCAGACAGCCATATTTAAATCTAACAAGCTTCCCCGAGACCGAGCTCCTGGCTCCACCGAGGTTGTGCGAGATGTGTGTGACCTTAATCTCCCCGAACACAGATCACTGACTTGCAGCGATCGGCTAATAACTCTGCCAGCTCTCTCATTAACCGCTCTCAATAACTCTGGTCTCGTGCCCGTGGAGTCAGGGCCCCGGCCCAGACGCAGGGGCGCCCCGCGCGTTCCCGCCCGTCCGCACGTATTTACAAACCACACGCTCGGGGAGGGATATTTACTATCCAGGCTAAATACTGTCAGGCGGCATTCGAGACCGAATTAAATAAAAGTGCGAGGCTCCTAAACTCCTTTAATTCTGGAAATCGCCTCATTTCATTGCCGCAGAGTACGCAAACAAGCATACCTGCTTGTCATCGGCTTCCTGTAAGTCACAACTGAGACACTACTTCCTTCTTGATGCTGCAACGCAGACTCAAGAGGCACGAACCTCATCCCACATAGGCTCTTCGGTTCAGATCAGACGGCGCAGCTGAGTGGGGGAGAGTCATTAAAATCTAACTCAGAGCCACACAACTAAGGGAAGGAAAAAAAATAAAAATTTTGTACAGTTAATTATCTCTGCAATCTGCTGTCCAGCCCTTGGGATACGTCTTGTGGAAACGTAATGAAATAAGAAGAGTGAGGATATGAGTCACGCCAGATATGTTTGTAGCCAAGCAGGGGAGAAAAAAAACAACAACATTGCGACATCTATTACTGCCAAGCAAATATTTGTTGTGTTCTTAACTAATATTTCTTGGTAATTACAGCTGAAAAAGTGGAAGGAAAAAAAAAAACAACCCTGAATTTCTTCATTCAGGGTGTTTGCTGATTCAGTTCGTGTTAGCAACTGAAAAGGCTGTCATCTAAAAGCCCGCGAAAAAAAAAAAATCAGCTTCAAGTAAAAGTTTTGGAATCTCCGAGCTGAGAGTCGCCAACTCAAGAGCGCCGCACTGCAAAACAGGAAACGCGTTTGCGAAGGACAAGAACCTTGTTGACTCTCTTTGAATGGTCGCTCTGACTCAGTGGATTTTTTTCATTTCTCTCTTTATTTTTTAAATCTTGACAAACTGCCAGCCTCGTTTGTGCGTTGGGTCCTTCACAACGCGACGACGTGGTGTTTTGTTGTTTCCAAAAACTTCCTTATAGAAAAACTCATTTGTTTGTGGTTCTGTTACAATGTCCATGAAAAAAAAAAAAACATGGTGTGTGTGTATATAATTTTCATTGTGGCATTACAATGCTACATTTAAAAAAAAAAAAAAGTTGTGGCGGTCAACATTGAAATGGTTCAAATGTCACATCTGTTTAAGGAGTCTCCTTAAATAGATGTGACATTTGAACCATTTCTTTTCTCTGGGAAAAAAACCCAACTAATATTGATTTTTGTTTTTGGCACAGTAGTAATTCATTTTCAAGTCATTTTCTCCAAAAGGTAATTTAGGCAACAACAACAACAACAACAAACAAAATGACTCAGGCTATTATTTTGAAATGGTGAGCATTTTAAACCTTCCTGAAATCTTTGGTAAATTTATGAATCAGAATGCGCTCATGTTTACATCAACCTCCTAAAAAACATATTCCTGTGTGAAAGTCTTTGACTTGGTAAGCAGATAAAAGTGTCCAGGCTCCTTTACAGCTCTTTGTCGTCGACTCTTTTGCTTGCACTCACTGTTTTATTGGCTGGATAGGCTGCGTGTCATTGGCTTAGCATAAACATGCCGAAGGTTTTCGCAGCCCCGGTTGCGCGGAGAACTTTAAATGCGGACTGGATAATCCTGTGCAGGCAGTGATTTTTATCTCTGAGCCCTGAGAAATGTTCAAATTCTTAGCGATGAATTATGTAGCAGCTTGAAATGAAAAATGTGCCTGGACTATAAACACGAACCTGTTACAGGAATGGCGGTTTTCTCTGCCACTCTGACGAACAAGCGACTAGGGGGAAAAAAAGACAAATCTTCCATAATATTCCCATCGGTTCAAGCACTGACAGGTCCCTCGTCATTCACCTCTGGGTGTGGGGGGTGTACACTCAGACTATAACACTTTGTTCGGGCTCTAAATGACTTTATTTCTTGGGTGTAATGAGCCGACGTGTCAGATGCATCTCTGCCGACCTCGGTTCTTCAGGAGAAGAAGTGTCTGGCGGGGGGCCATGTTGGTAATCTTTATGGCAATTTTAATAACTCTCATTATGCCAGCCGTTCTGCCGCTTTTCACAGTGACTCAGAACCTGCTGACAGCAGCAGCTGGCTCGCAGGCAGCAACTGGCGGACTCATTATTTCACAATCTAGATCTTTTATTTACCTTCAGTTGCCATTCACGGGCTCCGTGGGAACTAACGGGAATGTTTCTAGCGTTCAAGCAAAATGCAGAACAAGAAGGAACTGGGGCAGCAGTAAAGTGCCCTGACCGCTCCGAAATGAGGTGGCGTCAATTTGCAAATCCCTGCGTTAGATGGTTGTTTTGAAATGAAAATTATTCTTATTATTGGAGGTTTTTTTTGCCACTTTTACATGTTAAAAATACTGTTGTGTTTAGGTTTTGGAAATAAAAAACTCTTGAACATTTGGACAAACTTATAGTTGTGTTTAGTCAATAGAGCATTCTTACGGTTAAGTGAACCACAAGTGGGCCCAGTTAGTTTAAAGACATTCTCCACTTTCATGTTATGTAAGACTTATGCCATTCTTTTATGTAAAATATATGCATTTGTTGTTAGTTTAGTCATTTAATAGCCAGTGAATGCTGAACAAAGAACCGAAAACGAATCAGTGTGTTTTCATCAGTCAAAATCAAGAGTTGCCATGGATTTTAATACCATACCAAATCTCACAGTATTCATTATTGCTCAATTGGTTTCTGTTCAATTGAGCCAATTGAGTTCTAGACAGCAATTGGGCCAATTGATTTCCAATTGATTTGAAACCGATTAGCCAATTAATTGGCCAGAACACATCCCTTAGTCCTAGAGATTTGGTAGGGGATAAGTATCGTGGGCAGTGGTAGGCCTTTCCTATGACATCACCATGGAAACGAAGGTCTTCTCAGGCTGTAGAGATTGTTCTTGGGCGTCCTGAAGCCTAACTAGCGTCTCGCCACTCTTTTCCAAACCCTACAACACAGATTTCAAAGTAAATGTGTTAAGTTATATTTTTCTATTGCTTTTTGAACAGTCACGAGATGGAAAGTGTCTAAGATTCAACGTCAGACGTTCTTAGATATCTCCAACTTCTCCTCGACAGATGAATCTTTCCTGTCTCTTGCCTTTTCTCATTTTTCCACACCATCACAGCAGCCAGCTGGGGAACCTGCGTCAAACAGCGGGGCGTCCTCTCCCTGTTGACAAGACATGCAAATTAGCAATGAGAAGCATGTTTATGGTAACGCTGACATGGTTGGTTGTCTTCCACAACATTCCTGCCAAACCGAGTGTTGGGAGGTCAACCACATTGCCCAGGTCAAGAACTGTCAGTAGCTCCAGTAACGATAGCAACCCTGCCATTTATTAAAGAATAATGCTTTTCATGTAAATGTCCATGACAGTTATACTGGATTAGCTTAGCATAAGTCTCATTCAGGCCATGCTTCAACCATAAGAGTTCCTGACATTTCAGAGTTACACCTTTAGTCCAACTTGAAAAGTAATACTTCGTCCCTAAACACTGTGAACTGAAAACAGTGACACTGCATTGCAGAATAAGTTTTGAATCAGAATCAGCTTCGTTGGACCGGGTTTGCCTGCAAAAGAAACGGAATCTCATTTCAGTATCAAAAGCTCACTGTGCGCACACATTTGGTATAAATGTACAAACTTTAGAGTAAGCGAAATGAAAGATAAAAACATCAATGTATGGTCGTATGTGTCATAATATGATTCAGAGCATAGAAGGCAGCTGAAGGGTGGATCCGTGGGGGCATTTGGAGAACAGTTGTAAATTTCGGTAGAAGTCTCTAAGGAACTCATTTCTGTCTAATTTGAGAAATGTGTTGACTGGCAGAATATCACATAAATAGAGATAAGAATTCCAAGTTTTCTTGTATTTGAAGCAGTGGATGTACAAGGACTATGACACACAACTCAGTCACACACAAGAGAAACACCTGCCCTTTGCTGCTCTTGGGCGTCTCAAGAGTCCAACAGCTTTTAATCTCCATGTAATAAACACACACCTCCACACACACACACACACACTCACACACACATATGCAAATAATTTATCTGTTTCAAGGACAGAACAAACTTGCTCTCCGATTCCATCAAAGTGACCTGTCTACTTTGGTTGCAAATGCATTCTTGATTTAATAAAGTCAATTATGCGTTTAGGATACCATCTTGAGCAATGCTTCATGTTGAGCAAAACTACCCTGGCATATTGAGGCAACCGGCTTCTCCATATGGTTTCCCTGAATCGCCATGGACACATGAGAAAAAGATACAAAACAACCCCAACTCTTTCCCCTACACACACACACACACACGCACACACACACACATTGCTCTGATGAAAGCTGAAAGTTTCAGCCACGCCTTTTTGTTTCTGCTGTCCCAGCGTACATGCTTTGAAAGCATGACTTGTGTGATGTGAAAGGACAAAAATGCAATAGCGGGAGTTTATGGTTATGTTTTGACCATTAAATTATGATGTTTCAGTTTTAGACTCGCTTATAATGTGAACAAAGGCAGGGATTCCTCACTGATGACCAAACCTTTTTCAATGATGACAAGATTCAATAGAAACCGTCCGGTTTGGTATCAGCTTATGAACGAATCGCAATGAAAATGGAGCTGACTAAAGAAGTCCACTAAGTAACAGTAGTATGTTTTTAAATTGCGAGGTATGTGAGGTTTGGGTTTCATATGGGTTAAGAGTTTTGATCCTTTCCTTGAGGTTCATTTGCATCCCTCGCATCTTTGTTTGTTCGTTTATTTATTTGTTTGTTCGTGTCCTTGTGCTTTCAGGATTTTGTTCCCTTTGATCATTATTCTTCTTCTCCCTCATTTTACCATTCCTGTAAAGTCCCAGTCCAGTTCTCTTTGTCAATTATTCACAAAGGGAATTGCTCCCCCATTCACACATGTTGTCTTTCACCTGATTTTCCTCTGCACTCACTCTGCCTCAGCAGCAACCCATTTGCCCCTGATTGGTTGTCCAGGTTGCTTTTCTTTCCTCATACACTCGCCAGTCCTCACTGTTCCTTGCTCGGTTCTCCATTACATCACCTGCTGTTCTGCCCGTCACCCTGGTTGCACCGTCTTCCCAATCTTTGTAAGTGTTTTCAGTTCATCGAAAAACACATCTTCGTCATATGTCCGCCTCTGTTTCTACAGATATTTTGAACATCCAGCTCACAAGAAACTCGCACACACGCCGTATAGAGAATGCGTCTCTTTTTAGAAGACGTCCATCCATCCATCCATTTTCCGTCACCCTTCTCCCTAACGGGGTCGGGAGTTGCTGGTGCCTATCTCCAGCTGCGTTCCGGGCGAGAGGCGGGGTACACCCTGGACAGGTCGCCAGTCTGTCGCAGGGCTTTTAGAAGACGTGCTCTTCTCAATGTCAATGCCATGATCAGTCGCCTCATCGCTTAGGTGATGATAATGTGGCAGCTGCGTTGCGACGTTGGTGGTTCTGTTAACACCAAATAAATACATGCTTTACCAGTCACAGGGTAGCTTGGCTTATTTATGACATAATAGCAGAACAAATGGAAAAGCGAGGCATAGGATGTTCAGTAGGAGTCTGACAAGTAGCTTTAAAGCAACATCCTTAGTATTGCTAATTTTACAATGTTTAAAATGTCACTGCAGTAATCATTATCTTAAATAGATAATTGCGACATGGCAAAAAAAACAACAACAAATTGGTTAATTTCAAACAGTTCTACTTTCCTAGCCTTAACTTCCTGTAGGGGCTGGCTGTGCTACAGCGAGCTTACAGGAATACGGATATAGGTTTGGTTTTCCAAACTGCTTTTCTTTATTTTTCGTTTATTTACGTCCTCCATAACAGAGCTACAGCAGCGTATTAAGGCTGTTGTAGATAAATAATAATAAAAAAAGAATGTAATTTCTATCCAAAAACTCAACTTTTGAGATTTGTCCCAGAAATTTTCTGGAGAAAAAAAAAAGTGGCTTTTTTTTTTTTTTTTAAGTTTTAAACTCAGGAATTTGCAAGTTTTGTCTAGAAAGTCTCTGAGATTGCAAAAACTTCATTTCAACATTTTGTTTTTCTCTTGCAAGTTTTCAATTTTTTCTTCCTGTTACATTTTTTTAGATTTATTTAAAAATGTCGGAGTTTCTGGCGGAAACTATCTACTGTGGCCCTAACACTGCTGCCTCTTTCTGTGAAAGGGTTTCCAAAGTTGCAATGTCCTCCAGTCACCACCAGGGGGTTCGGTCGCTGGGGCTCCACGTTCTTCCTTCTCTGTTGCTTGCACGTTATATCCGGCTCTATGCATCTGCTGTTTGGATTTTTTCCTCCCGTTTCTGTGCACAAATAAGTCCTGGGGAGGGGAAAAGTGTCCTGGGTGAATAATACAAAACCGAAAATATGCACCTTAAAATTGGTCCTTGGAAGTCCTAATTATTAGAATTAGAATACATAATAGCCCTTCGGGGAAAAAAATACAGGAGCATTTAGGCTACGAGGCAAAAGGCCTTCAGTTGTTTGCTGTGTAATTAAGGACGACGCGGCTCCTGCAGCTAAATGACTCTTCTCCTCCTCCTCCTCCACTTCCGCTCTTCCTCTCCTCAGTGCTCGGCGTAATCTCCGGCCTTAATGAACGCACGCGCGGGTCCGCGCGCCTCTGCGAGCGCGCGCATTTTCAGTGAAATCCCTTTAGCTGGAAGGGCACGCTGCGCTGCGTTAGCATTGGAGGCCCTCATCACGAAGAAGCTAAATATAGAAGTCATCATGTTCGGCTTTCAGGGCCCTCCTCCGCCGCCCCTTTTCGCTTCCCTTCTTCTTCTGCTTTTCTGTATTAACCGCACCAGCGGTTTTCTTTTCCTAAAGTGCTTTCCGGACAGACGGCCCGTCCTCACCGCCGCCCTTGAGAAGGTTGCGCTCGCATGTTTCATTCTTCTTCATTTTGTCTGTCTCCAGCCGGTGGGGGGAGAGGAGCAGAAAAAAAAAAAAAGACGAAGAAAGAGAGAGAGAGACAGTCCCCCCCTAATTGAGAATGATTAAAAGCAGCGGGTTGTCGCACCCTGCCGGTACTGATGACACGACGAAATTAGAGCGCGTTAAAGACAGGAAGTGGAGCGGAGCGGAGGGAGACCGCAACCCGAGACCTACTTCCACAAACTGAACGTGGACGACAGCCTGAAACCCCTGGCGTCTCGCGACACTCCACGTCACTTGCGTCATTATACACCAAGTGACCTCATTATTATTATTATCATCATCATTATTATCATTATTATTATTATCACTGGCACAGAAACGGATCCAGGATCCCGTTAGAAACGACGTGCTCTGTGACGCTGATATCGCTCCGCTTCGTCCGCGGCTGTTTACGCACCAACTGGTGACGCACCAATAGCTAGTGGCCGCGCGCGGTGGTGCAGTTAAAGTTAATGTCTTACTACAGGGTCTCTGATTGGCCATCTGGACTGTCTGACAGAAGAAATTAAAGCGCTGTTTGCGGCGTCGACGCTTCATACAAGCGGCTCTCAGAAACTTTCGTGATGTAAAAAAAAAAACAAACAAACAAAAAAAAAAACTTCCCTTTTTATGTGACATAATATCCAATTCAACGGAGAAAACCAAATCTGTTGAAAGGAGCTACATAAAACATAAAAGAGGTGCAGTGTTGTGGCTGAACAACTGTACCTACGAGCTAATAATTTATTAAACCACCTTTCGGTATTTTGCAGCCTCCTACATGTTGACTTGGTTTTGTTGGCTTTATAAAAATGTCCGCCTGTTTACACCTGAACTCTAGGCCATTTCCACATTTTAATTTTCTTTTGGTTGAATATTTCAATGTGCCCTTGGACTGGAAATGATGATGATGATGAAGATCACATTTCCTTTTATGCTTTCTTGCAGACCCAAATATTTTTCAGTGAAAAAAACGATTGGTATTATTTACACTTTTTTTTTTCTGGATACTTAAAGCGACGATCGCACCCGACTTAAATGAAAAATCTGAAGGGCGCGATGCGACTGCCACCATATTTTGCTGTAAGTGTTTAATGTTTGTGAAAAATATTCTAAGGATCAGAACAAATC
The DNA here is from genome assembly GCA_922788865.1 of Poeciliopsis turneri. Classification (NCBI taxonomy): domain Eukaryota; kingdom Metazoa; phylum Chordata; class Actinopteri; order Cyprinodontiformes; family Poeciliidae; genus Poeciliopsis; species Poeciliopsis turneri. The sequence goes on from CAKLNU010000191.1 coordinate 3,175,383, forward strand.
TTTCCACAGTAAGAAATATATTATGATTAAAAAATGAATCCAAACAAGAACAGTATATTCAGTACACGAAGGAACTATCTAGTCCATTGCAAGATTAAAAGCAACAAAAATCTACATTTTTAAACAGATGTATCTAGTTTTCTTCACTCTCCCTGCCATGCTTGGCATCATTTCTTGTCCAATAATGTTTTTGTGACCTCAGTGTAGGTGCATAAACTCCATGTGGATGTTTTGCAGGTGCTATCCATCTTAGAAGCACATGCATTACGGAACAGCTTTATGTTCTTTGTTTTGTTGTTGTTTTGCTTAACAGAGGAAGCAGCCAAAAGGCCTCGAGCTCACAACGTCTACTGCGGAAAATGTTCCTGTCTTTCAAACTTCATCTCTATTTCCGACGTACAGAGAATGCGAGGCGGCGTCTAGAAATGTGGAACATGGTCGCACGTTTCTGCAGCACTTTCGCGGTGACTGTAAGGCTCTGAGCAGCTTTCACGGCCGGATTCTGTCCGAACTTTGCTCCATCGAATGTGGAGAAGTGTCCAGCGCTTGATAGACATTTAAGCTGCGGGTTTTCTTCCGCTCTCCTCCTGACTGATTGCTTTACGCAATGCGATGACGATTATTATCCTTTACAACCTCTTCGCAAGCGATTGATTTGAGCTCGGGAACGCAAATGAGCAGATGTCAAGGTAATCCCACAAGGGCGACTGAACATTATTTGCAAGTAATCAGTCTGTAATTAATGTTAGGCGCATGTCCCAAAAGGCTGAACTCTGAAACCGAATTAAAAGTTGCTCTGACAAGGGAGAGTACACTTGTGTAAATAGGATGGCGGAGTTTGTTTTCCTCCAACATATTTTACTTGCCTTTCATTTAAATAATCTCATTGAATCTCATTGTCCAGTTTCTACCTCCGTTTTGTCCAACAGCATGTTTGTCCCTTGTGTGGCTAAAAGGCTTTAATGAGGATTTATCTTCCTTTAGGATGTTTTTTTTTGTAGCTTTTCCATTCAAACTGAACTTGGAGTATGCCATTTCGTTCTGAGGTATGAAAGTGTGTCATTGGTACTACTTTTAATTTCCAGGCGTCACTGCGCGTCACTACAAATGACCCAATTGATTTCTCCTGTTGATCATTTCTGCTGTTTACTTAGTTCTTAATATAAAAGGTTTTTTTTTTTCATTCAAGCATTCAGGCTGCTGTTTTGCATGTTCTTTTCATGTAATGTTTATCTTTTAAACTGCTGGTCTGGACACATTGACACATTCATTCTCATTATTGTGAAGTCTGTCTTATGGATTTAATCTTCTTAAAGCCATTTTATGGTTTTATTACCAGTTTCCATTTGTGCCCATGTTACTATTGTTCTTTTGGGAGAACTGCCTTTGTACTCCATGACAGCAAATGACAACTAGACATTTATGTCAATAAATGTCTAGTTTATTGATCCGATTTGCTGGATTTCAAATTCGACTCAGAAAGGAAGCTTTTTAACCGCCAGCAAACAAATTTGAGCATTAATAGGCCATAAGTCACTTTGGGCAATGATGCTAAGAGATGCAGTTTTGCCAAAAAAAACAAAACAAAACAAAAAAAAAAAACAAGAACTGAAAACAGGTGCAAAGAGAGAAGATCTGGAGTTAGACTTCATAATGGCATTATTAACAGCAGAAATTCAAATATACAAAAGAAAATATTTTTTTGTGTTAAACATGTGCAGTTGCATGTTGCGACATTGCGCTGCTGAGAGATGCCACGATGATGAAACCGCAAGATGTGATCCAGCGAGATACGGTATTTATTTCTGCACTCCACTGTTAGAGTGACTTTGTTCAGCCATGCTCTACGACTGGGTGAGAACCACACTAATTGTGCAACATAGTGCAGTGAAAACGTGTTTCCTCTCACGGATTTCACTTTTTTTTTTTGTCACACTTACCTATTTCTTGCTGTTAAACGTCTTCATGTAAGACAAAAGCAACCTTGCAGAATCCAACAAGCTGTTTTCAAATGATGATTTCATTTATAAAAGGGGTTAAAAAAAAAAAAAAGAAAATCAATTGATGGATTATTGCTGCTGCTCAACTAGAACACGGGTTATTACCGTAATATTCATTTTAAAACACTTATTTTTTGTTTGGACTTAGTCATTTTCAAGTGCTTATTAATTAGAATAGCATTCCTTTTTTTCATTTAGTTTTTTTTTTTTATAGAACAAGTGAATGCTACTAATGCTACTAATGCTATGTCCGGCCGTCTGCTAGAGTAGCGAGCCTGCAGTCCGCTTCTCGACAAATAGCAAACTAGCTAAAGGTTTTAAAAAATTGGATTGTTTCTTTTCTTTGTTGTTGTTCGCAACACTCTTCTGATGCTTTCTACCAGCTAATTAAAAAGACTTTAAACTATACCGAAGATAAAGTCATACCGGTAAGCCGTATACCTAAAGTCGGCAAAAACAGTCACGATAAATGGGGTGTAAACCGTCTAGTTTTTAAACCGGTTTGGTTTTGATTTACCAGTCTTCCCCAACAGCTCTGTCTGTGCAGAAAGCAAGCTGACAGACAGCCATGAACCTTTGGGGAGGAACGCTTATTTCAGCTTTTCAGGGACCGCCACATCTACATTCCTCTGCTGCCAGCGCAACCTGTTCAACGTTAACATTTAAGCTGTTGCCCACCTGCAGGCCAAGAGAAGAACACGATCCTCATTGTGTGATGACAAGTAAAGAACAGCTTCCGCTGCGTTGTTAGTCTCGCAGAAATAGCGATAACTATTTTAGAGAACTGTTCGAAGAGGAAAAAACCCGGGGCGCTCACAAAAAAAACCTGCCAATTCGACGCTTCCAAATGTGATATCGCGCCTCGATGAGAAGTCGGTCCCTCAGAGGCGTCGTGCATTTCGCTCTTACGTTCCGTGACCAGTCTGTCTTTTACACAATCGCTCCCGGCGGACATTTGAAGTCGGAGCAGCGTGTACCCGTCAAACTGCCGATACCCCACCCATCGCTGCAGCCTCTCTCTCTTTTAGAGAGCGGATCACGGTGCTGAGAGGCACAGTACCGGGCCTCCCTCATCCGCTGAGGCCTGCTCTAGTGTGTAAATACTGACCGATGGCTTGTGAGCCCCGTTTTACTCAAGATGTAGAGACGCAATTTCCTTTGCAGCATTTGTAATGTGGAAGGCAGCAGCTGGCGCACGCAGTGATGCGTATCGCGTTGATATGAAACACGGAATCTGCTTTCCAGAGATTTCATAGATGCTGTGGGTGTTTCACTGCTTCACGGCTTTCTGCCGTGCAAAGCCAAAGCCCACTGACACATCTGTGGACAAATAAGCGAACGTACTGCAGTTACAATTGAAGGACCGACAGATTCACAATGCCTTGAACATTGCTCAAAGCCAGTGAATGTTTTTGCATCCAAAACATTTTTTTTTTCTTAGGATTTTATGGAGCTAAAACAGTATCAACATGCACAAATCCACAAATGCTCAAGATGCACAAATGCACAGAACGAGATTCATTTTATGAAATGAAGGGCACAAGGGCGAAACTAAAAGTTGCATGAGATATATTCAGAATCATGTGACTCGAAAACCTTTTTTCTTCACATCGCACGAGTCGCGAGAAAGACGATGACAGGAAGTAGACGAGGATGACAGTTTGTTTAAAACTGTTGTAGAATCGCTTAAATAGCAATAAAATGCATCGCAGCTTACGTAAAAGTATCAAGATGTGAAACAGACATGTTTCACAATGCCTTGCTTTTCGCAAGGCATTGTCAGTTCACCTGTGTTCGTTTTCCTTTGGTATCTGATCTCACGCGGTACGTTGAGGAATGCTTTTGCATCCGAGCCTTTCATAACTTCCAGCTCCGTCAAAAAGTAACACAGCCCTTGTACGCGATCCTGGACCCATTCTAAATAAGCACCGTCTGAATTGCAGCAGTTCATTCAGCAGGCAAGGAAAGATAATGTTTAATCTGTAAATGAAAAGATGGTAATCTGTTATTTATGCTGATGACTGGCAGTCCCAGCTGGGTCTGCTTTCCTATTCATAGAGTTGAAACGGAGCCTCTTCGCCCCAGGCCATTAAGGGTGTGATTTACACAAGCAATTGGTGTGTCTCGACGCACCGGTTGTAGGCGCGCGGGTATGCATGGGCACGCATTGGAGACAAGGTGTCAGAAAGCAGGATGTTCAGACCATAACCTAGGACCTGTGTGGGTGTATGATGCAAGTGTGACTTCTAAAAGTGTCTTGCAGAATTTGAAATACTCACTGTGATGTGAATATTTAGACTTGGAGCACCAAAAGGGAAGACTGAAAAGACATTGGATATACATGTTCTATATTTAATGTTAAGTTTACCAATCTGATATTTACCCTCCTGCGGTCTTAGCATGACATTCAGGAGGGGAAGGAGAGGGAGTCTCCCGTCAGAGCATCAGTTCCTGAAACAATGCACACAAAAAAACTCAGAAAAGCTCATGTAGGGTCCAAATGACCGCAGAACTTTTGCGGGTTATATGGTTGGTGTTTCAAAAAAGCCAATTGAACACACAGTAGCCAAATTGTTACCGTACCGATGTTTTTAAGTTTCACAGCAGTTTGTCCTTTCACCACTTTGTAGCTCAATTTGTCCCCTTGTGTTGGCATCTTTCCCCATGCTGCACGCCTTTCAGTCCAAATTGGTTTTTATGCGTTAATGTACCGAAAGTGAGGTCTTAAATTTAGCCTGGTTCTCTGTGTTTAATTGCGACCTTATTAAATTATGAATCACCCTTGATGAGCCACAAATTCTGGTTCAATTTCACGAGTCTGAAGAATCAATAAACCTCTAAAATGGAGCCTGTGTCACAGGAAGTAGGTGAAATAACAGAAGGAGGAGATATGGGGAGTGGGGGGAAATTGTTTTGTTGATGGAACTTCTTCAATTTACTGAGTTTAAATTAATCTGGTGTTTAATCACCCGCTGCAGTTTTTGTTCGACGGCGTAAGAGACGTCCAGAAATACTTCATATCCATTAGCAAACGCTACATTACTGTGAAGGAACTCTCGATTTGAGTTAATGATGACAACATTGTTTTTTAAATAATTGGTCGTTAAAGTAAAATGGACACTTTTAGACCCTCTGCACACATATGTGAGGAAACTCATACGTTAGAGGTGGAGATAGTTGGTTTCGCGTGCAAACAAAGGTATTTGTTGCCTCATGAGGCGATCGTGTCACATGCAATAAGCCTCCAAGAATGAATGCTTATATGATTTGGTTTCTTACTTAAAGCATGAGAGACATTTACTGCTCTCTGTAGACCTTTTCACGGCACGGAGCAAAAGAAAGCAGTCACCTGCTATTAAATGCTTGTCTTCATCACATCTCAGGTGCCCTTAAGTGACTTCAAGAGAGACATCGCAGCCCCGAAAGATGGATAATAGCAGCTGTTGGACTTTTATTGTTGATTAAAAATAACATATTTTCACCACTGCACAAAGCCGCTTTGTCGATGGTGCCATCGCTCGTCTGAAATCACTGCTGTAAAAGTACTATGCAGATCACGCTATGAAAACACTGTGCCTTTAAGTTTCACGTATTACCCAGTTGATTTTAGTTTTGAATGAGAGATAAACACAAAGTAGAACGGGATGCTGAGGCAGACATTTGTATTCGGTCCTCTGCACCGAAACCAAGACATGGGCTTCAACTGAAATTAACAGGCTGGGCAAGAGGAATGTTAATCAGATAGACAATCAATAGGCCTGTGGCAACTCGAGAGAAGCAGCTGAGATCCGCGGCGCAGGTGGAGAAATCCGTTGACGCGACGTGTCCTCGTCCTCCCCGCCACAAATCTGGGTTTTTGTACGAGTGACTTGGGGAAAAAAAAAACCAATATTGAGTTGTAATTTACCACAAGCAATGTTAGAGGACACAGCAAACCGGCGGGAAAAAGGTGCTTTGGTCAGATGAGACCAAAAATGTTATTTCATGCATCACATGAAGACCCTGGTGTGGCTGGAAGCTAATAGGGCACATCAACCTGAATCCACCGTCGCCGTTGTAAAAGATGGTGGTTGCAGCGTCATGGTCATGTTCTTCAACACGACTGAGTCCTTTCAAATAACTTAGAGGAGGAATTAAGTGGAGCAAACCTTAAGGGGGTCTATTGTGCACATTTTGTATGCTTTAATATTTCCATTTGGTTCTGAATGTTTCTATAAACATCCTCAACAAGTGCTTAAAAAATACCACCCTGCCACTCTTTTGCAGTAAGTAAATGGTTTTTGATGTCTAGAAAATGTTGATTCCATGTCACCTAGCAACCCAAGCAGCGCTCCAGCACGTTTGGTCAGCTGGTTTTGCTGCTGTGTTCGCTATACAATGGCTGCTGGAAAAGACACGTGTTTCGTTGTCGACTTACCATCCAGAAACCACTTTCTGCAGTCTCGTTTGTTGTAAAGGAGGCTCCTTCTGCTTTTCAAGGAAGTATTGTGTAATTGTAGATCTGTCTGCAGCCATTTTTATGTGCGAATTTAAACATTGAGTTGGGGCCAGCAGTTTATATGGATTTAAAGTGACAAGAGACCCTAAAACAGCTCATTCTGAAAGTAGCTCAAAGTAGGCAGAATTGAACAAACTCATTATCTAAGAATAATTTGGAGCAAAAAATGTAATTAACATATTCTGTATAGCGGATGGAGCTATCCTGACCTGTTCTCAGGAAACATAATGGGTCACCTTTAAAGAAGATTATTACAACAGCGTTGACTTCACTGGGATCTACCACTTTTTGCAGCAGAAAAGTGGTAAATCCACATCAGAACCACACAACATATTTATGTGTATACTGACAAATCACAACACAGCCACCCAAACAGTACGGTTTCTGTTCTTTAAATGGCACGCCTCACGAGTTCAGTAAGCACACCGTGCTAAATTTCGACACTGTGCGACCGTACCACCGAGACCGTCCACAGACACATACTCTCAGCCGTCCATTAAGCGGCGTGTCGGATATCCAGCCATGAATTTAACCACCGATTATGGAGTGCTTCCGTTCGGGGAAAGAGAGATCCATTGATCGCTGTCTCACAACATAAAAGAGAGTATCGATGCCATACCCCAGGAGGATCTGTGTGAGACATCCATGCGGAGAAGAATCACACACCGCAGAGGAATGTGACCCCGGCTGTTCCCCGTAGTATTTGTTTCCTCCACTGGATGGAGTCGATTTCTGTTCTGTCAAACTTGGCATTACGCTGCGAGTACCCCGGGAGGCTTCTCCTCTTGTTAACAAGGAGGAGATGTTACAGCAAATATGCATTTAACAAGGGTGAAATTCGCCCCGCGCGCAAGCCTCCACTCTGTCATACTCTTTGCTCTCGGTTATCCAGATCACCTTCGCCTCCTCCATCATTCCGGATGATGATGTTTTGGGTTAGCTGCCTCCGCTTTCTCGTTCTGCTGCAGGACCAGTGAAGGAAACCTGATCTGAATCCGCCAGGCTGGTGAAAATAAGGAATATGATAATCACCAACATTCTGACCCACACCGCCTCATTCAAATTCACCGCGATAATGGGATTGAATTTCTTCCATCCTGGGCTGTGAGATGTATTGAATACCCATGCAGCGTTATGCAGTGGGGGGGAAAAAAAAAAAAAAAAACCATGAGAAAAAAAAAAAATCACTCGAATCAAAAGCAATTGCTTTAAAAGAACTCCAGTATGAAATTATTATGCCGTTGGATCAAAATGATTTATCAGCAGGGCCCGTAACGGAGGTGTTGCAACATTCTTAAAAACAGATACGTTTCCCAGATACATCTAGGGAATCTAAATCCATACTGAAAAACACCTGCAAGGTGCGCCCGGGCTCCGAAAGCACCAACCAAATTTATTAGTCTGTTGTGAGGCAAATAAATAAATAAATAAATAAATATGCTAAGCATTGTGCCCACAAGCGAGGAGCGTGATTCACTTTTCATGTTCCGCGTCCCCAGTGGAACATTGGCTTATGAAGTGCTCCCCCATAAAATGTCTGCCGCTATGCTGTTCTGGGAGCCTGCGGGCAAAATCTGGGGAGATTATTTGATCTCCTCAGACTTCCAATTTCCTCCCCTACAGGACTGAAATAAACTTGGAAATGTGTTTTTAAGCTGAGCACCAATCATGACATAATGTGTTTGTTTTTGTCTCGATCTCCCGACGTCTTCTATATGATCAGCGGTTGGTCCAAGGGAGGAGGAATATTGTCCCTCTGACGATGTGCGTGGGACCGGCCATCAACTCAACGTGCAACGTTCGACACAGAGGGGCAATTTCGAGGAGACAAGGGGTGAAAATTGTTTACTCATCTGCAAGCGCGCAGAGCTTTCACGGCGCGCGCCCAACAGAAAGTTAAGAGCAGTTGCGGCGCTTCCTGTTTTGTCTCGCGAGTGGAAGAACGCCCGTCAAGGCCTCCTGTCAGAAACTTCTGATGGAGTTCGAACAGTGACATGTTTCAGACCCGTAATCAGTCACGATATGACAGGGAAATTACCACCTTCCCCCAAGAGCAATCAGTCAGTTCTTGTGCCAATCAGCTCATCTGACGCTCACACAAATAGACACGTCAAAAAGCCCCCCCCACACCCTCCCCTCCTCACCCACCCCCGCCGTAACAGTTCTCAGGATAAAAATGGAGGCTTTGTGCTCTGTGTGAAAACGGCGCGCATGTATCGTCTCCTTGAGTTGGAATGCAAATCTCGGACCACGTGAAGCTGACCCACATCTTCGAGGCCCAGCCCAGACGCGGGTCGGACCGATCGATCGGGGAAAGCGCAGATAATCATGTCCTGGCTTTTTGGAGCCATCCGACATGTTAATGGAAGCGGCTCATTTGGTGAGAGGCACAGCTGTTGGTGTATTTTGAGGCGACGCCTCAAACAAACTGCTTCCTGGCACGACATTTGGAAAAAGAGAAGGATTGTGGAGCTCGTCAGTGCCGTGCACTTAGGCATTTTACCTTTTGTTTGCAATAATTATGTGGATGTATGAGCAGCGATGATGAATCCAAGCAATGTACTATTCAAAAGGAAGAACAGACGGAGCTGGAATTGCTTTTGAAGAATCTTTCGACTCTTTAGGCCACGTATCCTACATTATACATGCATTGGGTATAAATCAAACAGCACCAACAGAGATGCAATAAGTTTATAGCAGGTGTGCGAATGATCTAATCGTCTGACTGTTGATTCCAGAAATCCACATTGTTAGCAGAAACAGAGGGCCCCAAAACAAAATTCCGCCTCGGGCCCCCCATGGAGCATCTGGTCGGAAAAATTGCAGCAGGCAAGACGCTTCGTGCTCCGCCCTCTGTAAGGTGCTGAATGAAAAGCGAGGGAGTAGAGAGCGAGTTGTTTTAGAGAGACTGTTCCACGCCGGCAAGCCCCTGGGAAGACCTTGAAAACTGCTCAATCACAGCTCTGATTACAGGAGCGGGGAGGGGAGAGAAAGACCAAGACGGATGGAAACGAGGGGAAGGAACGATGTGACGACGAGAGAGGGGATGGAGGGACGAAGCTCAGGGGAGAGCAGAAGTGATGGAAAAGAAAAGTGCGAGAGAGAGAGAGAAGAGGATGGAACATAAACTAGTGATAGTTGATGAAAGAGTGGCATAAGATAAACAAGACAGACTCAAAACAAGCGCTGGGGGAAAAAAAACAAAACAAAACACTCTTTGTCTCTATTTCTTCTCCACAAACAGAGGTAGAAGGTTCAGTAGAAATTGATCCACTTGATACATACATTTGCTTTTTTTACTGTAAACGCCTCAGCTAATTGAGGTTTAAATCAATTTGCATGGTGTACATTGGAACCCCCTCTGTGCTGTGGATCACCTGATGAGAAAAACAAGTACAACAATTTTAAAACTTGGGGAATGTTTTTATTATCATTATTGCAAACCATTCCATCAACCAGAACATCGGCACAGTTTAGGAACATTACTGTCGCTCTCATTGAAAGCCTTCAGTGCCCTGAGTTACTCTGCAATAAGACTGAAAATAAATGACTCTTTTTTTCCTGCTCCCCAACAATAACCATAATTTAATTCAACAGCAGATAAGTATCAAGAGACAGAAGCAGTGGGACGACCACAAGGCCAGACACAATAAACACATTACAATGAAGCCAAAGTGACACTGCAAGAGAGCGATCAAGGCTGGGTAATGAGAGTCGCTGTTTGTCTTTGGGCTCAAGGTTGTTTCTGGTCATGATAGCCATCTGCATTCAGTGGCACAAGGCAGATGGATTAGTTTAATATCGAATTAGAGCTCTCGTTTTAGAATGCAGCGCCATGTTCTCAGTTAGCTCGTATAATGTCTCATGTCAATTATCTGAAGCAGCCTTCCCCACGGCTTCTTCTGGGCAAAAAAAAAAAAAGAATCATTATGACGAGAAGGGGAAAGATCTCGTTCTTTTTTCACGCGCTTGCTTCACTGTAAAAGTCGGAGAAAGAGGTCGAATTCAATAAACACCTTCTCTCGCGAAAGACCCGTTTTTTTTTTTTCACAGGTTCAGCGTTTCAGTGCCGTACAGGAGTTACTGTCTCATGTGAATTTATTCGTTTTGCGTCGTTAAAATCACAAACGCATCAGGAGAGAGTGATTGTAAGTTTTCCAAACCGTTTAAAAGTAAAAGTCGGAACGCGTTGGCCGACATTCAGTCCTGTTGAGTCAACGCTTGGTATAACAATGACCCAATTACTGCCACAAGCCTTTCAGGTAGATCTACAGAACAAGATTGGATTCATTTTGGTGAGGCAACCGTTAAATTATTGCCCTACATCCAGATAACGGTTTTGTTATTTCAATCTATAAAGATAAATCAAATTTTGACCATATGGTAACTGGTCAGTAGGAAGTTCTTATGTTTTGACTGGGCCACGTTGAGACATCCAAGTCAGTTTTCTTTGAACTTAAAATAATTTGTCATTCTGTCTGAATCTGGAAAATGAAACAGTTTAGACACACAAAACACTTTCCCACTCCTTTCACTTTTTCCTCGCCTTTCCAAGTGACCCAGACTCGTCGACCCTTCCTGTTCGTTGGCGTTTCTGGACCTTCGCACATTCACGCACTCTGCCTCGCGCAGTACGAAGCTCTCAGTTTTCATCACCTGTTTGTTCCAGCTGCTCTCATCAGTGGCAGCATGATATTTAAAATTGTGTCTTCAAAATTAGATATAGACAAATAACTGCTACAGCCAAATCAGAAGTACAGAAACACAGCAGGGAAATGCATTTGTACAATAAGCGACACGTGCGGCCTCTTTACTTGCTTTGCAACCTGCCGGCGTCTCCCGCACGCCGCTCCCCCAGTCGGCTCCCGAGGTGAACTCCTGCCTCTCGTCGTGTCGGCTGCCGCCTTATCTTTGTTTTTCATGTTGTTAAGTTTTGTACGTTTCCCCGTCAGACTTTGTTTCGGCGCAGGCTTTTTCCCGCCACATTTGTTTCCCTGCTTTTGATTATCTCTGCAAGTGGCTGGCACAGTTTGTCTCTTTGGATTAGTTAAAAAACAAAAAAAAGAAAGGTATGGGCATATCTGCATGAAGGGCTTAGCAGCGGTGGGCCTTATAGTTAATTCAGTTTTAGTTTTCACGTCAAAGCGGAAGCAGGGGGTTCGTCTCGTTCTGCCTCGGGAGGGAAGAGCAGCGTTGTTTGCTTTTTGCCTTCGTATTTTTGCATTAACTAAAACTGGCTGGTGCGTTCTGCGTGATGTTAAGCAGAATCCACATGAACTTACATTCTGTCCGCAAACTTGAATGGATCGTATGAGGTTATTATGTAATAGACCGACACAAAGTTGAGCATAGCTATAAAGTGAAAAGATCGCTTCTGTTTCAGTGTCATGGATTAGATGAAGTCTGCTTTACTCTTCTATCCTCAAACGAAAACAAGGGCAACTAATTGCTTTCAGAGGTTCTCTAAGTTACTAAACAAAGTCTGGGTCGGGTCAAAACCTGTCTTTACCTTAGAATGGCCCAGTCAAAGTCAAGACCCACAAGAAAATCACATTTCACAGACGCTATCGCTATGTCTCAGTCAACCACATAGTTGCGCAATTTGACATTTTGAAAAATAAATTAGCTTAACGGAAACATGCCGGTTTTGAAAAAACTCTCGTTCCATTAAAATTTTGGAATTATGAGACATTTTTGTTCGAGCTGCGTCTCTAAAATGATGTTCAAAATAGCAGGCGTACAAAATAAAATTCACATAAAAAAAAAAACAAAAATAATTTATGCGTTTTAAAGAAATTATGTGAAATAATGATAAAAAAAAAACAAAAAAAAAAACAACCATTATAAGCATCCTTCAAGGTCTTTTATCAAAATTGGTTTGTTTTGCAAAACTGCAATGGAAATACTTCTTTTTTCTTTCTAATCACACAAGTCACATAATTAACAGCTGGGTGTCACCACTGTGGTAAGCCGTCAATAAGACGACAGGAAGTAGTTGGAGGATGTGAACAGACGTATTCATGTGGGATTTTAAATGTTTTTCCTATTTAAGAGAAACACCGCAATTTCAAAATTGTGGTGAATTTTTGACATAGTTTTGCGCACATTTGTAAAGGAGACGCAGATATCACTGATTCAATCCGGATGTGAATCCAGAGATGTGTAAACCCGTTGGAGACTCAGTCCAGAATCACAGCAGTAATTGCGGCAAAATGTGCTTCTTCTTCAGTGCTTCGACTCAGGGAGGCTGAATGCACGATTTTCCCTCCACTTCACTGTTATTCAATACTTTCTCTATCACCATAAAAATCCCAACAAATACATTTAAGCTTCTGGTTTTAAAATGGCACAATCTGGAAAAGGCAAACGGGTGTGATTAACTCTACAAGACAGCGAAACTGGACGCTTAATAATTAAAAATTATCCGTCACGACTGATGCAAGATTTATGACAAAATGTTTTTGCAGATAACAGATGTTTGAAGAAGAACTCTAAGAAATTTATAATACACCTTTCCCGGTCCCTTCCTTTCTGCACCCCGAGCTGACTCCCAGAGACTGACAGCTGGGAAGATTTCTCTTGTCAGGCCTCCTTAAGTGGACGCGGTCATACTCCTGCAATCTTTTTGTTTTTTTTTCATTTTTTTCCACCAACCCCGAAATGAACCGACCCCTGAATGCTTCTCCCTCGTCTATCTATCTCCTCCTTGTTGTTTTCTCTGCAGCACATCGTCTCGCCATCTTGCAGACTTTCAGGCTTCTTCGTGCGTCTCAGCACAGCGGCACGAGAAGACTCCATTGAGTGACTAACTTTCAGAAGGACGTCTGCAGATTCAGCTTTGTCAACAGCGACCTTGGATTGATGTGACCCACCTCTACACGTCCAAGTCAAGAAGCTCACATCTGCGTCCGTAGAGTTCTTTAGCTGCGGTTTTCACTGAAGCCTCTTGGGGGCGATAAAGTGTTCATTTTCTGCTCCTAGAAGAAGAAACAGAAAATGACAAAAAGAAAAGGAGCTGTACATTTCTGCCAAAAAAAAAAAAACCCTCAGAAATTTTACTATTAATCTCTGAAATTTTCTAGAAAACAAAAAACGTGGAAATTTGAGTTCGAAAAGCTGAAAAAACCTGCCGATTTCTGATCTTCAACACTCAATTTTTTCCCCCCATTGGTTTGATGTAAGTTAATGATAAAATCACTAGTTTTATAAATCCATTTCCAATTAGTCTTTATGTTCATCACTGCACAGTCAAGTCCCTTCTCTCAGGCATAGATAATAGATTCTAGCCGAGTGCTTCTTCGGTGTTCGACGAAGCAAGAAGGAGCCACGGACAGGTTTTATTGTTTTTAAAGATTCATGCATCAAATTCCATCGGACTTTTGCTTTCCTCTGAGTGAAACGCGGCTGCTGAGGCGCGAGAGCAGAGCTTCTTTCTAGCGTCTTGTTTTGTACATCTTCTCCCCAACGATCGGAGTGGGCTTTAAATCAGCCTACCTGAACTTTTCACAAAAAAAAAGTAAATTAAGTTGGGTGAGATTTTTCCAGTTGTGGAAATAATAGTCATCACCAGAGGAGCATCACCATTTTGTTACGATGCTGGTTCAACAAGGCCTGGTGCCAAGTTTGTGGAAATAAGCGTGTCTGTTGGTAAAACTGCGCAATTTCACCGTTTGTCAATGATCAGGTTGGCATTTGGCGTGTTTGATTCCCAATCTTGATCAGGACCAAAGCAATATTCTGCATATCCATTTTACATTTACAGCGAAGCCTACGCGTTCATATTTTGTGTAATTTGATTATCAGTGGTTTATGTAAACATAAGAATAAAATCATTTTAAAATGTCAAGTTTGAGCCAACTCTGAATGTCGTCTTTATTTTGGGAGACACAAACTCGCTAATAATGGTACTAATTGAAAATCAATAAATACAGGACAGGAAAGTAGTCCGAAAAATACGCAAGTTAGAGTGTAGAAGTATTTGGTAATTATGGAAAACGATGCAATCAGAGAGGAAAACAATCTTAAATTGTGTGCAAATGCTGATATCGTAGACTTAAAAGATTCAGTCACAATATGAAGTGCACTCACATTTGACATAAATAATTAACCTGATAGTTGTGATAATTCTCCTTCATCTAAGGAGAATTAGATCTTTATTGGTTGCTTTTTGCTCAGGTTTATCATATTGTTGATCAGATTTACATAAGGTTTTTTTTTTTTGAAGCAAAAAATATACAACTGCAGTTTTGACCATCGGATTGCATCCAACATGTATGGACGGTCACCTTTAAATATGTTACTATGTCACTGTAAATATGTTAAACCCAGCCAGGCGGCTGACCTTCCGCTCTGGAAGCTAAAAGAACAGTTTCTGCTTGCGGTCCTTCCTCGTCCTGGAAGGATTTTTTTATTTTTTTATTTTTTCGCACGACATCCGTTTCCTCTCCTCGTGCTCTTGTCGGAGCAGAGCCTGAGCTTTTCGCGCTCGTGGGAGAACCGTCTTCACGTCCCGCGTCCTCCCAACTTTGTTCGACCGTGCGTGTTTGCAGACGTTCACAGTGAGACCGTTTGCCGCGTTAAATATTGAAACGTGGGAGTGTTTGCTCTTCCTGATGGAACAGCTACATCTGAAGGAGCTTTCCTTCCTCCGTGTCAATTTTCTTTTCCAAATATCAAGTACAGGGATACGACGTGCCGAAAGTACCAGCAAAGATATTTTTCTTTTTCTGAATATTTTTGCAGCTTTTGCAAAAAAAGACATTTTCTTTTGCTTTTCAGTCTAGAAATGTGATCAGTAATATTAGGCTCCTTATGCCCGTTTTGCTTCGTCCTTTATTTATGAAGGCAGATTCAAATCTGCATTTTATTTTCTTTGAGCGTTTTGCTGTCAGCAATCATGTACGTTTTGTCACAGCGAGGCTGAAAGCTTCTGCAAAGAGATGAAATATCTTCACACCATATCCAAACAAAACACCTCATAACTTGCTGTTCCGTTCATTGTTTTCACGTGGGCTTCCGTCCAGATATCCGCATTCGCTGCAATGAGAACCGAAACAGATGCTGTACTTTTATTAGTCCTGTTCTTTTTCTCTTTTTGATCCAGTGGATGTAATCTCTGTTTTTTTTTGTTTCCTCTCCTCCCAGACTCCTTCCTCTTCAATCAATGTCAAATTCGATTTAAATCACTGTTTTCTTACACCACCACCAGGGAAAAGCTGAATAAAATATTTATTCTCAATTAAATCTTCTGTCCAGAGATATATACACATATAAAAAGTACTTTTTTTTATTTTTTTTTATTTTGTTTTACTTGTATCTACATCTGCTTTGGGAGAACGTTGACGAATCATGCATTTTCTTCCGGGGGGGGGACGTCATGTCAAACAGCATGGAAGACTCGCCGGATGGAAGGACGGCTCATGCTCAACCGGGGACGGACAAGAGGGATCATCCGGCGGTGACATTTACGTGGGAAGCGCTGCCCTTTAAGCGAAGTCAATTCAGCACAACCGTTTAAAGGTCAGCGTCCTCAGCTCGGCCCCATCACCGACCCGCGTCGCACAGCTTCACCTGGAAACTTTAAAACGGTGCGGACAGATTCCCCCTCTGCTAAATTTCATTCTGCCCTTTTTTTGTTATTTGAACTGGAGTAAATCCGGCTGCACATTTTCTGCATTTCGTCTTTAAAAACAGCGTTCCAAGACTGAGACCTGGATTTGCTGAATAAACATTTATTTCAACCATTAGAGGCTTGACTCTAAATTGAGTTTAAAGGGGCAGTGCTATAAATTTTCCAGATACATAGTGCGATTCTTTTTTTTTTTTAGCACCGTCAATTCAGTGTTACCTTTAGGTCTTATAAAAACACAGTTTTAGTCAAAAGAAAACAAATTGGACTTTGTACATTGGTGCCTTGAAATTGAGCCTGAGGGAACAACATCATATCATGACACAAAGCTCGATTTTTTTACTCCCCCTTTACCTCTTTAGAGACTCAACACTTGACCTGAACTTGACTTTCAAGGACTTGAACTAGGCACGTAGAGTTTGTAATGCTGACACCGGCACATAGGAGGCTCTAACTATGTTAAAGAAATCCAGCTCGCGCTACATGAAGTGTAATGGAAGTTTTCGCTGCTTTGTTGTTGAATTTATTACCAGAACTTTGGACACAATCTGTTAAAAAAAAACACAAAAAAAACAAAAAAAACTCTGGGGGAAGGAATAGGTTTGTGCTGATTGCTTGTTTTCAGTCTCTCTGTTTATTACGTTATGGATCAATTCTAAGCATAGAAAGAAAATAGAGGCGAGAGAAGGTGCAGTCCCTTGACATTTTTGTGGTAACCATTAAAAAAAGGCGGTATCATGTAAAATCGACTTTTTGGAGCTTTACATCACATTGTAATGTTTTCCCCTCATCCAAAGCACACCTGGAGTGTTGCTTTGATTATTTCATTGCATGTTCGAGAAGTCCTTCCAAATTACAGAGCGACCACATCCTGTTCTTTCTGAATCTCCGCCTTCAGGAAGTCATCACAAACCCTTTAACAATGTCCTTACCAGCATAGCACTGAGAAGTGCTTCATGTCAGATTTGCAGCTCAACCGGGGTGTTTGCTGATTGCTCCTGGCTAGTCTGAAGGAGCTGAATGAAGTTTGGATCCAAGGAGGAGCCAAACCCTCGAAGGCGAAGCTCGGTCCAGCCAGGCGCTTCGGACGGCCGAATGGTTGCCACGGGAGATTGAAGGATTTCTCAAACTCGCAAGAAAGAATCAAGGCAAAGCTCCAAGGATGTTCTTGATGAGGGAACAACATCAGAACATGGGTGTTGATTTTACGTCACGTTGCCACTTTAAACAACGGGCGGCTCCAGATATTGACTGATGGATCCAGTGAACGATCCGTCAATCATCCGCCTGATTTGGGGGGAAAGAAATTAACTTGCAACGACAGCGTTGCATCTTTTAATAAGCGGACGGGTAAACGCTGGGCGTTTTTTTTTTCACCTGCATCTCTCCCTCTGACAGGCCGACTCAGGGCTGCTGAACCACGATGAAGTGGAGGAACAGACTTCAAAGATTAGACTCTTTTCACTTTTCACCTCAGGAATGCTGATATGGGGATGTAAGCATTTGTTGACACGGAAACGTTGAAGGCAGCTTGGCAGTCTGTGATGGACTATGCTGAGGGGCTCCGTACTGTCCTGTTTCATGTCTCTCATGTTGGTTTTCGACTACACGCAGTGGGCTGTGTTCAGAGAGTCGCTCATTTATGAATAGCGACGAACGTGATTATCATTAACACAAATTTGAATTTAAGAATAAAAGAAATGGGGTCCTCGTTTAACAAATTACCCCGCCGAAGGATCTGTGTCATTATTTCCAAAGGCAAAGAGATTGATGTAACGTCTGTGCCATAAACCCGTCGAAAAAAAACCCAAACAAAACATCCACCGAACCCAGCCTGGTAAGAACCAACTGCTGCTGTTACCTGCGAGGCTAATTAATAAGCTTTATGCCCTGTTGGATGCCATAACTGTCTAAGCTGGGGGATCTGATGTGTGATGCGTTGCCTCAGCCCTTCCTTTCCCTCCGAGAAGTTTTCATCCTCACGGCAACGCATCTGTCAAAATGGCAGTTTTTGCTAACAGCCAGGAGCCCAGGAGCTGAATCCTAATGTCAGCGTGGCGTGTTTGTCTGAGACCAGGTCTGCACATCTGATGCTTTTTGAAAAAAAAAAAAAAAAATCAAATAAAATGGTTAGGTACAAATGAAATTACAAGGAGGAGTGGGGGGGGAGCTCATTGATTGAATAAATCAGAAAAACAATGCAGATAAAACACTTTCGGCTGTCAATATCCAACGCTTGCACTTCAGTTCACTCCAGCTCTTGTAATGCACAACCTGGTGGCTGAATTACTGTAAGAGTAATTCACAAGTATGGTGCAACACACAACATGTCATAACCATATTCATAAGGTTCAGCATGCAGTCGTTTCTCTTCAAGCACACCTTCATCGACTGACTCCTTATTCTCAGACTGTATCACTGTTTTTGCTGGGTAAGTCAACCATTATCTGAGAAGAGTTCCATAAAGTATGCAGGGTCTACATTATGACGACATTTTGGTCAGGAAGCTGACCGCCACCCATAGCTGAGACTGATTCAGGACGCTTGAATCATGAGCGCTCCCAGGAAAGCCGACCCACTCGTTCCAAAATAGGCCCTTTCCATCAACAGCCGTCTGCGATGTGATAGAATCCATCCTCTCCCGCTGAAATGGCCATGTGGGTTCTTTGCAGGTGCTATAATGGGGATGTGACTGCCGTCTATTGCCCCAACACATAGCAATGCTTCCCATTTGTCTTTAAAAAACATCGCCAGCTCTGACTGCTGCCTGGCATCTGAATGTGCACAAGATGCAGAAATGTTACGGCAGCACTGCAAAAGTCCTGTAGACAATGGTAAACGTTTGCAACACCTGTGTCAAAGAGATGACTCGGAGTCCAATATTGACTGTTAGCAGCCGGTGACGGCGACCCTTTCTTCCACAGGCTCACACAAATGGTAGGTTTGTGTCTCTCCTCGGCAGAAAGAGGGCAAGACTGAAAAATACAGCAGAAATGTGTCCCTGACCAACTGTCCGCCGGCCATTTCTGGGACAATAACGTGACGCACGGCCAAACAGCAGCACCTTTTGATGACGTTTAACCGTACATATGACATTAAAATAAAACACCTAACCAAACAATCCACATCTACGTATGCATTGTATTCACATTGTGTATGTCACAATATGCATCTGACAATTGCATATCTGTATGTCACTATTCTTCTTGGTCTCTTTCAGACGTGACGCACACAACTCAGTCAGCGCCATCAGCTTGCGGCTGCGTTCCCCTGCTGCGTTGCGTAACTCCCACCTTTGATGACGCGACCCCTGGTTACCCAAACCGGTGGAAACGGGTGCCGACCGTCAACAAATGACAAATCACGTCCCAGTGAACCCTGGACTACCTCACTGGTCGCCAACAGCATGTGAAGATGCAAGACTGTAGTACGCTACAAAGCCTAACCATCAGTTTGTGGCTGTGTGCATGAACAGTTGTGCGACTGACTGTAGTATAAACACTTTGGACTTCTTAAACCTGACAAAGTGCTTCAGGCCTTTGGCCGTTCGCTGACTTTACGAGAACAGTTTCTTTCGGCTTTAATAATTCCTTTCACTTTGCGCATATATTTCTTTCCACATTTGCCAAAGAAGACCTGGATATCCCTTTTCTTCAAACACCGTTACCTTACCTACAAACACATCTGCCCCCTCCTCTGTGAGTCTAAAAGTTTAACTCCATCTCGGTGTTTTTCTCAGTCTTTGCCGCACGTCTGCTCTTCCCGTCTCGTGCTGCCTCTTTCCCCGAGCGCTCCGTCTCTCCCTGTCCTTCCTTTCCCTTTCCCTCCTCCTGCCGTTCGTAGTCGGTGATGAGGCGCTTTATTTCTTAGAGCTTTATAAACCCAAGAGGCCACTGCCCGGCTTTTGGCAGACATTGATAAGAGATGATGCCGCGGTTGCCAAGCCATACAAATTATATTAGGAATAAAGGAATCAATAGGCTTCTTTTAGAAGAAAAAAAAAAAAAACACCACCCCCGTCCAAGACCACCATTCGGCTTAAGTTTGTTTCTTTCTGACAGAAGAAAAGTCAGGGTGAACAAGAAGAGTGAAAACCTGAAAGAGTTACTGGGTGTATTGGAGGTCATTTAATAAAAGAAGAATCGGGCAGCTTTTTCTTCCTTCTTTTTTTTCTTTTTGAAGACGCTGAACCACAAACGGTTGGGAAAAATATGGGCCTTTGCTTATGGACCGTTTTTAGGTTGCGAAAGTGAAATCGTCGAGCTTAGAGAAACGTGACTAAACCGGGCAGGCGATCCGACGAAGAGGCGTATGGATCCATTTTTCCCCTTCTGAACCTGTTTCAAAGCGAAAAGCACACCGGTTTTAGCAGGCTGACCTTTGCGCAAGTTAATGAACGTCATCTTTATTAGCAAAGCTGTGCAGCTTTGTGAGCGAGAACACGCGACTTCTTCACGTGACTTCTTCCGAGTTCCAACACAAAACACAACAACAAAAGGTCAAATTCACCAAACAGAGTCACGCCTACGCTAATTTGATTTCCCATTATGCTAAACCGCGGCCGGCAAACTGCATGTCACTCAATGTCTCCACGGAGATGATGGCGCACTTTTCATAATGCGTGTGATTACACAGTGTTGAGATGACATTTAAATTTTTGACAGCGGTGCCTTCTCAGCTATTGTGTAGGATTGTCTTAAATCTTTTGTGTGTGTGTGTGTGTGTCGCTGTCGTGTCAGAATAAGTTTTACTCTTTGCAGTGAACATATCAAGGAGAATCCGACAACAGGTACGTAACGCTCAGCTTGAGGACATATTTAAAGAGGCTGAAACAATAAGCACAGCAGAAAAGGGAAATGGTTGGGGCCGTTTATTTGAATCAATTGTTCTATAGAGAAATCTCACACAGCAGAACAGCGGACAGTCTGTGCAACCTGAGCATTTTGTGGTTAGACCTTCTGACAAAGGGTTTTTCGAACAACGATGCCACAAAGATAAAAAACGGCGCAGCTCAAACACACACACACACCCGTCACTTTACATAGAAAAGCAGCATTTGCCATTCGGTGGGACGACGCACAGACAGCAGGCAGTGTGAGTGTTTGCTGCTGAACTCACATTTTAAGCATCCCTGACTTTTGCAGGCAACTTTCTGCTCGGATAGATGGACCTCGCTGTTGGACGGACACATTTCAGCCGGATTTATAGATTTTCTCTGGAAGTGTTTCCTCCTAAGAGCAACGGGTCTGACTGAATGGTGCATTAAAACCTACCTTTGCTCAACACGTTTTTATTGAATTTGCCTTTTCGGAATCGCAAGCCTGTTTTTCAGCCAAAATGTGTTTCCTTTTGCTTTCAAAACCTCTGTGAAAACAGCGGTAACAGGAGATTAAGCTGCTTCTGGGTGAATAATGAAGATATCAACGCAACTGGAATAGTGTTGCGTGGTGAAATTTAACAGTGAAAGAACTTGTTGTAGAAATGTTGTCGAACCGTCACCGTGCCGTAATTTAATTTGATGACGCAGATAATTTATGAAAAGATCGATCCCCTCCACCTCCCTGAGCTTCTACTGCCATCTGAAGAAATCAACCAGAGGCAAGCAATCAAAGCCAAGAGGAGTGTTTTAGTGCTGTCAATCAACCTTGTGAACAGGCTACTAAATGTACTAATATAGGAGAAACAGCTTACCGCTACAGACAAACCATTTATCTGCCATCCACGGTGGCCGAACTAACTAGCCCGAGCTAACGCTCCGCATATAGGAAGGGAAGGTGAGCAGTGCCACACTAAGACCCGCCCCCTGACTCTGATTGGGTGTTTCTGATTAGCTCTGGGAGAAGGAAGAGAAGCTCAATATTTTTATTCCTTTCACAGAATATCTCTTTCATATCATACCGTCACATCATAGTGACAGTTTTAGCAAACACTTAAAAAAAAAAAATAGTACCTTAATGCTGCTTTAAGCGAATGATATGTATTTTGTTTTACAGCATCGCTTTTTGCTGTTGTTTTTTTTGATACATTGTAAAAAAAAAAAAAAAAAAAAAGAAATCATCAAATTTAGAGAAGACACACATGAGACAAATTCAGAATCGGTGAGGCAGAGCGACCCCAGACAGGGAAGCCAAAAAAAAAAAAAAGCCAAAGGAAGAGGAGGCGCAGCGGCGTGAAGCCTCATTTAGGTTTAGAGGCAGAAAAATCCTTCAACTCCAGTGGTTGGTGTTGATGGAGGAACAGGAACAGCCGCGGCCCCCCTGTGGAGGAAGGGACCGGCGCGTCGAGATGAAATGGCTTTCTGAAAAACAGCCTGATCCCCACATTACTGTAAATTACTTCCCATCGCACTGTGATGTGTATATATATATATATATATATATATATATATATATATATAAACGAAAAAAGATGTAATAAATAAGAGAAATCAGTGTGTCTTTTGCTGTGACTCATAGCAAAGCTGCCGTGTGTGGAGGCTCACACACCAGGATGATTGGTGCTGTGCGCAGGGTGGATCCAGCAAATGTGGTTAGTGGTTATTTAATAAATAAATAAAAAAACTGCTTGTGTGTGCTCTTTCTGATGGCACATGGGGAAGAAAAAAAAAAAACCCCCAGAAAAGTTGGATTTAATAGATGCATCCAGTCCCATTGCATCTCGAGAATTACGTCATGTGTTCATTAGTCTGGATCTATAATGCTAATTAACTTCCCCTGCGCAGGGTTTATTGCAGATTGCCTCTGCGCGGCGCAGATGTTCAAGAAGCAACTCTAAAATTCTCAGGGCCTTGAAGATGAATCCCGTTTGGAAAAGAAACGATTCCCGCTTCGGGGAAACGCTTTTACGTCACAGACTTGAATAGGAGTTAAAAAAAAAAAGAGGTGGTAATAGTTTTAAAGTCGTTCCTGTTTTGTTCCTTTGTGTTGTTTTTTTGTTTTTGCTTTACTTAATGTTTGTTTGACTTTCCCACAATGTAAACAGGACGAAAATGATCATGTGATGCAATTATTTGCCTACAAATATTGAAGTTTGTATAAAAAAAAACAAAAAAAAAAACAAGTTAAACTGACTTCACGACATTCGCTAATTACTCCCGAAACTTTCAAAGGTATTCATTGCATAAGTCAGATCCTAACTCACATATAGATCAGGCTTTGAGAAGAAAAAGAGGGAGAGACACACACAAAAGAAAGCGGTAAAGGAAGGAATTAAAGCAGCTGGGAAATATTGAAGAAAGAAGAAAACAGAATGTAAATGTTTAATCAGGTATACCACATCTGGTTTTAGCATCATTTTCTAATTCAATACATATGCAGAAAAGGCTTCGGTGCATTCAGTGTTTACGCACAGCGAACGGCTGGGTGAACGCAGGTCTAGTTTTTATGAAAACAAGAACAAGAACACACGACGAAACAGACTTTACAAAGACGTGCTAATCTTGAAAAACAACCCGGGCATTCCCATCTTCCATGTCACCCACCTCTAGAAGGTGGTTGAAAGTAAAAACGTTCTGTTTTCAAAGCGAGGCTCCGTTTCCCGAGGGCCTTCGCTGCAGCCGCTATAACATGAGCCCGGCTCTCTGCGCAGCGTTCCAGCAGGTTCCCAGTAGTTTCCATTGAAACAACATGGCCTGCGTGAAGTTTGTCTCCCTTCGGCTGGGTCGCTTTGTGCTGAAACTCAATTACTTCTGTCTGGCTTCGTCTGCTTTCCTCTATGCCGCCCTGCACTGGGAGTTCACCAGCATTTCCCCCAGTGGATTGCACACAGAGTGCTATGAAAAGTGTCTGACCTCACAGATTACCTCTGTTTTTTGCTTTTTTATTTATGTTTTTTTGTCACACCTCAGTGTTTCGAATCAATCAAATTTTAATGTCGGGCCCAGATGACTTGAGTAAATCGTATTTAAATGAGGATTTAAAAAGTTCAGTAACATGTGAAACTTTTTTGAGCTTTTCAGTATGTTTTAATGTTGTTCCCTTATACCTGGTATGTTGCTTTAATTCTTTCTTGCATGTGTGAGAAATCCTTAAATCTCCTGTGGAGATAGGGCCGGAAAAATTATCTGGAATTACCTCGTAGCTGCAGTTTCCAAGCTTCCCAGCTTCCGCTTCACAAAGCAACCCCACTCAGCTCCTTCAGACTAGCCAGCAGCAATTAGTAAACACCTGTTGGGACTGTGCTCCGGCTGAGTCGCTACTCAGTGCAGCACTGGTGGAAAAAATGTCGCCGAACGCTTAATACAGGAGCCGTGTTGCGATGACTTCCTGAAGGCCGAGTTTCAGAAAAAGCAGGAGTTTTTTAAAGTAACACACGCCCGATTTCCAGGCGTTAAGTAACTGGAAAGTAACTTTATAGTGCTATAAAATGGCACTATGTGGTTAGAAAATACACAAACCAACCAAAACATATAAACGCCCCCTGTGTTGAATAATTTTTTTGTACTCCTTGTTTCTTGCGATCACGTTAACTTTGACCTTGCTTTACGCAAGTGGCAGCGTTTGGATTCTTCGCTCCCTTTTCGTCTAGAAACAAACAGCGCTCTTTCACGCTCCAGATCGAGCCACCGTTTCCTTTGTTTTCCGATCGTCTTGTTTTGATACATAATGCATTCTTTCATTAGGCATGCTGGTCTGAAAAATCAGTCAAGCACTCCGTGTGTAAAGCCAGGATCTTGCAGAAATATTTGTAGGAACATCTTCTGGAATAAAGAGGCACAGTTCAACAGTTTGTCCAAAAATGGACAGTCCTTGTTTGCCCAAGGCCTGGTTTCTAGTCATTAAAATAAAGTATTTTATGATTAATAATTCAAACTCTGTTCTGTTTGTCCTTAAGCTGACTGAGAAATGAACCTTTGTCCCAATAGTTGTTATCTTTCCCCTCAAAATAAAAAAAAAACAACAACAAAAAAACATTGAAATGTGCTTTAAATCACTTTGCAAATGACTGGGATTATTTTGAAAACGGATAAATGTATAAACCCGAGTGTTTTGCACAGCTGAATAGTGTGAAATTTATAACCCTAGAATAACAGCAACACTTAAAGAACTAGCATAAAGAAATGAACATCTCAGCGTTAGTTATGTGGGTCACTTTCGTGGGATTTGAGCCGGAGGCATTGTGTCTGTTACATCCCAACTTTATGATAATACAGCTGCAGGTGGAGACTCAGTGGGAGGTTGTGTCGCCATATCGATCGTGGGTAAAGTGCTGTCTGGAAGATCAAAGGTTAAAGAGTGAGTTTTCAGTGCAAATCTGTACATATTTGCATATTTCGCCAAGTTCAGCTGATGCTTTTTGGATCCACTTTTTTCACGTGAAATCTGTGCAAAGTCAGAGCGCGGACGATAAATCGCAGGAAGAGCTGAAACACTCCATCAAACTGACAGTAGAGTGAGAGAGGAAATCCAGAGTACCCGGAGCGGACAGTCAGGAACACTGGGATTCAAAGTGCAGTTTCAAAGAGCAACAGCTGTCTCAGTTGATGCCTGTTCTCAAAGAGTCTACTCCTTTTCCTGCACAGTGCGAAAGCAAAGAGTTTGAATGATTTCTTCTTCTTCTTCTTCTTTCTCCGAGTGACGTGCGTGTTTGCGTCTGAATAGCACCGAGCCTGTTTCAAAACGCAGTGCAGAGTCACGAAAGCCTAACATCTCATCCACATAAGATTTACATCCTGAAATGCGTGTTGATTATTACTAAACTTGCACTTTGCATCGTCGGGAACATGACTCAAACGTCAGATTCCCATCAGGAAGGTTATTGCTGTTTAGGAGGAAAGGCGCTCTCTAAACAACCTATTGATTTCGGAGCAATAACACGCAGCCTTCAAAGAATGTAAAAGATGTTCATCAAATCCACCTTAGGTCTTACTGAATTATTGATTTGGCTGCGTCAGGAGTGTCGCAGCGTTTAAATTGTGCTTAGATCTGCAAGTTTGTGTGATCGCTCTGCTCCGGCGAAGGCTGTTCCTTCTCCATCAAACTCACTCTGAGGCCCGTTCACGTCCTTTAGGACGCTCGCCGCCGCTGAAGAGGGAATCTTGAGACGAGCGAGCCGAGGCACGAACGGCTGTGACGGATTTGCGCCAATGGCCGGGCGACGCATGTCGTCGACTCCAGCGGCGCTAATCGCGTCGAGGCCTTTACCGCCGTCAGTCACGCTTGCGCACGCGCTGCTTCGCACGTTACACTGCAGCCTTTCCCTCATGTCAGAATCAATCAGCGATGCTCAGGCTAGTTAGCTTAGCCACCAATGAAGACGGATAAACTGCTTTTCTGGAGCGGCACGTCGTTCCGCCAACCTTTAGCACTCTGAGCGACACCCACACAAGCTTGATTGACAACGCTAAAACCTTCCTCCTGGCTCTGATTGGTGGTGCACTAGTAGCAAACCGTCACATGATGATAATTTTAACAAATGCATTAAAAAAGTTATTTTTTTATTTTATATTTTTTGATAAAAGTTGCGTACTGCGGCTTTAAGAGGAGTGGAATCTGCTGCCAATCATAACTGGCCTTCATATCCACTTACCTTTCATCCGCAGGCGAACATCCACTGCCAACCACACTTTTCAATAAACTACCTGCACTTTTATGCTGTTTGAAGTTTCTCACCCCAGGGTCAAGCTGAGCCACAACATGAAACGCTTTAAATTGTTGCACTGCTTTCCTCAAATTCTGTCTTTAAAACAATTTGGGAAGTCTAAAATAACGTGATGGTGTTCATCGAAGCATTTGAGTAAACCAGAGGCAACACCTTAAGGTTGATTTTTTAGTGTAAAATTGAACTTTTTGGCCTTCCCAATTATTACATGTATAGAGAGAGAGAAAAAAAAGAAAAAAGGGAGTCAAGCTTCAAAGCTTGACAACGCCGTCCCGGCTGCAAAGATTAGGACGGAAGATGTGTGCTGTGGGTGTTTTTTGCGGCAGGAGGGACTGGTGCACTTCAGAATATAAACGGCATCGTTTTAAAATATCGCAGCGCCGTCTTGAGACATTCCTCAAGATTTGCCCCAAATGTGTGACCTTGGCTCCTGACCGTCCTAATATAGAAGAAACAGGTTGTGTCTTTCCATGCCATTTCTGCAGAGATCCGGTTTCGACTGTCCACATGTCTGAGGACGGATGTGTTCGTGTTGCAGCTGAGGCCGACGGGCCTTATCTCCGCACGACGTGGCGCCAGCTCCTAGATTCACTCGCCCAGTATTCAGGCCCAGACAGCCATGAAAGCTGCCAAAAACACAAACCCCCCCCCCTTCCCCAGCAAGATCAAACTCAAAATAAACAAAAGCAAAAGCCCCATTTCTAAATCAAATTCTGAACAAACGGCACAAGCTGCGGAGCTACCCATGGAGCAGAACTCGGCGCTGAATAAATGTTTTATTCAGCCATTTTTTTTTATTTTTTTCCACGCACCTCTGACAAATTTAATGCTTTCAAATCTTTTTATTGACAGTTTCCAAAAGCCTGGTCACGACACGTCGGTCGCTGAACGCAGCGAAAGCTCTTTACCTTCCAATCGAAAAGTTGTTTTCTTTTTGTAAAAACGGTACAAATTAGATGAATTTAGATGATAAAATTAGTTTTGGAAGAGTAAAAAGAAAAAAGAAAAAAACCTACTAGGTTTTAATAGGATTCAACATCTAGACACATCATGTTGTACTTTTAGAAACTTCAGGTTCGGTGATCTGCATTTTTCTTTTTTTGATGCCTGCGTTACTTTTTAAGAAACAGAACCCACTTCAAGGTGAACCCACAAAGGTGAAAAATTCCAACTGGGAATGTTGGGTCATGTAATGAGTTGTGGGACACACACACACACACACGCACACGCACACACACACACACACACACACACACACACACACACACACACACACTAGCCCCAGAGGAAGAGCAGAAGGAGGAATCCATTTCAAGTTGCACCTCATGGATGGATGACCTGGGACGATACGATCCCACCGGCCAAGCGGGAGATGCATTCTTGCAAATCCAATCTGCCTGTCAGGCGTTGTCTTAAGATGTTGGGCGAGTCAGGAAGAGAAAATATGAAAGAAATTTGGAAGAGGAAAGGACTGTTCTGGAAAAAAAAAGTTCAGATGGCGTTTTTTTTTTTGTTTTTTTTTTGTGCTTTTCTTTGTGCATTTGGAAGTTTGAGGTGCACTTTTCTGGTGACGAAAACAATACAGAAGTGTAAAGATTGTTCAAAGGTTGAGCTGCAGATCAGTTTCAAGCTGTGCTGCCTTGCTAGCAGAATGGCATTGGTTCAAATTCTCACTTGGTCATTTTCTGCATGGAGTACATCGAAATGACCATTAAACAGTTGAGAAACCCCAGATGATTTATTGGGCTGTTGACCAGTGCAGTAAATGCTAAAACACGGACCAAACTCTCAAAGCGGTTTGCTTTGTCTGAGTCATTATTTTGCATCTGAATTTCATCAAACAAATAAAAACGAAAGAATTTGAAAACAACGTGGGAAACGCTCAACAGCAGCCGGGATCGATCGGCTCCGTTCACGTCCACCCGGGTTGCTCCACGGCATCAGTTGTGGCTGATTAACAATTTAGCGAGTAATTGGACAGGCCTTATTAGACCCAGGTCAAGTTGCACCTCATGGATGGGCTCACACTGACCGCGATGGTGGAACAAGGGAAGCGGCGCTTTGCTCCGTCTGCACAGAATGACAAAGCGTTTTCAGGCATTCGGAAATCCTTTGATTTGAACTTCCAAGGTCTGGACAGCACGATGCCTCCTTTCAGGCTGAATTGAGATAACGATTGCAGCGACCTCTATGCCACTGCGTCACCTGGGGTTTCGTACGCATGCGGACTGAGACAAAAGGTCGACTTCCGCGACCGCGTTCGTGCGTCGAAGACGGATGGCGAATCTCTGCCTCGGATCGAAAACGCCCCGAGTTTCGCTCGCATGCGTCCCACCCTTACAGCTGATTCTTCCTCTTCAGAAAGAAGACGAAGCCAATGACCGAAACGGGACACGAGACCGTCGTGGGTCGACGCCAGATTCGGAAAACGTCCTTCACCGAAAGCAAACGCGACGACCAAATGAGTTTTCTTTCAGACGCTTCTCTCCTCAAGCTGGTTGCAGTGACTTATTTCAATTAGGACCAGCAGGGCATTAAATAAATGACCACAGGAGTCCAACATGCTGCCAGTGTGATGATAAACAGGGGCTCTGTGCAACCTTAGCGCCTTCCATAACTATCAACCTCCATTACACATAATGGGGGATGCCATTTTGTCCTTAGCATGTCCCTGAGAGACTGTGAAGTAGCGCGGTACTGCACAAGAGTCAAGAAAGGTGGTAAACAAACAGCATGAACATGTTTTCTTTGTTTTTATTCAATTTTCTGCCACCTTAAACTTTCAGCAGCCAGAATCTTATACAGAACTGCAACCTCTTCGGTCTGCGCCAGTGGAAAACCGGGCTAAACCAAGCAGCGAAATCTCCAAAACGTAACGTAGCACGACTCAAAACGTTACTTTACAGACAATAATATATATATATATTTTTAAAAGTTAGTGAAGAAAAGTTAGAATGTACTTTTTTTTTATATGAAGAAATAATACCGAATAATTTCCACGGTTACACAATAATGTGAGCAACAACACTGATATGGCAGTGATTTTTAATATTTTTTTTTTTTAGATAGCGTTGCCTCCAGATTGTATTAAACATTCGGACTTCATTACATTCTGCATTGGGCGAAAGATGCAAACTAATCAAGTGCAAATTAATTTTGCAAGTATTTTATTATTTGTCGATACTTTTTTGCTGTGTTGCAAAAAGAAGAAGAAAAAAAAAACAAACTCGTCCAATTTCATCCAGTTAAATGTTTTTGTGGGGGGTTTTTTGCAGCATGAAATGTCGCATTCGAGCAAACCTCTCCACGCTGAAGCGGTTAAACTGCTTCAGCACAAATTGTGCGTCTTGTTCGAACCTTTCCCCTGACAGTCCGGGGGCGGGGAGCGGACGGGAGCTCAGACCTTCATTCATCATCTGTTAAATCAGTCAGTGTTTACCGTCTGAGCGCCAGCAGAGACATTAGGATTCCAAGATGGTGCAGATCTGCAGTCCCATTAGGACACACAGTCTGCTCTTTTCACAT
This sequence comes from Poeciliopsis turneri, assembly GCA_922788865.1. Lineage (NCBI taxonomy): Eukaryota > Metazoa > Chordata > Actinopteri > Cyprinodontiformes > Poeciliidae > Poeciliopsis > Poeciliopsis turneri. Next base: position 3,205,633 of record CAKLNU010000191.1, read on the forward strand.
CTCTGCTTAGATCTGCTGTTTGGGAGCATCAGGGTGGACTGATAGCATCGCGGCCCTCGGCTGTTTCCCCCTCCCCTCTGAAGCAGACGGGGACTTTGATGTGCAGCCCAGAATCACCTCCGGCCCAGACAGGGCCGCGCGACTTAGGCTCCAAAACCGGGATGTCATCGCAGCGTTGACCTGCGGCTGCGTGTCTGATTGAACTTTTGTAAAAAAAACAAACAAACAAAAAAACAAGAACAAACGCTTGAAGTTGTCAACGTTGAAAGCTTTATTAAGATTTAAACGGTAGCCTCTTCAACACCTGCGCCTGTACGAAGCTGTCCTGTTAAGTCCGACAGCCAGGTAAGACGTGTTTCCATGACAATCAGAGCGGAGACTGTGCAGACAGCGACTGGTGAGTTTAATGAAGCCAGCTGGAAGCAGGGCCGTGTCTGGTGGAAGGTGTTTCTTGAATAGTGACATTTAAATTTTTTTTTTTTCATGTTTTCTCGCGTTACACCCACATATTTGTGTTTTGTCTGGATTTTATGTGACGGACCGCTGCAAATTAGTGGTCTAAAACAAGGTTTTATATCTATATCTATATCTATAGAAATATATATGCCGGGGAATCGACTACCAGCTCATTGCTGTTGGTTTAAAACAGATCAAGGTTTTCATTCCAGCTACAAACTCTTAACTTTTAAGAAGACAATGTATTATTTACCATCCCTAACCGGGTGGCACTGTACCTTTAGCTACGCCTGCACCTTCACAGAACAGCGGTCTTGCGTGTTCAAAGAATCAGTCTGGCCTGGCCCATGTTGGACCGTGCAGCGCACTCTGAACAGAACAGACAGACAGCCCCGCGCACACAGATCAATATTTACTCTTTGATTCTCACCACCCACTAACGCGCAAGCTGGGAGTTGGTACCAGGCTTCACCGTTGGACTCAGAATGTGCACGCGACGACAGGAGGCGGCAGAAGGGGCACTTGCAAAACGTCCGATGGCACAAACGGAGCCGTCATCACATCCACAATCAGACGGGGAACAAACAGGCTGCAATAGAGCAATGAAACAGAATTTGTTGCTCCAAGCTGCCTCAAAAAAAAAAAACGAAAAGAAAGAAACAATCAGAAGTGATTCAAAGAAGCCCACAAGAAGAACAATATTTTATAATGGATGCAGGTTAATGCATTGAGAAAAGTCTGCACTATTGTATCAACGTGCAGCATTGCACAACTCCTTACATTCGAGTAAGAGCATAAAAGTTAAACACGTTCTGCCAGAGTGAGCACCAGCTTAGGGATAAGGATGAAATCGTTAAGCATGTTGGGTTTAAATATCACCGTAGCCGGGTGTTGTGAGGAGTACATTCTTAACATGAACTGTCTTTTATGAGAATTTAGTTCATTTTGCACAACGGAATGGATGGAAGCAGGACAAACATCAGGATAAAATAGGAATTAATTGACCACGATGACGGCGGATAGACAGTTTTTCTCTGTAACAGTAGGTTGTCAAGCAGTTAGCAGCGAGTAGATGAGGATGATTGACAGCATTAAGACCCTCCTCCTGCTGCCGGTGATTGGAGCAGGTCTTCAGACAGCTCAGGGAGGAGGCGGAGGAGATCGATGTTTTCACAGATTGTCTGTCTGCAGTTTTAACAAATATGTGGGAAAAAAAACAAAACAAGAAACAACACATTCTTTATAAAATTTACAAAAAGGAGATTTAACCGCAGAGAGAATCTTTGCAATGTACTGGAGAAAAATGTCTGCAATAAACATTCTGATCATCTCTACAAGATTCTGGCAATAAAATCAACACGACTCTAGATGGAAATAAATATGGCGAAATTATGGAAGCTTATTGAAATGATTCTAAAGTGATGACATGCCAGAATCCAGACTGGAAGGCGGCGCAATTAAACATCCGCGTCCAATTTATTTGATTGGACGGGATGTGTGCGCGTTCAGATGCCATATTTATATTTGCAAATAAATAAATTGTCGATGACGCCGGTGGAAACACGTTGGAAACACAGGTACTTCTTTTTTTTTTTTTTTGCCTTATCCTCCGGGAGATTTCCTGTGACAAACAAACCTATTGGCTGAATGAAAAAACAAAATGTGAATACATTTAACAATATACAGAACCAGCACTAAAAATAAATGCATTTTGGCAGCTTTTGCAAGAAAAATGCAAGAAGCAACAACACAATGTTTGCCAGTTTTGTCTGGGGAACTTGCTTGATACTGTTGCTTTGCATCAACTTTATTAATGTTCGGCGTTTAGCTCTGCAGCGTAGAATCCTTCTGTGTGCTGCGTTTCTATTTTCACAGAGGTTATGATGACCAAACCTGCGAACCACTAAAGCATTTCAGAGGCAGAGTTAGTTTAACGTCTCCGGGGAAACCCCTGGAGAGTCTTGTTAATCTGCAGTGCTATAAACTCAGGGTGGATGTGAACAGGAGCAAACTCGACATAACAAGCAAGCGGATTACCGAACCATTGCAGGCTCTGCAAATGATCGTGTGAACCTCATGGCGCGCCGATGAAATGTGCGTTTGGAGCCGTAATAGACGTGTTCTCAACAACGTCTCTTTATTCTGTGACGGTGGAAGTTGGGCGAACCCAACGACCGGGCAGCGTTTCTGTTTCTGGCTCCGAGATGAAAGAGCTGTCGGTGCGCGGCGACACAGACATGGATTCGGGGGTGAAAGCGGCTTCTCTGCGCAGCGACGTGCCAGCTGCATCATAAGCACAATGTCGCAATTTTCTAGCATCACCTTCTGGCCCTGCGACTCCCCCTCACAGCTCCTTCAGACTAGCCAACAGCTATTAGCAAACATCTGGCAGAACTGCGTGTCTGCTGGGCTTTTCCAAACTCCTTCGTGGCCCAACATTCCTGAGCGTTGGTTGTAAACAGCACAATGGAAAGGCATTGTTGGGACGATGTGCTGAATGCCGAGTGCCAGAGCAGGAGCCTCTCAAAGAGACATACGCTAGTTTCAAGACGTCAAATTGGCGTCGTTTGACATATACAACATTTTATTAACATCTGACGGTTACTTGATTGTGCTACAAAATATCAGTGTATACAGAGAAAATACATATCACCTAGTAAGTGAAATATTGTGTTTCTAAATGTGCAGAAGGGCACACACTCTATGTTGATGTAAAAATGGCTAAATATTAAAACATGGCACTTATTCTAGATCTTTATTTGTAATTTTTTTTAAAAAAAGAACAGAAATAACTTCCTTTTACTTTATTACATGCTGGCGTTTGTTGATCTTTTACGTTAAACTCGCTGAATGTTGCTTTAGCGAACGTGAAAACGTTCTAGAGTTTCTTTTATTCTTTTATTCCCCTTCACCGCAAAGAGAGGGAACAAAGATTTACTACCACCGGGTCTGTGTGAAAGTGGCAAACCGGCACTTCTAATAGAGTTGCGGGGTTTTTTTTTTTCCTGCCAATTTCGGACGAAATGAAACTAAATGGGAAGGTAAGTCCATTAAGATCATTGTTGCTTTGTGACGGCGTCGTCTTTGTGTTCACATCTGAAGAGGATGAGAAAGGAAACCGAGAGGCGAGGAGACGCAGAGCAAAACCGACACAGATCCCCGAGAGCTTCACAAATGAGGAAGAGGAGGGGATCAGAAAAGAGGCAGAGTTTTCGCAGTACGCCTCATCATCCGGGAGGAGCAGAAACTCTGGGATGCGAGTTGGTCAAATGAAAAATTTAAGAGACATTCCATAAACAATTTAGTGTACAACTAAGTGTCAAGGTTCCTGTTTCTTCCAAGCATTTTCTTCTGCTGCCAACAACAAACAAACAAAAAATGTTGTTTGGAAGACAAGGTCATACTTTTTTATTTTGGACAAGTCTTTCTGTACAACACGTTGCATTATTAACTTCATTCAGTTCTAAAAACCTAAAGACTGTTTCCAGACCTCAATCTCTTAAAGGGCCGGTGTTATGTGTTTTCCAGGCATATCAATCAAGTAACTATAGCACCTTCAGTTGTTCTAAAAATGCTTTCACATCAAAGATGAAAAGACTAAAACATAAAGTTTTACTTCCTGATTTAACGCCAAGAAATTGGGTCTCTGTCTCTTTAAAAACTCCTGCTCTTTCTGAAACTCCGCCTTCGGGAAGTCGTCACAGTGTCTCGCCTCTATTAACAGCATTGAGACGTAGCTCCCAGCAGGGCTGCAATGTGAGGCCGAATCTCAGAAGCTGCAGCTCAAAGGAGGAGCTTTGTCCTTGGAGGCGGAGCTAGGTCCACTCAGGTGTTTTGAGCAGCTGAACGGTTGCCACTGGAGATTAAAAAGGTTTCTCAAACGTGCACGGAAGAATCGAGGCAATGCTCCAGGTATGTTTTTGATGGGGGAATAACATTATAACATAGGGTAAAGGTTAGGGTTAGACTTTAAGGGGAAAAAAAATGAGCGCTAAGCTGTACAAGTTTCACTGTTCACATATTTATCTTTGTCTGAGCCATTTTCTCACATTAGTATTTTGTGTCTTATGTGCAGATAGAAGTAAAATAAATCTCTTTAGAAACAGATTTTCCTTTTTCTGTAAAAAGCTCCTTTTTTGTTTTGTTTGGAAGTTCAAGTTGACACGTTCAATGTTCTCCCACTTCTTCTTTCGACATCGTCTCTATCTCCCGCGTATCAAAGGTGTGTGCGCGTCCTCTGCTGTGTTTTTCGCTTCACTTGGCATTTATCTTTACAGTTTCATCTCTCTTTATTGGTTCTTCCCGGAGGCAGTTATATATATATATATATATATATATATATATATATATATATATAAAAGAAGCTGTATCAATTTGTGAGGGGCTTATAGATTCTCCACAGAGTTTAATATCACTTCAAACGGTAAAGTTGTGAAATGAGGAGGTGTCTGAAAATGCATATAAAGAACTGGACGACTCACTTGCAACGGGAGTTTTTGAAGGCGTTTCTCTTTGGTACCCGTGTTGTTTCTGTTCTGTCCCATCATTCCTCACCATTTTTTTTTTTTTTTGGGGAGAAAACTTAACGCCAGTGGAACAAAACCCAACAAATTTTCATTTTCACAGGTTTTTTCTCTTCTTTTTTTTTTTTTTCCTGAACGTCGGATGTATTTCAGACGCGTCCCAATTCTTTGGGAAATCAATTCCGCTCCAGCAAAGGCACCAGATGGGTTTCGCAGGTGGCGGTGAGCGACGACGCCTCCCAGAAATTACATCTTCATGCCGCTGATATTTTTTTTTCCAAAATTCAGGATTATGAAACGTAAAAATAGATACATAAAAAAAAAAAAAGGAAAAAAAAAGTCACACAAAACTCTTGCTTTCTTACCATCGCCTCCTGTAGTCTCCTCTACCAGCTTCCCTAACTAGTGGGCCTTGTAATTAACCGAGCATCTGCAAAGTCTGTTCAACGCCAGTTTGTCTCCAGTATATTACGAGCTTAAGACTGCAATACATGTTCACGTACTGCATCATTCTAACGCTCTGCACTTGTCGCTGATGAGTGTAAATTGCTTTGTGCCCCGTGTCGTCGGGGATGGATTACTCCGGCGCAGGTTACCGACAACGGCCGCCCGTGGCAGGTTTCGCGAGAACCGAGCATGAACGTGTGTCGGTGGCCATGTTTTGCTTACCCTGCTGCGTTATTTAAAAAGAAAGAAAGCGCGCTCAAGCACCACCTACAATCAAAACCGAACGCCTCCTCCCATCCTGTCCTCCGTCCCTCTTCCCCATCTCTAAGCAAAACGTCCTAAGTTAGCTCTGACCTTCTCTAATGAAAAGTGGAAGCTACACTGTGGCTTATTACAGTGTGCAGGGCTGAGCCTCTGAAACAGCGCGCCGCTATTTACCAGCCCCCGAGTGGCAATTATGAGTCGCTCTATACATAGCTTTCCACTGCTCCTTTCTAGCTAGCAGGTGGTGTTTTTTTTTTTTTTTTTTTTTTCCGAAACAATAGGCACGGATGACAATGAGGCAAACAGCTGCTGCTCCTCTCGTGGTTCTCCCGTGTAAATGAGACGGGACGTGGAGAAGAACGATCCAGATTATCTGGCAGAGAGGGAAAAAAAGGGAAATATGTGAAAAAAAAAATAAAAATCACTGTCGTACTCGGTGCACCCAGAGAGCGTTCACGGTGCTTCACTTTTTCCACATTATATGTTACAGCCTTATTACAGATCGTATTATATGAACGTCTTTCAATGAATGTCCATGCTTTCATGACTGTGGGGAGGAAGCCAGAGTACCTGGAGAGAACCCACGCATGCACAGGAACAACATGCAAACTCTGTGCAGAAAGGCCGGGAGTCGAACCTTCTTACTGCAAGGCAACAGTGCTACCAACTGCGCCACCGTGCAGCCCGTCTTTGGGGAAGTTACACCGTGGCTCATTACAGTCGGCAGGGCTGAGCCCGCTATGGGAGTGTGGATGTTTTTCCAATTTTATCGAATATAGAAGAAGCTCGAATATCCAGCTGATAAAAGGGAGCGCCTCAGATTGAAATGGCATGACAAAGCGCCACGTCTCCGATTTCAGAAACAATTAAACATTTTCAGACAGCGCAACATGTGGCCGGATTACGGTACTGTAAAACTGCAAACTGCTTCTTGTCCAGTTATTCCACCTGAGCGCCTTTTGCAAATTCTGTTATTCAAGCAAAAATACATTGTTTTTAACTTTGCAAAATGATCCTTTCTATTTTGTTCTCCGTGTTAGAATAGATACAGAATTATTTCTCCAAACTGTGCCCAGTGTTGCAGCCGTCCGCCTTCGTCTTTTTCTTTTTTTTTTTTTTTTTGTCCTGAAAACTCCGTAAAACCTGACAGAGTGCACTTTCATTTCCACATCAAAGGGCCCAAACAAAAACCTCGAGCTGGAGAATACATTTACTTGTCATATTTTCCTTTACAGCCAGGTCTTACAGAGTTATAGGAGGAATCCAGGACAGAATTGAAGGGAAGCACAAAGACGGCCAATAGACGGAATGACAAAGGGCGAAATAAAAACAAGGCCATATATTCCTGCACTCGGCCTGCCGAGACACCGGCACAGGCAACGGGGACAAAAGCAAAGCTCTTTCTTCTTTTTTTTTTTTTTTAACAAACTCCATACAAGAGACTTGCATATTTTTGACTAAGAAGAAGAAGAATACCCCTGTCACCAGAAAACAATCCAGCATCACATGCTGACTTATCTTCTGTAAATTTGAGGCTTGCCCTCCAGATGTTCTTTTATTCAAGCATTTCCAAACCCTCTTAGTTTCTCTTTTGGCCTCATTGTTCTTAGTCGCCAAAATCATTTCGACGCGACTCTTTATTATTTGTAATAAATCATTGTATGTTTGAAAACAGAAGCTTCAGTTTTGCAGAAGTACTGACTGCCTCTTGCGGCTTTTTCACGTTTTGTTTTGTCACTTTAGGGTTAGGGTTAGGGGTTAGGGTTCGGGTTTGTTTTTGATGAACCCAAATCAGCACATCATTGTGAAGTCAGAGGAGTATGAAACAAAAAAACAAAAACATTGTGAGACAGGGTGGCGTCCATTCGCATTCGACCACTCATATTCCCCCACACACGTCTATAAACACCGCCATTATCAGTTTCCTTTATCAGTGACCTGATTAGTACATAAACAGCAAGTATTTGGGGGTAAGTTTCAAACAGCAAAACCTTCTTCTTTGCAAAATAGATCATCCTCATTCATCTGAACGTCCATTTTCAACAGATTCTCAGTTGGATTTTGGTCTGAACAATGTTGGTGTAAAGGTGAATCCCTAAAACCAGCTGGAAGTCTTTTCAAAGTACGCATTGTGCCTCCTAACAAGCTTTCCAAACAGTTTAAGTCAAGCTCAAATGAACTCCATTCACTTTATAGATAAAACCTGAGTGTTATTGCCTGATTCCTATTCAAGCATCATCTCCAAATGTAATGTACATTCCACAAAAACCGCTGCACTTGTGGCAGCTGTCTGAAGTCACTCTGGTACGTTTCCATTTTTGTATCTGATGCTGATCGACTCCATGTTCGTCTGTGCAAATGCAGCTGGAATGGTTTCCGCTGGTACTTTCTCCACTTTCGAACAGTCGATGTGACGCATCAGCATGGGGGGAAAAAAAAAAGAGGGCGGGGAAAGTTATTTCCGCTTTGGAGCAGTTAATTAAGCGTTTAAAAGCCCAAGGAAATCCAGCAGGAGTTTATGAGAAAATGTCCCAGTTACAGGAAGGGAGCAAATGGAGGGCAACGCCATGTTCTAACTTTTTATCGTCAGGGAAAATTTGAGACCGCCGGTTTGGAAACAACCAGACTTGCAGGGATATGCATCAGAATGAGTCAAAGTCAAACCAAACTTTACTTTTTTTTTTTTTTTGTGAGTGTGTGTTTTTGGTCTTGCAATCAGCGAATTAAATTAGATCTGTGGCGTTTTTAGCTTTCAGCACTGAAACTAATTTGTTCAACCAAGTTGCATTTAAACAACTTAGAAAAAGTACAAACTCTTGAGTATTTTAGCATATTGGGCATAAAGCAAAATATATATATATATATATATTCCCTTCTCACCCACCGCGGGTGGTTCTTATCCTCTGAGCTCGGGTCCTCTACCAGAGGCCTGGGAGCTTGAGGGTCCTGCGCAGTATCTTGGCTGTGCCAAGGACTGCACATTTCTGGACTGAGATGTCTGATGTTGTTCCTGGGATCTGTTGTAGCCACTGCTCCAGTTTGGGGGTGACTGCCCCGAGGGCCCCGATGACCACAGGCACCACTGTGGTCTTCACCTTCCAGGGCCCTCTCCAGTTCCCTCCCTGAGGCCCTGGTATTTCTCCAGTTTCTCGTGCTCCTTTTTCCTGATGTTGCAATCGCTTGGTATTGCTACATCTACCACAACGGCTTTCCTCTGTTGTTTATCCACTATGACAATGTCTGGTTGGTTCGCCATTACCATTCTGTCTGTCTGGATCTGGAAGTCCCACAGGATCTTAGCTCTGGCGTTCTCCACCACCTTTGGGGGTGTTTCCCACTTTGATCTCGGGGCTTCCAGTCCATATTCTGCACAGATGTTTCTGTACACTATGCCTGCCACTTGGTTATGTCGTTCCATGTATGCTTTCCCTGCCAGTATCTTGCACCCTGCTGTTATGTGCTGGACTGTCTCAGGGGCCTCCTTACACAACCTACACCTTGGGTCTTGTCTGGTGTGGTAGATCTGGGCCTCTATTGCTCTGGTGTTTAGGGCCTGTTCCTGGGCGGCCATGATGAGGGGCCTCTGTGCTGTCCTTATATATATGTATATATATATATATATATATATATATATATATATATATGTATATATATATATATATATATATATATATATATATATATATATATATATATATATATATATATATATATATATATATATATATATATATATATATATATACATATATATATATATATATATATTCTTGTCTTCCTTTCTAGTTCTTAAATCTAAGCAGTAAATATTTTGACTCCTGTTGATGTACTGACATCAGCTACAGCGTAGCGTCGACTCTTGAGTTTTCCCTCCACTGGTAATGACAACGTGCATCAAAGGCAACGTTATCTGTCTGAATTGCTTTCAAAAAGTAATGTAGGGGGGCAAACAAACATCCCACATCTTTCCAGTTAATGGAGGTGAAACTGACATTTCAGTGGCTGGAACAGCAAAACAAAATAAGAATGACCCCCTCGCCTCGTGCTTCTCTCTGCAATATCCAAGTTTTATTCCAAAAGTACTGTGGCTAATGTACTCTTGTGTTCAGAGTAGCGAGAATGCCAGACGGTTCCATCGGAAGCATAAAAAAAAAAAAGGTCAAATCTGTACAAAAGTGTTTTATAAAGAAATTCCGACTCTATTTTGTTTCCGTTTTTTTTTTTTTTTTTTTTTGTTGCAGAGTTTCAGTCTAATTCTAATGCCGAAAGAATGAAAAGTGATTTTTTTCCCTGCTCCCTGTGTTTTGACATTGCTAAACAGGAACAGATTCAGCAGTGAAGATTCTCTCCTTAATTCGTTGTGGAGGCAGAAAAAGCGACGCATCAAAGCTCGCTCTTTGACAGCAGCTTCCCCCATCAGTGACTCAAAGTCAGGTACTGCTTTGTTTCCGCGCGATGTCAGCCATCCAAACAAAGAATAATTATGTAATTAAAAGGGAGAGATAATGGGGGCTTTTATCTTTTTGCTGTCTTTGTTCTGTAAAGCACCTGATTCAGCTGCGCGCAGTTTAAAAGACACGAGAACCCTTTTCATCAAACGGCGTAATAACAATAATATGTAGGCGGCTTCTTTTTATTTATTTATTTTTTTTGTCTTTTTAAAGACCTCAGCTGCTGTCCTCACGTAAAACATGCATGGATACCGCTCTGTTTTGTCTGGAGCGCCGGAAATGAAAAAAGGAGTAAATGACAAAACTCAACCAGGCCCCAACGCTTCTGCTGCTTTATCCGCTCAGAGGACAACTGCTGCACAAGTACGCATCAAAATCTGGAAATATTGACGCACAGTAACACGTTGAAACGTTAAAACAATTGGGAGAAGAAAAAAAATAATAATCTGGAGCCTTCATTCGTTTGGCTCTCCGGGTTTTTTATCTCAAGCAGAAACTGTTATGAAGAACTTAATTGTTTTTTTGGTTTTATTTGTCTGTAATAGTAAGTCGTGACACTAATATCTAGTTTTTTTGTTTTTTTTACTCAAGCAGACCACCCATTATACTTAGCTAAACACAGCAAATGGTTTATAGACCAACATAATAGAAAGTAGTTAGCCAGACAGTTCAATAACTGTAAATACTAAGGGGAGCATGCAATATTACATGACTCATTTATTGCTGTGCAGGTGCAAGAGAAAGAATTCACAATAATATCTTTACATTCTTAACATTTATCTTTACATTCTCACCAACTCGGGGATTTTTGGCCCTCTGTGCAAAACGTTTGCAGCTCATCCCAACGCCATTCCCAGGCCAGTTAAAATCCACAAACGTTTAATTAAATGAAAGGGTTTGTTTGTCTGTTGGGATTTGTTGCAGATCGGGCTGCATTTTCCCCAGACTTGCAGCCGCCAACAAGTTTTTCTTTTTCCCTGGATTTACTGATTCACCACTAATGTTCCTCTATCCTGTGACCTCTCGTTTTCTCTTTCTGCATGCTGCCATTAGGATGCGTTTACTTTGCGTTAGCAGTAAGAATAAGTGAATCACTGAAACTAAATGACATTAAAGCGTCAAATTTTCTCCTTATTGAAAAGCAAGGCTGCACTCTCGGGCCTCAGACTGTTAAAAGCTTTTCCCTTAACTTCAACAAACAGATCAGCGCTCCAAACAACTTTCATTCAGAACTGAACTGGCAGCTTTGACCAACATCTATTATCATACAGTGCAATGCAAATGAAGCCGACAGTAAAAACTCGTAGAGCCACAATTTGGTAGATTTCCATTTTTTTTGGCGTGCACTCACTTTTGGGATGATGAAAAAAAAAAAATAAATAATTTGTCCACTAATTGAAAAAGCAGGAAGCAGTCAATACTGCAGGGCATTCTGGGTAAATGCAGCCAAAACAAATGCGAGGGTTTAACTCCAGCAGGAGAAATTTCTCGTGGTCTTCACCAAAGACGAAAAGAGAAACCCGCCAAAATCTGATGCCGCTCCATTCTTTGTTTACATCGTCTCCTTCTGAGGTTTTCGCGTTGTTTTCCTCGGCGGGTTTTTGGTGCAGCGCCTCCGCAGGAGAGGAGGTGAACAGGCATTTCGGCGGGTTTGGATCGTTTGATGCAACGTGAAGGCAAACGGCGCCAACGCAAAATGTGGCAAATGTTGGCATTTTGGTCCCCATTCAAATCGAATGAACCGGGTCCATCACACGCTAAAAAGCATTGTGCTGCATTTTTCAAAATTTAGACAGCGAAAATCCGACGTAGGAAAATCTACGAAATGTCGAATGACAATTGTTGCAATTGTCATTTGCTACTCTTAATCTAATAAAGCTTCCAAAGTCTAAATAAGTTACAGGCAAATAAAATCCCTCAAATGATAAATATGAAGTTTTTGAACAGAATTCAAAGACAGCATATCCTTTTTGACGATATATAACTTTGGGCTTTGTTTCAGATTAAACGGCACCCAGCAGCAGGTGATCATCTCACAGTAATTTATTTTCTCCCACTGTTCTGCCGGAGCGCTCGCAGCCGAACAGGGCCATCCATCTACCTGTCTGCTTGTTTTTAATTTCCTCAGGCAAGTCAGAGGAAGCCCGGGGAGATGACAGGTCTCACAGCGCGGAGGCTCGAGCAGCGACTCGGCGCACACAGGGAGCGCCCGTCACTCCCAGGATTGATCCGGCACAACATGTCCGCCACCCGTCGCCGGGCCTTTCCAGAGCTGCAGCTCGCCAAAGTTCTCCCTTCCGAACGATCCGTCCGTCCGTCCGTCGGCGATTGAAACGCGTGGCTTCAGCGTGCTTTAAACGACCCTCGCATTGTTTAAAGGTGACAGGCTTCCTCCTTCGCCTCTCGCTTCACGCCAAAGCTATTTTGAAGCACAGCTGTCAATTAGTTTCCCATCACTCTGGCTCCGCTGGGGTAAGTGACACAAGTCGATGCAGGCAGTTCTGTGGAGGCTGCGTACATCGTCCACCAGTCCTGAGACGTCACACAGCAGGTTGACAGGTTCGCCTCTCATACCGAATGGGAGGGACAGGAAATTGCCTCGTGCAGCCGCAGAGGTACACCAGCACACATCTATTCACCTGATGAAATGGATTCAGTGTGAGTTTTGAATTGCTGAAATCAGGTTTCGGTTCGGTTTTGACCTCTCATTGGCGCGGCATGTCTGTCTTCTGTCAAAGGTAACCAAGATGGACTTAAAGTGAAAGTCGATCCTACGCCTCTCCGCTCCTGATTTCCAAATGACAAAGCTAAATTCCCTGTCATCTGGACCACTGAGCAACACTTTAAACCAGTTACGGCTATTCTGACGTTGTTTCTGGTTCAGCAGTGACCTGATGGGGGATACAGCATCCGTAGCCGAAGTGTTGGATTTGTTTTGGGTGTTTTGTCTCTGACTCTGTTGTCAATCCGCTCCTTGTGGAGCTCACCCAAATTTTTTGAAAGGGTTTGTTTGACTCAAGGGTTGTTATTATCCCTGTTGATGGGTCACCGGTTCTTTCTGAGTGGCTTTTATACATTCCTGTCCCAGTGCAGAGTGTCAGTAGCTGCATTTCCACTAACTTTAAAATTGCGCAAAATTGATACTCGGAGAATAAATCTGCTGAACGGAGACGCTCCCATTTAGAAAAAAACCTCTTGTTTTTCGATATCAAGCTTTGGGGCTATAGGTGGTGTTTCAACTGTATCAAAAGAAGTGTATTTTGCAAAACTGCAAAGGAGACACTTCTTTCACATCACAGGAGTCATGTGATCGACAGCTGGATGTTACTACTGGTGGAAACGAGAAAGAAGACAACAGGAAGTCATTGTTTTTTAAAGACTCATCACATGAACAAATGTTTAATCGCATTTCTTCTTTCTTTTTTTATTTAAGCGGAATATCGACAAAGTTTTTGCGACACCAGAAGCCTCTAAGGTATAGATATTTTCCGAAACACAGAATTTTTGGGAGTAATCCAGAAAAATCCAAATGACAATAAAAAGGCTCTTTAAGGTCTGTTATATTTTCGCTGTGCTTGTGTATGCAACAATTTGTGTTAAGTGATAACACCGCCAAGACGGGACAGTCTTGCAGCCTGTCACACGTTCCTCTTTGCTGTTACAAAGGAACAACTGTGCATGGTATTAAACATGAATAGGTTTCTCGCTGGTCCGTGTTTCAGATCTCAGACAGTTTTCATGACTCCGTCTGGCAGACAAACAGAAAACTAAATCAACACAGAACCAAACAATAAAAAGAAAAACACAGAGACTCTGAAATTCGTACAAATGAGTGCAAATATTGCTCCCAGCCCCTGAAAACACACACACACACACACACTTACACATGCGTATTTCTCAAGCAATGCATCCAATCGTCATGCAAAAGAGTGCGTGGCAGAAAAACGCCAGAGCCGAACTAATCAAATGGAAATGTTTTTTTTTTCTTGTCTTTTCTTTTTTTAACAAAACCAATTAGAAATTCTTCAACTCAGCTTATTCAATAACGTCGTCATCAAATCATGCCGGCGGAGGCCAGGGTCTTATTGATATTTTGCTCACACACACGGGCAAACATGTTCTGCGGATCTTTGAAGCCGACTTCAAAGTCGGCACGGAGGCGAAGCGTTGAAGAGAATCTTCAGCGGAGCTGAAAAAAATAAAATAAAATCGAGACGCTGATACAATGAAAGGCATAGAAAAGGATGCAGATATGTTCTCTGACGGACGCTAACGCGTTTTGAACATTTCGAATGCATTCGGCAAAACGGTCGGACGCGAGGTCAGACGTGCCGAGTAAGACGGATTTGTTAAAAAGCGGAAACGAGTTAATTGGCTGAGAAGATGTTCTGCTGTCTTCTCAGACCGGCGGCTTTGGATGTGGGGGGGGAAAACACTGATTTTTAGTTTTATTTTAAGTGATGGTCACTTGTGAAACGGTTGGAGTGAATCAAAATGAAGCATCTTGTTTGCAATAGCTCTGATTTAACAGGACGTCGTGTCTCATCGTGTCTCACTTAAGTTCTCATAATGTCTGCAGTTTTTCCCTCTGTGAGCTGCACACCTCTAATTCGCATGTGACTCTTCGCTTGTATGTGTTGCATTTTGTATGTGCATGTCATTGCATTTCGCCCCCAGTGTGTGTTCGTGAGTCTATCCTGGGCTGATGTGTAATTATGCAGTTATTGCTCCACTGGGTCTCGTTTAACACACGACTGTCTTCTGGGTGGCTGCCGCCCCCTGGGGGTTGTGCAAGCCCTCCGGAAGAATCAGTTCAAAGTTCAGGTCAGACTGTAGAAGTGGAAACATTTTAGGTTCGTGTTTTCGGTAGTTCTAACAACAGACTCAATTGACGGCCTGAAATTGAACCAATTCTCATTTTACAAGTCATATTTGTCGTAGGTATGGTAGGAATGTACTCGTTTACACTTCCTGATGAAATCCTTTTTCCATTCTATTAAACAAAAATCATACAAAACAAGTCGGTCAGATCCCCGGTAGGATCCTGCCAACCAACCACCTGCTTTCAGCTCCAGGGTTTCACATGTGAGGACATGATAAACGTGATCCGGTTTCCACTGGTTGCCCGGGTTCAGTCAGCGCTAATGAAAAACAGACCAAATCCCCCCCCTGCAACCACCATGCATGGAAGTTCAACGGATGTGTTTGTGCTGACACGATGTCTTAAAGAAATCGTCAGCTTGATATGATCTGTTCAAAGGATGCTCTTTCACATGAAACTTGATCAAACTTGAGCTTGATAAAGATTGATTCTTTTTGGAGAGAGGAGGCTTTCTATTTTCTGGCTTCATTTGCAAATGATGACAGCAAGTGTCGTCATTTGCAGTTGATTTTTGTAACTTTGCTATTCTCTGCCATGCAGAAGGCACACAGAACCAAACAGAAAGACATTACAAACTCTACAATCCGATAGAATTATACTGTATATATAGATATAGATACTAGAATATTAGCATAGAGAATATCAGGAGCCTAAATCAATCTTGTCAGAGGTTCAGGTCCATTCGTTCACCTGCTGTAACTTCTACAGCCGCCTCTGGCTTCGCTCAAAGTGCCCGATGCTGCACAAGCTGAGATGTGCATTAGCCTTTCCGAGACGGAGCCATGACAACAAGAGAAATCATAAAAAAAACAACAAAAAAAAACAGAAAAAAAGAAAAGACGACGCAGAGAAAATACATCTCGAGCAGCGAATGCATGAACGCACAATTACAAGTTGCCATCTGTACTGAGAAAATAATCTGTTTAATTCCCTTGGAGACCACAGGTGCTGTCATTTATCTCATCCAGAACGACTTCTAAAGTAGATAAATGCTCTTACTATCAGGTAAGTCGACCTTACGATACGTGATCCGCTGCTCTGCTTCATGGAGGCGAGGGAGGGGAATCCGCTGTTTGGGATTCCAATGCTTTTAATTCTCAGTGCATCAAACTTCAGCCGTACAAATTTGATTCATCTCGATAGAAGAGGGTTGCACGAGTTTACATCAACGCACTCTAGGGTTATTCCTTTAACCCGATCGCTGAGTTCATGTTGCTTAGACGGACAGATTTGCTTTTCCAGCATGTATCGCTTCTTGTACGTTGACCGTTGGCGATAGCCGCCAGATGCTAGCTGCATTTCCATGACAACCGTGAGCAAATCTTTGTCATTTTTTTTAAGCGAATGTAAAAATAAAAAAAGCAGCATTGCAATCGTTCTGTTTCTTTGCACAAAAAATGCAATTAAAATCATTAAAAACATGGCGCGCCATCATCCTCCTACCACTTCCCGTCGCCTTCCTCATCTTTTTTATTGCAAAATCAAAAAACTTTTAAGTCATATTGACTTAAAAAAAAATATATATGCATATATATATATATATATATATATATACACATATACGTAATTTCTATGACAATTAACACAGCTGCTATAAGATGGCACTATGTGACTGGAAAAATGCACAATACTGCCCCTTCACTCAAGTTATATTCAAAAAGACTCCACAACACGTTTTTAATTATGAACTATATCTGGTCCGTGTGATGCCGCCGCTTGATGCAAATGGAGATGACAACAGGCAAGTTGTCTGTGACGCGACGACTTCCCTGCGTGTGTTTGTGTGATTCAGCCTCGCGGATGGAAGCGGCGATTCCGCCCTGCGATGCGTTCAGACCCCCTGGTGTTTCCTCCCGCACAGAGCTGGCATTTGCCTTCTCGCTCGCGTGACTCTGACTCTGCTGCTCCTTCACTGCCCCGCTTTGTGGCATCCCCCACCTTCCTCTGACGTCCTTGTCCACTCGCCTCTAAAGCCACGCCTTGTCCCGCTCCCCTCTGAGGGCCTTCCAACCAGCAACCCGTAATGTGATTTCTCACCTCCGGGGGATTGTGCGATGCAGAACCGATCAGAAGCTCCTGTTGGTTGGCGGCCGGCCACAGACACTCGTGACGGTCGCGGTGCGTTTTGTCTGTGCACAATGAGACCCGATAAATTAGTCATGGAGTCAATTCGCAGCGTCAAGGCCTCGCGTGATGCAGTCGTGTACATTAAGTCGAAAGCTTCAGGAGGAAGTTCGCTCGGGGCCACTGGCGTGACACTTTGCCTGTCGTAACGTTTGATCTAAGAGGCAGTTGAGCCTGATGGGACATGAGGAAAAAGTGCGACACGGTGTGTGTTGAAGGGGCAATAAGGGGCGATGTGTAGGCATAATCCCCCTGAATAAAGAGGTACTTTGATAACATGGCTGCTCCAGCGGGTCTCCAGGGGGTCTTAAAATGTGCATGTGCTGTTAAGGAGAATTTATTTACCTGTAGCAAAAGCACTTTAGTTTAACTCCTCTGTTAATAAAAAAAATTAAAGCTTGTCCTCCACGCACACACACTTTGGGTCACAGGTTTACTTAAATGGACAGTTTTGTGTGTTTTCCAGCCACAAAGTGGCATTTTGTAGCAAAACGAAGAAACTATGTTACCTTCAGTTTTTATGAAAATTCCATATATCTCAAACATGACTTAAAGAAAATTTTACTTTTTAATTTAAACGCCTTGAAATTGGAAACTGGGCCTGTGTCTCTTTAAAAAACAGGAAGTGATCGCAGCATCGCTCGTTTATAAAACATCCAACGTTTTTTCCCGGCGTCACACTGTGAAGCGGCCCCTGCAACGGTGCCCGGCTCAATCAGATGTTTGCTGGGTCTCTACGAATGGATAAGGATTCCATTCGGACTGACCAATGCACCAGCTGCATTCCAGAGATCGATGCTCTGTATGTCTGGTTCAAACAACATTACTCCTCCTTCTGGACAAGTTCTGATGCGACATTTCACTTCACAGATTTGGCCACTTTGAACATTAAGACCCTTCTTTCCAACTCTCACTGTTGAACTCTTTGATTCTTTCTGAGATGGCATAGATGTTCCCTGGATTGCTGCATTACAACTTGCTGATGAAAATGATGAGGCTAACCTACCTGATGGTGTCATAACCATTACGCCTGAAAACATCAGAGCGGCACAACAGGAAGATACAGCCATTAAAGAGATTGTGGCATTAAAACAAATAAATTCACCATAACCTCCGGAGCAGAATCCCGTGTTATGGATTTGTAAACCCACAACAACTACAGTCAAACCAAACTCAAAATCCTGAACAAGAATATGTGACAAGACAGAACCAAGGAAATCAAAATAATCTGCGTGCAACTGTTGAAGAGTTCTGTCCCTCTGAAAGAGAAACAACTGTCAGCAAAAGAACTACTGCTGAAACTGAAGAAAGAGCTGAAATCTGTGAAAGAGATCATCTCAAACTACAGAGACTAGAGTTTCAACACTACTTTTTTGAATTCTCAACATCATTGCTTTGTTGCCTTGCCACACTGCAGACACTACTTCAGGAGACACTGTCTCAGTGTGATCTTTCATGTACTGTTCAAGGCCTACAGGGTATCTAGATAACATATCTGCATCAGCATTCCTCTTTCCCGGTCTATACCTGATATCAAAGTGGAAGTCAGCTAATTCCCCAACCCACCCCACTAGGGGCGCATTGCATTGGTGGCATAGAAAAGAGCGAGTTCACAAAAAAAGAATTAATCTTCCGTTGGATGTTAACGAGAACTCAACGTGTGTGTCTCATCTTTCCTGTGTCACAGGTTAGTAACATGTATTTTGACCCTGGCATAGTGCAAACTACAGAGACTAGAGTTTCAACACTACTTTTTTGAATTCTCAAAGCCTCTGACAGTAAGTCCACCAAGTTGATGTTGTTTGTCTGGTCAGTGTTTCCCATTATGATTTCTTGAATCACATTAAAGCCTAGCAAAGGGCTGCTTACATGCTCTTGACTTACAAGCAATGGAACATAGAGAGCTACTGAGCCATATTTGATGCTTTTGATCTCGAGCAGGACTTCTATCCACCCATCAAATGGCACCTCTGTTCCATTGGCTGCTGTGACTTTGAGAGGGTGATCTTGCAGTAGGCTCTCAAGTGGTTGGATTGTGACATTTGGTAGAGCTTTCTGCACCCATGACTTCTCCACTATGCTCACTTGTGCCCCACTGTCCAATAGCATCTGCAATTTGACCCCATTTAGTTGGCATGCCACATTGCACCTACCACCAATCAGCTGTGCAACATGTTTCTTCTTAGTAAAGTTATTTTGTTTGATGGGCCTGGTGGAGGATGCTATGCTCTCTTGAAGATGCAGCTTCGCAGTGGGATGGGACTCTGCATTCTCTCTGGTCACTGGTGGTCCCGCCCCAGAGACCTTGCCCAGTTTCCCGACAGATTTTTCTTCATCAGACAGCCAATTGCTCTGTGTCCCTCTTTCCGGCACTTGAAACAATGGCTACAGCTATCATTTCATTGGGAGACACATTGCTGACATCTTCGTTTAGCTTCTGACTTTGCTGTCTGTTTTTGGTGTGGGAAATGTGGGTGAATGTTTTCAGTCCCTGAACTAACAATAGGTGTTAAGGCTTTCTCTAAACTTTTGGTCAGTGATGAAACCTGTGCTGTTAGCTCCTGTATGGCAGTACAATTAGCTTGGACTTCTGCCTGCATCTGAACTGCATTCTGACTTTTCTTATCCATCTGCACTGTACTGACACTTACGGTTTTTGGTTTGAGAGCCTGACCTAGTCTATTTTGTCTCTCTGTCTCTTCACCTACTGACTTGGTTATCACTTCTAGAATAAAGTCGTCAGTGACCTTTTCATCTGAAAGGTGAGATTTAAGATCTTGTCGGACATATGAATATTTTTCATGTATTCCCTGATAGAGTGAATGTAGGAACACTCCCTGAACTAATTTCTTGTCATACTGGAAACCTGTGCTTACTTTAGAAGCAAAAAGCACATGCTGTTTTAACCCCATCAGTCTATACATGAACTGTTGTGTCCAGGCTTGTGGAGATGCTGATTAATCCACCCATATGATAGCCTATCCCGGACGAGCCCCCAAATTTGTTACCCTGCAACCTCGGGTGGCAGAGTAATGTATGATAAAAGATCTTCCTCCAACGTGTGGTGCTGTGACACAGGAAAGATGAGACACACACGTTGAGTTCTCGTTAACATCCAACGGAAGATTTATTCCTTGTTTGTGTAAACATACTTCATATTCAGTACTGTATATCTGTTGTCATTTTAAAAAAAAATCAAAATAAAAGTACATGCGGTTTGTTTCTAACCACTGCAACAACTTTCCTTCTACATATTTAACTTTCCATAAGTACTGGAGTGAAGAAAGACGAAATACTTTACAAAATAGCAATATTTTATCCGTTACTAAAAGAAAACATAACTGAAAAAGAACGCAATGCTTCCCCAACGGCGCGACTCGCTACTAACTGACACATCAACGGTCGTCAGTTACAATGTCGTTGGTTCACAACAAGAAAACGCAATTTTACCGAAAAAGAAATTAAGATAGTGTAAACCATCTGGAAATTGTCTCAATCTATACAACATTTAACAGTTTAACGGAAACTTAACAGTCTTTTAACGTTTATCCACACAATACTCCTCACAAAACAAACAACGTGACTCACTAGTCGACTTCCTTTTCCATAATATATTCAATTCTCAAAAGTAATCTATATTCAAGGGTCAAAATACATGTTACTAACCTGTGACACAGGAAAGATGAGACACACACGTTGAGTTCTCGTTAACATCCAACGGAAGATTAATTCTTTTTTTGTGAGCAACAAGAAATTAAAAGATACAAAATGAAAAATTGTGTTTGGGGTGTCTATTTTCTTACATATTCTCTTTATTTTCTGGTAACTAGTTTTCACCCCTCTACACTCTCCCTCACTTAAAAAAAATGTCTCCTGACATTAATAATTTCTTGTGTGAATCTCACTGTATGGGAGTGTACTGATGATACAGATGTGGATATGGAACATAGGGAAATGGTAGTACCCCAGGTGTCATTGTGAAGGGTTGGTTGAATAGTAGTGGGCTAACACCTGCACTCCAACAGCTATATGATGGCTGGCCAAGTGTCTCATATGCTAGTCTTTCTGGTGGTTTCCTCTCTCTCCGATCTCCTTACATCGCTTTTCCACTCTGGTTTCATCCATGTCCATCTGATCCTGATCTCTTTCACAGATTTCAGATCTTTCTTCAGTTTCAGCAGTAGTTCTTTTGCTGACAGTTGTTTCTCTTTCAGAGGGACAGAACTCTTCAGGAGTTGCACGCAGATTATTTTGATTTCCTTGGTTCTGTCTTGTCACATGTTCTTGTTCAGGATTTTGAGTTTGGTTTGACTGTAGTTGTTGTGGGTTTACAAATCCATAACATGGGATTCTGCTCCGGAGGTTATGGTGGTAAGTAAACTCTTCTTCTTCATCATCAGAGTCATGTATTTCAGGTCTACTCTCATGTCTTTCAGTTTGTCGCTTAGTTTTCTGTTTTGACCGTTCTCTCACAGGAAGATCATCCTCCAGAGGTAGGTCGTTGACAGGCAGCAGCAGGTTTCTGTGAAGCACACGCATGGTTTTGCTACCTCTCTCTGGCTGTACTTTGTAGACAGGTCCATCCCCCACTCTTTCAATCACGCGGTACACCACCTGCTCCCAGTATGAGCGAAGTTTACCTGGACCTCCCCTTTCTGAGAGGTTTTTCACCAGGACCCTGTCGCCTGCCTATTTGGGGTGTCTATTTTCTTACATATTCTCTTTATTTTCTGGTAACTAGTTTTCACCCCTCTACATTTGCTAATCGATTCTGGCTAGTCTGAAGGAGCCGAGTGCGGGAGTCGTGGGGGCGGGGCTCAGATCTGTGAAGCAGAACCTCAGAAACTGTTCAGAGGAGTTTCATCCATGATACTGTCCCTTTAAGGTCAATTCCGGCGTTAATGTCAATCGAATTGATCATATCTCTAAACAAATATAGGGTCGAAGCATATTTTGACCCTGTAACATTTCCTGGCACTCTGGCCTTGAGCCTAAATTATGGGTCGGCCATTATTGATGACATTTTGCTTCATTCATTTCAGAAATAGTATTGATGAGTCTGTAGGATTGCAGTATCTCCTGAGCGCCAATACCATTAGCAGCAAAACCGACTCCCAGCATGCTCCTCTTCCTGCTCCCAGTCGGCAAAGAGCTTTTAAGATTTGAAAGCCTCACCTTGATTCTTCTAATTACTGTGGCCAACTTTTGTCACGTCTCAACATAAATAATTGCTCCAGAGGGCATTTAAAGATTCCAGGCGGGTTTTTTTTTTTCTTCCTTGGTCGATGCCGTCTCGGCGTCTTCCAGTTAGCTTTAGCGTCGGTGGCTGCTGGGTTCTTCATTCTTCCACCAGACGGTTTTGGTCGGGAAACAACTCAGCGATCCTCAGCTTGTTCTGAACGGGTAACTTCTGAAATGTTCCGAATTAAAACTCGGCTGAAAGCAGGAGGAACGTTTTGGGAGTTTTGCACCGTCTATCGCACCCTAAAAAAAAAAAACAAAAAAAAACAACACGCCCACACGCGTCGTCGAAAGGCCAAATTTAATATAAAATTCAGTGACACACTTGCTGCGGATGTGTGAACCGCTAAGCAGAACCGTGGACTCGGACCTTCATCTCTCTAATGTGAGACACGAAAAAATGACAAAAAGGATCCAGTAAAATTAGCAGCTGAGCAGCAAATCAAGGAGTCTACGCAGAGCAACCGTTCCCAAACGCCTCCCGACGCAACGAGCGGAAACAGGAGGGCAAGAGAGGGAAGGAATTATTAAAATGTGCCACAGTAGAAAGTGCTGTGGCGGTAATTAAGTCGACAGCAGCTTGGCTCCGGCAGCTTCGTCCCGAGTCCGTAATGTATTTCAGTAATGACGGCTCTTGGCGGCAAACTGGCTCTTCGTCACGCTCTCCCTCTCCCCGCCCCGGATAATCCTGTTACCGATGACCACTGTGGCTGGGTGTGAGTCCAGATCAGAAAGAAAGAAAGGGATGAGGGAGGAGGAAAAAAAAGGAAAATTGAAAGAGAGAGAGAGAGAGAGGGGAGGTGGAGGGAATAGAGCAACCCTAATGTGTCTCGTTGCATAAGTGATGTCAGGGCATATTTCTGGTTAAAGTTTATTCGGTGAAGAAACTCCAGACCCCCCTGCTGCTTCCGCAGAGCGTTGTTATTTTCATGAATCATCTCAATTCGGAGTCCGCGACGGCTAATCCCGACGCGCGACCTTGAACACGATGGATGCCCGCCGCTTGTCGCTGCACGTCTGGCTGCACGTCTGACGTCTTGGCTGACGTGTCTGACGTCGGTTTCGTGCCTCGGAGGATGTTTGGACGGTGGACCAGAAACGAGGGTTGAACCGGGAAAAACTGTACATTTTATTTCTGAGATCCAGGCTGAAACGATGATGTGGGAGCGCACGACTTTTCTGTTTTAATGCCACGACTTCAGAAAGAGAGCGCGGGGAAAAAAATCATTTTACAAAAACATAAAAATTCGATCGGTTTAGTGAATGTCTGGACGTCAGTCTGATTGAAATGCAGCGGCCTGACCTCTGACACTTCATCCATGAATAAACCTGCAAACAGCTTTTCGTATCGCCGCACAAAAAGACCGTTTAGTCTTCCACAAGGCAGAAATGGCATTTGAGGAGTGAAAACTGAACAGAAAAAGCCGAGATGCAGATATTTGTTCGTGTGTAAATGTGGTTTGGTTGAACGAGCCAAACTCAACTCTTTCTTTATTTGGACACGTTTCTTTCGAGAGCTGAAATAAGCCACCGAGCTTGCAGACCTTAAATGTTCATAAAGGAGACGATCAGTGCAGTTTGTGCAGTTTTGTAGGTTTAGTGTTTGTTTCTTGCTTTTGCTTTCGATTCACTTCAATTCCAACAGAAACGCTGCTGTAACTCGCATTGTCCAAGTTTCTATAAAGAGTTGTGCTGACGGCTTTGGGAAGTAAAAATGATTGTTTCTCGCGAAAACTTTCCATTTGTGCTGCTTGTTTGAATCATTGAGAGCAAAGTTTTTCCTTTCGTTCTGTTTTTTTTATTTTATTTTTTTAAATACAGGTTAACGTGACAACGCGCGTTGGATAACCCTGACGATAACTGAATCCTCAGAAGACTCGTCCCTTTAGAAATGGATTGTCGGCTGCTGCGTTGTGGTCAGAGGGAATCAAGGCTGAGCAGCTTAAAGCTCGAAGTTTGTCAAAGGGACAAAATGTGGACGTAATTCTTAATAAATTAAAGTGGAGGACTAAAGAAAGTGTCGGCTCTAAAAAAAAAAGAAGAAAAAAAAAAGGCTCTGTCTACCACAGAACAAATAGAGACAAGCACAAAATAATAAAATAAATATGCAAGACCTTCAGAAAGCCTGAAGAAATTTTGTTTCTGATCACTTGAAAAGATTACAATACAGTCTGACTTCTCAGAGCCAAACGCAAAGAAATGAAAGATGACTTTTTTGCACAGCCTTGTATCTTTTTGTCTGTCTGTCTCCATTTTTTTTTTTTTTTGTTGCTGCAGTGCTTTGGAAGCATAACTGCTCAGCTATGCATTCTTAGTTCAGCATCTGTCGGGAAAGATTTATGCTTATTCCTTCTCGTATTGTTAGGAGTCAAGAAATGCAGACAAAGATGGTGACTGTATAATATTTTTGTTATATATTCCATCATCCGATATCAGCCAATGGGATTGTTATTGGGATGAAAACAGAGTTTTGTGGAGTGAATTGGCTCCTGGCTTTCTCGCTCAAATTAGAGCGAGAAAGCCAGATTGGTATTTTATTGCCATTGTTGTTACATTTTTTTTTAACTAATTCCAATTGTATCCCTTTTTCCGTCTTATATCTATGGTGAACCCTTTTCCACGTTCTCAGATGTTTCAGGAACATATATCTGTCGTCCCAGAGGGAAAGCTGTCCGGTGTTCACCCCACCTCTCACCGTAGGCGTTCATCGACTCTTCTTAATGGGACCCGGTGGGTTTGTCCACGGACTCTTCAGAGAGCATTGGAGTCTGTCTGAAAGATTAAACCTATCCGGATCTCCTCTGACTAATGGTGGGGTTTATAAAACAGTGCACTCCTCAATGCGTCTGCGTTTGTCTTTTGAAGAACAGAGTCCAAACAGAATACACACATATATATCTGTATATATACACACCCAACAGCTATGCACCAGAAAGGAAAGAAACTGAGATATCTTGTTTTTGTTCAACATCAGCGAGAGTAATAGTCCCTGCTCGGCCGCCCCTATAATACTTTTCAGATGCTGCAGCGGGAACAGCCAGGTTTGCCAACCCCCAAGCTATGAAGGACTGGTGCACAGTCTATGAAATACTCACAGCGCATCACCAAAATGATTACAGCAGAAACTTCCCTTTCGTTTGCTACCAGCGGAGAGACTGAAGTGTTGCCGGAAACCGCACTGAAAAGAGTTTTAACACCACAAATTTTTTTGATTTGATGACGGAGTTCCACTTTGGTTGAGGTTGTTGTGAAGGGATCTTCCAGCCAGGCCCCAAGACTTTTTCACTGCTGACCAGTTTGTCTTTAAGACTTGCCTCACATTTTGCTCCAAATCCTGTCGTTTCGGCAAAAAGGCTTTGTGTCGTAAAAACACGACAAACACAGTCAAAGAAGACGCAGTCAACCACTGAAACATAACATATAGTCTTGATGGTGTCATTGCACACCAGAATGTTTATCAATGTTTCATTCATAATGTTTGAGAAGCAGCTCCACGCAGGTGCGTTCAAGTCTGGATGTAAAGGAACTCTGCGTTTCGGCTGTTTTGCAGATTTCAGGAAGTTTGTGGTGCGTCGCAGCTGTTCCTCAGTCTCCACAATGTTGGTTTACTAATATTATTTGGGAAAAAAAAAAAAAAAAAATCCTGTGAGGTACAGAAATGGAATCACTCACGCATGTGATTTCATGTCTGGGTCCGAGACATGAAATCACAAATGTATAGAAGTTTACGGTCGTAGCATTGGAACCAAAAAAATGAATAAATAAAAAAACACACGCTGAATGAGATGCTTTTCCAGTCGCCAGTAGGTGCAAAACATTACAAGATGACAGTTTCTGAAGAGAATTATTTACACTGAGTCATATTTTTCAAATATATATATTATATATAGATATAATATATATAGGTAGTCAAAGCAATATACCTATATATATATATATCTATATAGATAGATATATATCTTTTTTTTGTGGAAACTAACTTATTTCTGCTTTGAAATATGAAAGCTGATCTGTATTACAGTAGAGATGTTTTTTCTTGTAGTACTTTTCAAATATTGGATCATAGCAAATAGTCCTTAATGGTAGGAAATAGGTTTCTCCCTGGGGCTTGTTGAGCAGCAGCCTCAAAACCATCAGTGATGCTCATTCTCTCGTTCTCTCTCTCTTTCCTTCTTTTTCTCTCTCTCTCTCTCCTTCTTTCTCTCTCTCTCACCCCTCCGGCCTCGCCCTCCCTTCCCTCCACCTCACTCTTTTATCTCTGTGCATTGTGACGCACTTCTGCAATCCACCGCGGTTTGTGTGCATGCATCGCTGTATGTGCTGAGGCTTTGTTGCTATGGGGCTGCAGGTTACGCGAGCGGAGGGTGCAGCAGGGAAGCAGATAAATAGAAAAATAGAAAGATGCAAAATTATCCCAAAAATTACCCCCCAAAAAGCAAAGAGCTTTTACACTTTTTCTCTTTCTCTCTCTCTCTCTCTCTGTCTCTCTCTCTCTCTTTGTTTCGGGGAGTTCAGAGCCTGCGAGTGAGGCAGAGGCACATATTCAAATAAAAAAAAAAAAGCAACTTTAACTTTGTTACGCTTAATGTGACATGCCCAAAAAACACTGCTGACGTCACTGTGGAAACATCCCCACCTTAAAGCTGCAGTGTGTTACTGTTTTTTTCCCTTTCTAACATATTTGTTGAAACTGTCACCATGTCGTGACAGTGTAATATGAGGCAGGTAATCTGTGAAAGGATGTCAACTGTATTTACGTAGCACCTTTTTACAAGTCAGAGACGACGGAGTTGATTTGATGACAGGAAGAAGAACGTTGCCAAACGTAATGCAGTTACACGTTTCAGATTTTTATCTTTAGTTTATTGCAACCTTGCAGAAACACTTCAGCGAACACCTGATGCATCTGCAGCTCCGAAATGAGACAGCACAGAAACAAGCCTTCCTCTTTCCAAGACAGAAAATAGCAATAAGTATTTTTTTATTTTTTTTTTAATTTTTGTGCCAAGGACCGGTTTTCAGCTGCAAAAGCGAAATGAATTAAATATTACATGATGAATAGCATATGAGAGTTTGTGTTAAGGCTGCAAAAATATTTATGAGCGGAAACCCTGCAATCGACTCTCCTTTCTGGAGGTTTTGTTTTAGGATCTGCGATCAGCTGGTCAGGAACCAAGAGGATCTCCTCTGGATCTCTGAGGTCGCATTCATTTGAAAAAGATTGCAAACGATGCCGTTGCCTGGACTTTTGTGTTCTGTCGTGGAAAGCAGCTGCAGATTCTGAAGCCTGGCAAAGCAAACCAAAGAAAAACGCCAAAACGCGACAAAACCGTCAATGTTGAGCCTAAATTTCCTGTCAGGGCGGCAGTGTGAGTATGTTTTCCTTTTGGTTTTGTTCAAGATGACAGAACTTGTTAAAAGTGCACAGAATGTTAATGTCGAAAAATCACAACTACGCAGTTTTAGTGTTTCCATTGAAGTGAACAAATCACACTTGAATAAGACTTTTCACTTGTTGAGTCGTTAAAATAATATGTCCCCTGCCTTCTTCCTCCAGCTACTTCCTGTCATCTTCTTCCTGTCCGATGTTGATCATGTGATCCGTGCGATGCGCCTCAACAACGTGCATTTCCATCGCAGTTTCGCAAAGTTAAACCAATTTCAATACGGCCAAAAAAAAAAAATGTTTTACCATGTTTACATTAAGCAAATTTAAATTCAAAACATCACGTTTTACATTTATATGGTTGATAGAAACACAGATATTGACCAATACACTGACCTCAGGTAACGAGAAACATGACTTTCACAACAACAATAATAGAGTGCTACTGAACGTCTGGAGTAGTCACCAAGAGGAGAAAAAGGAAGCTTGATGTCATATTTACAATTTTCCTAGTGTGATGTGCGTATCAAGCAAATGGAACAAGTTGTTCTGGTTAGATGAGAACCTCTGCCGGAACCAGCTGCACATAGTCAAAGAATTAATAAAAAAAAAAAGAATAAATCAGCATCCTGCCTCTTCTTGGCTTCTTCTTTGTGGTTTTCGCCAGTAGTAACCTCCAGCTGTTCATGTGTTTCCAGTGCAACACTGCTGAAAATTAGTTTTCTTCAAAATTGGCGTTTTTTTCAGAATTTATTTTCAGAATTTTAATTTGCACAAATCTGTGGTTAAAGGAAATGCATCCAGGGACAGGAAACTGTAGCAGCAAATGGATGAAAGCTAAAAAGACAAAAAAAAAAAAAAAAAAAAAACAGCAATCCTGGAAGAAAACTTGTTCCAGGTTGCAAAAAAAAAAAAAATGGTAGACTGGACTGGAGTTTCTTCTTCTGGCAAGACAAGAACCCAAAATATCTACATCTGATGGAGACAAACCCCAGAAATGTTTCTCGTTCTAACCGAAGCATGATTGTACAAAGTTCTGAGTGGCTCAGTGAAACTATTCTCAACAAAACACGCTGAAGCTCGTGGTGGTTATGAGCCAAAATGTGAACAATTCCAAATGGCATGAATAATTTTGAAAAGCACTTTAGGGAAGAGCTCAGCTCTCTCTCTCGTCTATATTTATGTTTGTGTGGCTTTTGCATGTTTCCTCCAAAGCCCCGCGTTTTCGTTTCTCAGCACCTTGGTGAACCTCTCGTTTTGCCCCGGTTGCAAACCTTTCATTCCTCACAAAATCTAACAACGGGAGATCAAAAGCACCCCGAGGACTTCTACGTGCAATATCGAAGATTTCCATTATAGCTGAATTTTTTAGCAGCGGAGGTGGTGGGGGGAGCTTCTTGAGAGTTTGTGCATCAGAAAACAGACGTGGACCATCATCGTCATCAGAGGGAAGACGGGGAGCGGAAGGGGCAGGGCGAGAGAGGGAGGCTGTCACGAGAAACAAAGTGAACGCAGCTCAACGCTGAATTAAAGCACTTACAGGCAAAGAGGCACGTGAACCACCATCGTGTGTTGCTCTGGCATCAAATATCCCGTTCGGCGACCTCTCGTGACCTCGCATGAGGGCGTCAAGAAGGGAAAACTCCGGCACAGCGGTGCAGCTGACTCTTCCTCATCCTTCGCCTTCCTGTTTGGACTGTGAAGACACATTTGAACACAGACGCACGCTCAAGTCTTCAACAAGGTTAATCCAGCCTGCTGTTGCCTTGTTCTTTTTGGGTATTAATTACTTCTCACAGCTCCTTTTAACTCGCAGTCGCTTTGTGCTGGAGACGTGAAAAGACAGGAGCAGAAACAGACCTGTTTTACAAGTGAGCCTAAGATGTTATGTTTCACAGCCACAAAGTATAATTTAGCCTTATGACTATAAGTAGTCATAAGGCTAAGTTTTCTTCAGTTGTTGTAGAAATTATATATATATATATATATATATATATATATATATATATATATATATATATATATATATAGGACAAGCCCCTACATGGGATGTACCACCAGCAAATAACCAAAATGGCTGATATCAGTAAATCCTACCAATGGCTGGAAAAAGCTGGGCTCAAGGACAGCACAGAGGCCCTCATCATGGCCGCCCAGGAACAGGCCCTAAACACCAGAGCAATAGAGGCCCAGATCTACCACACCAGACAAGACCCAAGGTGTAGGTTGTGCAAGGAGGCCCCTGAGGCAGTCCAGCACATAACAGCAGGATGCAAGATACTGGCAGGGAAAGCGTACATGGAACGACATAACCAAGTGGCAGGCATAGTGTACAGAAACATCTGTGCAGAATATGGACTGGAAACCCCGAGATCAAAGTGGGAAACACCCCCAAAGGTGGTGGAGAATGCCAGAGCTAAGATCCTGTGGGACTTCCAGATCCAGACAGACAGAATGGTAATGGCGAACCAACCAGACATTGTCATAGTGGATAAACAACAGAGGAAAGTTGTTAGGTAGATGTAGCAATACCAAGCGATTGCAACATCAGGAAAAAGGAGCACGAGAAACTGGAGAAATACCAGGGCCTCAGGGAGGAACTGGAGAGGGCCTGGAAGGTGAAGACCACAGTGGTGCCTGTGGTCATCGGGGCCCTCGGGGCAGTCACCCCCAAACTGGAGCAGTGGCTACAACAGATCCCAGGAACAACATCAGACATCTCAGTCCAGAAATGTGCAGTCCTTGGCACAGCCAAGATACTGCAGGACCCTCAAGCTCCCAGGCCTCTGGTAGAGGACCCGAGCTCAGAGGATAAGAACCACCCGCGGTGGGTGAGAAGGGAATTTTTTTTATATATCAGAAATTTGTCTTTGTAATTTTGCTTCTTGAAATTTGGGGGTCTGTCTCTTTAAGTAACTCTTGTTCTTTCTGAGACTCCGCCTTCAGGAAGCACTGCTCTATTAAGGTTTTAACAACGTTTTTACCTTCAAAACTTTTGTTTACTACAGAGGACAGCAGCACTGTTGTGTAATTTTTCTTTTTGCTTAACAGCATCTGAATTGCTCACTACTTACTTGATTTATAAATTAAGATGGTGAAAACACAAATGGTATTTTTTCAAGTTTCTGTTTGGCTTTTTTTTTTTGTTTGTTTGTTTTTTCAGAGAGACACAAAAATCTGCCGAAAAGAACGAGCTCCCAGAATCGCTCAGATTATTGGCATGGAGTTTGACGTTGCAGTATTTTGACAGCACTGGAGCCTCCCCCTCAAGCCAGAACTCAAAACGGGCCCAGTTGTTGTTTAAAAGGCTCATAACCTTGATACAATTCAACCCGAAGAACGCAAACGTTCACCTCTGTCGTCTTTTCAAAATAACCCAGAAAGAAGTAAATAAAAATAAGTAGAGCAGAGAGAAGTAGCAGATTTGTCTCCCAAATTCCATTTTTTTTAAAAATATTCTAACGACGGGGTGGGCGGGGAGACGGTCTTGCAGAGTTTGCGCCGTCGAAAAGCTTTTAGACACAGCTATCGAACAAAATCAGCAATTAACTGAGGGGAAGCGCAGACAATTCAGAGAATAAAGCAACCTAATTAACTTTCACGACGTGATCTCTTTTTCTGGCACAACACTTTAGATAGAGCCGGTTTCCCGAATCTGAATGCGTTAGCGAGTTCACGGGTTTTCCATCTGCATTAGACACATTTTCCATTTTCCTCCATAAAGCTGTAAAAATAACAACTCATCATCCTCAGGTGCGCATGTATAGCGCTCACACCCTAAAATGAAACCTTTCACTTGAGCTTATTCATATTCATATCTTGAATATGAAATTCCCTTGGTGCATCTTTTTATCCTATGCAAGGTCAATGTCCACAACAAATAGTCGATGCAATTTAAAAAAAGAAAAAAAAGCTTTCTTTTAGCTCTCATGGAAGCAAACTTAAAAAAATGTCAATTTTATATTTTATTCACTTTTGAACCAATGTGAAATAAACTTCACCTCCTCAACTCCCACACCCAGGAGTTCATGTCAGCTGTCAGCTCCATATTCTCCTCCTGGCGCCACTTATGCCGATCCACAAAATGGCAGCAACAAAAAAAAATAAATAAATAAAAAAAATGGGAGTAAACGCCAGAGTCAGTTGTCGTTCAACCTACTACCACAACTGTTAAAAACGAGCAAACGCACTCTTAAAAATGAATTAAAACTGGAGCATCAAAGAGTCGCAACGAAATAAAACTGAGCTATAAGGAAAAACCCCTAAACTATTTAAACCCTGGTTGGATTTTATTCAAGCTCTATGACTTTAAACATTCAATATTTGCTCAATATTATGGACAATATAAAGTTGCAAATATTAAAGGGTCGAATGGTTTTGTTCACGCTCCACAGGCGAACCTCGACCACGGACAGACTATGAAAATCTCAACGGGATAAACCCAAGACGGAGAACTGAAGGGAGATGAGAATCGAGTGGAGTTGCAGAGGAAGGTATTGGTCAGGCTAATGAGCAGGTGTAACTTCAGCCCTTCAGGGTTTGACGTGTCTCTGCAGGGTACAGCGATCAATCCGGAGCCAGGGCTTGCCGAGGATTCAGCAGACAGCCCATCTCAGCCTGCCTCTCACTTTGACTCGCTCTGACTTCATCCGTCTCCGCGCTTCACCCTCACTGTCTATATTTCGACCAACGTCTCGGGTCTGCGGGATTCGCTTCTCTGAAATCTCTCTTACGGTCTAACTCTTACACGCATCTCTTCTCCCGTCATTTGTGGTTCAACGTTTTTTTTTTGTTTTTTTTTGTCTTGTCCTTCTGTGTGAGGAAGAATCTGTGCAAAAACAGGTTTAAGTTAGAAATGCAGAAAGCCTTAAAACCCAACAACCAGCCGTCCAACCTGCTCATTTAATTGCTTTATATGATGAAAAACATAAGAGGACATTGCAGTGACGCCTTCAAGGAAAGGAAAATGATACTGGACCACCAACTGAAACTAATGATATTTTGCGAATTTTAAGCTTGCTTTGCTAATGTGTGAATATTCTAAGATGTGATGAAAAGTCACTACTCTGACACAGACAGAGTCTTTTAGAAAGTGTGAAGAATATATAAAAATAGCTGCTAACGAGTGAACTAAAAGGGAAAAACTCTGATATTACCATGTGTATTAGCAAGTCAGGCAATCATGTTGGGGTGTGTGTGTGTGTGTATGCGTGTGTGTGCGTGTGCGCGCGCGTTTAACAGATGTTTCTCTTTTGTCAAAGTCAGATATGAACAATGCGTGATTGTCTTTTATTAAAGCTGTAAGAAGCACAATCTCACTGACAGCGGAGATGTTTGCCACTTCAGCTGCTGATTTAATTATAAGCAGAGCAGCGAAATGGAAGGTTTATTCTGCCACAGAGTGTGTGTGACTTAAGTGTGGAGAAGCAGAGTGGCACAGAATAAACTGGGAAGAGCACATCCACTGATTTTGATTAGTTTTTTTTGTTTGTTTTGTTTTCCCCGAGAATCTCCCCAAACCACCCAAAAAACTGCTGGTGTTAATAAATTGTTGCAAGACGAACCAGAGCTGTTTGCAGAGCAGTCCAAGAACATCGCGTTTAATTGACGAATGTTTGAAGAAAGCTACGAAAAATGAAAAATGAGCAAAAACTCTCTCAGTGTTCTGGCAAATATTACAGCCGACCTGACCCAAGCTGACCCATTGACTAAGTACTTTCCCTGTTTCGAACAAAGCTCTTCCCCCGTGAGTGAAACCGAAGGGATTGCTAGCTTTTTTTTTTGGTACCAGCATGTTCAAGTGTATGGCCCCGTGTGTTTATGTGTGCTTTGCATCGACAGGGTCGCTGGATTTTGTGTTGTTTTTTGTTCTGCTTTGTTTTTTAATATCCACTATCTGAACACAGAGGCGAAACACGGAGTGTGACTGGTCTCAACCTCTCCACCCCTTTTAACCCCCCTAACTAATCTACTCACAGCGCTATCTGCAGCCAAAGGAGCTTATAGGGCCGATGTCTTCCCCAAGAGGCTACCCCCGATGTACAGTAGTGCCCGCACACACACACACACACGCACACACGCACACGCACGCACACACACACACACATCTTGCTCATCTCTTTCTTCTATTGTTGCAACAAAAACAACAGCAACAAAAAAAAACACAGATATGGGAAAGACAAAAAAGTACAACAAACCAGAAAAAAAAAAAAAAAAGCGACAAGTAGCGCATGAATATTTGATGCAGCTCATCTGATCTTATTTTCTTTTCATGACAGGAAAAACATCTGCAGGAAATGGTGCCAGGGGAAATCTCCAAAAGCTTAGCTTATCCCCTGTAAACGCATTATTTCATGGAGATATTGTGAAGTTATTCCAGTTGTTACGATGCTCCTATATGCTCCGAACGTCAACCTCTCTCCCGCCCCGGTGCTGGATACATTATGAACCTTAATACGCCGCAGACAGATGATCTCTAAATAAATATTCTGTCCCACTTTTCCTGCCGAGATCTTTTGTAATGCAGTAAGCCTGCGAAAGCCTGAGGCCTGCCAACTGAGCGCCGACTCCAACCCTGCCATGGTTACCAAAGTTGCCACCATGGACTGAAAGGCTACAGTACCGACACTTTCAACCTTCGATGACAGCAAGGTTCAGGACTGCTCTGATGATCCTTTAAAACCTTGACATTTCGAGGATAACCCATTCAGTGGATGACTACGGGCCTTGGGACGGCAATGGCAGTCTGAAAAATCTCAAAGTTCGCCGTCAAACCCGTCCGACGTGTCAATTGCAATGGCGCCGAAAGTTTTGCTTTCGGAAAACGATCCTAACAAAGAGCTGCACCCGGAGAACCGTTATGAGGTGCACCTGTTGAGTCGCTTGGCGCCACAAATAGTGAATCAGGCACGGCAGCAACTCGACGCATTTTGGCTTTTGGAAACAGTAAAGGTGGCCTGCTGAAATTCAGACAGAGCATCAAAATATGGAAGGCAAAGGAATTAAATTTTGATACAGCTAAAAAAGAAAAATCCACCGCATACCAGAGGCAAAAATTTTCAGTAAAAAAAGAGGTTTTTTTTTGTCAAAGTTGTGAATTTATTTTTGTAAATTTGTTTTCGAAATGCCAAATTGCACAATCACGTGGCCACTGTAAATGCAGCTACAGTCTCCAGCTGATCTCACAAAAATCACAATTTGCTTACTGAACTGTCGGAAACGATAATCCCCAGATCTCAACCCCTTTAACAAACCTCCAGCGTAGCTCAAGATCTCTGGGAAATGTTTCCTAGCGCCTTGTTGAATCTGCGTCACAAATAATTAAGGGCGGTAATGTTCTGAAGGCAAAAAGACATCCAACATTGCACCGGGAAGGTGCAGCTGTGAAAGTGGCTGCTCAGTGTGTTCTCAGCTAAGGCCATTACGGTTCCTGGCTGTTTAATGTGTCGTGAGGCTGATTCATCCCCGTTCCCCTCCCTGCAGTTTTCACACTGTGATTCAGCCGGTGAGCCAAGGTGTTGACACGGGCCTCAACGGGCAAATCCAGGTACGAAATGGGAAACCGTGGGAAGGTCTAGCAAAAGTTGGCATCGTCGCTTTCTGGACTTGCTTGCCGAGCCTTCGCTTTTTACCCTTCGGAAGCGCTGCCGGTGGATCGTCAGGCCAGACAGAAACGACTCTTGTATTTCATCTGCTGCTGCTTCCTTGATGTGTTTTGTCACACTCTGAGTCGCTGCGCCTCAGTCTACCACCCAGCAGTCGGCGAGTGCTGTGAATGTGTCGCCAAAACAGACGGAAACCGTGAAGGTGTCACGCAAAACATGGTGACGGGTTTGGAGTTTGTTTCTTTGACCTCATCATCTAAAGGTGACACCGACTCTGCATCCTCATTAGCATCTTTTGTGATGACAGAAATCCATCCTACATCCATCCATCCATCCATCCATTTTCCGTCACCCTTCTCCCTAACGGGGTCGGGAGTTGCTGGTGCCTATCTCCAGCTGCGTTCCGGGCGAGAGGCGGGGTTCACCCTGGACAGGTCGCCAGTCTGTCGCAGGGCAACACAAAGACAAACAGGACAAACAACCATGCACACACACACTCACACCTAGGGAGAATTTGGGAAGGCCAATAAACCTGACAGTCATGTTTTTGGACTGTGGGAGGAAGCCGGAGAACCCGGAGAGAACTCACGCACGCACAGGGAGAACATGCAAACTCCGTGCAGAAAGACCCCGGGCCGGGAATCGAACCCAGGACCTTCTTGCTGCAAGGCAACAGCGCTACCCACTGCGCCACTGTGCAGCCCCATCCTACATCCATCACTAGTTTTTTTTATTTATTTATTTTTTTTGTGCAGTCAGAGTGTATTTCTAAGATTTGAGAAGAAAACTGAGGGTCTTTTTTTTTTTTTTTTTCCTTAAACAGAGCCAAATTATTTGTATTTGCAGCACATTCGAAACAAATAAACAGCCACTACAGACAAATATAAACCGTCAGGTCCCTTTATGAAAACTCAAACCAAAGGATCCAGCGCGACTGAAAAGAGTCGGCTTATAAACGGCAATTTGCAAAGGTCAAAGATGTTTCCTGCTGTTAAAGTTTGCCTGCCGATTTAACGGTGAGTCAAAACTTACTGTTGAAAATGACTCCATCTAACAGTCACTGTATTTGGATCCGTCCTCCAACTTTACTCTGGTTTTCATTTCCGTCTCTGACAAGAGGAGAGACACGAACGCCGTGAAATTTACTCTCCCGCAGATGAACGATAGCGACGTGATCTGTGCTCAGCAGACAAAGGCCGTGATTAGCAGACATATAAATTGTGCTCTTCGAGTAACAAAATTAGGTTTACCTTTGCGTGCCGCGTGAATTTAATAAAGCACGACTCGGTATGCCATCGTATTTGCTGCGGCGACTTCCAGTATTTACCTTATTAAAACTGAATGTCGTGTTTAATCAAACGTTTCTGTGCATGATGAAGGGCTGGGGGTGTAATAAAGTGGGCTTTGCTGAACCAAGCAGCAAAGGAGGAGGAGTGCTAGAGGTCTTG
This sequence comes from Poeciliopsis turneri, assembly GCA_922788865.1. Classification (NCBI taxonomy): domain Eukaryota; kingdom Metazoa; phylum Chordata; class Actinopteri; order Cyprinodontiformes; family Poeciliidae; genus Poeciliopsis; species Poeciliopsis turneri. The sequence continues at coordinate 3,242,459 of CAKLNU010000191.1, forward strand.
CGTTCGCAATGGTCGCAGCGTAATGCAGCCCATTCCGGCAGAGAGTCATGAAATGTCTTGTTAGCGAATTCCAGGTCAAGAAAGAACATGGTAATCCACAAGCAACGTTTTTTTTCTTTTTTTTCCATTTTTATCTCTCTCTAGGTCTCCTTCCGCATTACTGTCTTCGTAATTCTTTCCACTTTTCCAAATTGCTCTCCTTCACTTTCTGCTCCCTGAATGAGTGAGGTGTCGATTGAGTCGGCTCTGAAAGAAATAATTGGGTGCTTGAATTCTTGGTGGGAACAACACCTGAGTTTGAGAGCCGGTCCATTTGCGTTCCCCCACCGCAGTTTCTGCATTGTTACTCGCATCAAGGCTGTTGTCATCTTAAAATGTTTCATTAGTTCTTCTGGAAACGAACGTTTGGAATCCATTTTGTCCCGTTGGGTAATCTGCGATTGGATAAAGTTTGAAACACGCGCGCGCAGGCACTTCGGAGACTTGGATCTTTGGAGCAATCCGTTAAGCTTTGCCAGGTAATTAAATTTTTGCGTCTGTGAAAAGTGTGTGTGTGAAAACAATAGCACGTGAGGGCAATGGGTTGAGTGGGAATGATGGCGAGGTCAACTATAAACCCAGCTTGATCTGTCGTCTGGTGTTCAAAAAACCCTATTTAAAATAAACCAACAACACTCAGCCTGGTGGAGAGCTCTGTTAAGCCTGGTGGCCCGCCAGGCTTATAATACAGTGGATTGTATATAATGTTATTTTCACTTACCCTCAACAAAACCTGTCTCCTTTGATGCACATAGGATAAACAACATATCATTTAATGTGGTTTATTTGAGGTTAGCTGAAGGAGAAGAGTGAACCAAAGAACTGAGAACATGAGCAACACACAACCACCTGGAAGATTTCTGTTCCCTGAAAAAAGCCATGTTCCCTCCATCTGAACCATTTTGTCGTGTGGGATTACAAAATAGCTTGTGAATAACTGACCTGCATCCTTTCCCAAACCACTTTGAGTGTTTCTGAGAGTCGAGTCTTTATCTGATTTGGTTCTATTTTGGAAAAGCTCACGCCGGGTATCAGATCCCCAGTCCGCCTCCTCCATCACGTCTTATATCCTCAACATCCACCCTTCTAATCTCTACCTGCCCCTCTGCTGTTAACCTCGAACTCTTAGCAACTTCCAGAGCTGCCTTATCTCCCATCCGCTTTCCGTTGGATCGAAGCTTCGGGGGTGACTGACAGATTCGCTAATGCTACAAATTACAGGCGATGGAAAGTGTGTAACCTGTCGTCTTGTTCTGCAGACTGAGACAAAACAAAATTTGCAATTCAAGTAGACTCCAGACTCAATTTTGCAAAGTGCATCTGCGTTTAGTAGCTGTAAACAGAATGGTATAAATGAAACAATTTCCTTTCCCTTTGCCGTCTCGAGACATAATGCGTTTCTCCTGTAACTTTTAATAGCCAGAGAAGTCATCGGAATTACATTTTGACCAATGGTGTGACTCCACAGCTGAAAGCGACCCTGCAAATCCCTTCCTGACCCAGTTTCCCCTGTCAGCATGCTGGTTTGAGTCTGCCAGTGCAGCCTATTGCATACTGAAGATGCAAGACGAACAAAACAAATGATCAGGTTTAGGAAAACGCCTGAAAACAACAGGTGTAAAGTTGATTTGTTTTTGCATTATTGCAAAGGTGAGTTGTTGGATTCTATAACCCTAAAATCGTCGTATTTGTATGTGTAGAGCTGGGAGTTTTGGGTGATCAAAACAAAGTGGTGCGTCGTCATTTGCAGATGTCTGCTCAATCTGTCATCTTGAAATACAGCCTGGCTACAACTCCAGACCACATAAGGCGTTTAATCCTCAAATAAGTCAAGAAAGGAGCTGACAAGCTGACAAGTCACAATGTCAATGTGACTTTTCTCTGTGGATTGAGAAACTGTTATTTGGACAAGAACATTTTGCCATGGTTCAGTTCTACTTATTTTTGTCTTTGGTTTTCTTCAATTCTTCCACTATCTTGACCTTTGACTTGCTCTGCTTTCGTTTGTTTTGCGTACGTCTCCTCATGCTTTTGCCCTCTTTTGCGTGTACGTTTCATTTCCTCTCAAAAACGCCGAAGGTTGCTACTGCTGCATTTTGATCCCAGCCACAACAGCTGCATTGTATTGTTATTATTATTGTGTGTTTGTTTATTTTATTTATTGTATATATTTGACTTTTTGCACGGGAGTTGGAATAGAAATTTTGTTGAATCCTGTTCAATGACAATAAATGCTATCTATCTATCTATCTATCTATCTATCTATCTATCTATCTATCTATCTATCTATCTATCTATCTATCTATCTATCTATCTATCTATCTAACTGAAAGAAAATCTCATGCTTCTATCTGCTGACGATCTGGACCAGCTGGAGTTTCTCCATTTCTCCACAGAAGAGCTACAGATTGGTTAGAAACACCGACACACATTTCTGCTAACAGAAACACCTGTCAGTGTCAAACTGTTGACTGAATCTAACAGGTTGGGCTTTTATTTTGAAGAACTGGCTATCTCTTGGGGTTGATGCCTTTCATTTTCTGACTTTGAATGTCGTTTTCGCGATTCAAGTGCATTACATGTAGAGTTAGTTTTTTTTTCTTTACTTTAATCCTCATAAAAAGTATTTCATTTTTTTTTAAATCATTTTCTAAACAGCATTCATTCGACCATTAAAACCGTATTATTTGCTTTCTGTTTAATTTGTATTTTACTTGTTGCCTGCAACCTCTATTTGCTTGTTTATTTATTTATTTTTTTAGTTACCTACTTTTTATCCCCCTACTTACGGAAAAAATTGCTGGGTTTTTTTTGTTTGCTTTCGTTTTGTTTTGTCATTTATTCGCTCCTCAAATCACAATCTGAGGTCATATGTGGTCCGTATGTGGTGTTCGTTGTTATTCTCCGCTGTGCTCCACCTCTCAGTCATGGCGGACAGACGGATGGACTTTAGTTTGCTCATCCCCCCAGAAGGCGCAAAGGGAAAACGACCAGACAGACACGGTGTCCGCGTTGAAAATGTCCAATCTGATTAAAGCGAAACTGATGTCCATGTTAGGCTTTTCATAGCGTTGTTTTATGCCTCGCCAAAGCAGCTCATAATGACCTCTTTACTTTCACCCTTTTCCTCTTGCTCTTGCTTTGCTGAGTTCTCACAGTCCCCAGGGGAGAGAGAGAGAGAGAGAGAGAGAGAGAGAGTCTGCGTGCTCCATGTGATGATCAGTGAGTCTTGGCCAGATCTTGACAACCAATCATCCGTCTTCTTGTGGCATCCCGCTTGGCTTCACATTTCAGGACGGAGCCATTCCTTACACTCCCGCCCGGAGAGTATTTTTCTTCATGTTTCGAACAGACTGGTGGTTTTTCTTCGCCCAGACGTGCCGCCCGCCCGCTTGACAGATCCGTGCTCCGTTTGTTTGTAGGGGAAATTTGCAGGCCTTTTGTTTCCAAGACATCCATGCATGCTCAAGAGTATATATACATTTAAAATTGATACATATATATATCTATATATATATAGATATATATATATAATGCTCAGCTCTGTGAATCAGGATAGATTAGTTACAGAGCTGGCCTTTTCTCCCTCTCTCTTTCTCTCTCCTTCAGTAGCGCAAAGAAGAAAGTTTCCCTATTAAAAATGTTCCCAAACCCAGTTCGGTTAAAGTGGAGAAAATACATTAAGGGAGCTAATGTGATTTTGGGCTGAGCAGATTAGAAATGTCTTTCATGGTCACATTCCAATATTAGTCCAGAGCTAAGCCTCGAAATGTGTTTCTTTTGTGCTTAACCTCATAATGTCAAGAGACACACAGTCACTTCTGGCATGAATATTCTCTTTGAGGAAAAGTTAGCTGCTCCACTCCTCCGAAGCAGCGCAGAGGAGGAGAAAAAGGGCGGCGCGGAAACGAGCCGAGCTCGTCGCCGCCGCCGCCGCCGAAAGCGGCCGGGGCGTCGTCCCGAGAGCGTTCGCACGGGGAGCAAACAGACGAGTCGACGGGCCTTCGCCGATGATCCGTCCTAATGGGGCCGAGAGGAGTGGCTGTCGGCGGGAGTCCAACCCCCACCCTCCACCCTCACCCCGCCCCCCGTGTAAACGCGAGCGGTGACTGATCCACTTTCAATTTAAATGACCTCCACGCCGCCGCCGAGTCTCACCGGTGGAATTCAGAAGCCTCAATCAGGCTGAACTCTTTCCCTAACTTAATCCAAAGGGGATTAAGGAAGCAAATCAATTAGAAGCTGAGGCTAAGACGCAGCTATCTCCACTTCCCTCTCACTTACTCCCCTCCTCTCCTCATGCTGCTAAAGACAACGGCTTCTTAATGGCATTATGGCGAGTAGGCAGGGTCAAAAGGCTTGTAATTATAATTAATTACAGCTGAGGAGCTGGAACCACTTTTAACAGTGTTATTTATTTTTTATTTTTTTTGGAAAGTAGCACGTTTAAATGAGGAGCGGTAATGAAGTGCCTTGTCAAGTCTTCACGAAAGTAGGTTTTCTGTTATCACGGTTCAAATTAAACCTGCAATGTCTTTAAGCGGGAATTTATGTGACGGACCTAACTAAGACCAAGGAGATCAATGGCTTTAGGCGAAGTTGGGGCTCTCACAGAGCTCCGTTTAATCCATCATCTGAAAAACGAAAGAGCAGCACGACCTGCAAACCCGCCACGTTGCGGTCGTCCACCCGAACCGACAGGCTTGGGCGACTCGGGAGATGCGAATGCAAATTTTTAGATCACACTTCAATTAAAAAAAAAACAACAAAAAAACAAACAAAATCACGCAGAATTTTTTTCAAAATCCTCAATTAAATGCTTATTTGTGTTGCTCTGTGATTTCCATACTGAGATGGCAGCATGCTACTAGTTCAAAGTATTTTTACTCGAGCGAAAATAAAAAGCGGCCATCCGAGAAATTACCCAGGTGAGGGTGAAAAGGCTGTGCCAGCACTGAGCAACTAATCAAAGTGTCAATCATTTCATGTTGAAAAATTAAGCCTGACTATAAAGCCATGTGGAGACGCTGGTATTCTGAGGAGCAAAATGAACCTCACTGCAAAATAACAGAATCGGGTAAAAGAAAACTGTTCCAAATATATTTTGTTCTCAATAAAACTTGAAACAAAACCTGCAGGTATGTAATTTTGGTTAAAGTGGCTGAAACACAATATGGACCTTTTTGAGCTGTACATCGTGTTGTAATGTTATTAGCTCATCGAAAACACATCTGGAGTGTTGCCTTGATTCTTTCGTGGATGTTTGAGAACTCCTCTGACTTCAGCTGTGCAAAACGCCTGGGTGGACTTAGCCCCGCCTTCAAGGCGCAGCTCGTCTAGAGGAGCCATGCTGTGATCACTTCCTGAAGGCGGAGTTTCAGAAAGAAGAGGAGATTTTAAAGACACAGGCGCCCTATTTCGAAGCCTTAAATCAGGAAGTCAAACTTCTTTGAAGTCATGTCTGATATAGCATTTTTGTAAGAATGCATATCAATGAAATTATGCAATGGAAATTGCATAATTTCATTGCATTTCATTATGCAATGAAATGACATAATGTGCTTTTTACTTTGCAGTAAAGTTATTCAAGTAAAATACAGCATAGTGAAAGTACTCAGAGAATTTTTCCAAAAAGTTAGTCAAGTAAATATAACTGGGTAAATACTACCCAACTCTGTTTCCACATTAAATGAAGGATTGCATTGCAATTTTTTAAAATTTAAGTTCAAGGAATACTAGAAATCCTTTACACCTGTACGTCTAATGAAATAACCAAACCTGGTCAGTTTGAAAACAGTTCAGCCAAGTTTGCTCAGATCTGTCTTCAGATCCATTTTTCTTTTCTTTTACTCTTTATCTTGCTCTTGCTGGGTTCTCAGCTCTGTTTGTGCATGCAGAGCCTGTTCTGCTCCGGCATCTTGCTGCACCTTCCTCCATCTCTCGCAAACCTCTCTGCAGAATACAGAGGGTTCCGAGGGGAAACAAGTGAGGCGGAATGCGAGTAAATGCTGCTGTGCGAATCCTCGCGTCCTCCCTCCCCCGTCCTAGTCCAAGTGAATCACAGAAGATCAGTTCCTGTGCAGCCTCGTCTTAAGAGGGGCTTGACTACTGAGGAAGGCGAGTGAAGGGTTGGGGGAGTCGGGGTGAGGGCACTCCTCTCCCAGAAGTAACTCAGAGGGCACTCCTGAGAACTTCTGACGATAGTAATGAAATATATTCATGGGGTTTTTTTTGTTTTTTTTTTTTTTTTTTGCCTTGTTCTCTAAACGTGTAGGTTTTTAGAAACAGAAGGAGTTTGTTTTCTGTAAGCCTGTGTTTGGGCCCTCGTGTCTTCATTTTGTTTTTGCAGCCGAAGACATAAACGCTACAAATGACTTGATGTCATTTGTTCTGGCTTATTGGCTTATTGGTTGGTCCACATAGCTACAGGCGTAAGTACAGTAAGTGCACATGTCCCAGTATTCAAAAGTACAAAATCTTAAAAAGACAAATGCATTTGTATGTCCATTTGAATGAAAACATCACAAATGGTTTTCCAAAGTTGAAATCAGAACGGAGCTGAGCCGGGTTGGATGCGATTCACACGCATTCAACACTTGTCGACATATTTCAGATTCATATTTATCTACTCCAGATTGCATCCAAAGGGCTTTTTATTTTTTTGGACATGGACATTTTAATGACCGTTTTCTGATCGGTGCACCTGAATAATTCATCTTTTTTAAGGCCAGCTCTGCTCATTCGCTCTCAGTTCGTTTGCTCTCATTTATTTCACGAGCAAGCGCCGACATTTCCTTGAATAACATCCCAATGACCGCCAGCAGTGCTTATTACTTTTCCGGTTCTGTTCTCTGAAAAAAAAAATTAGTCCAACGTATTCGAATTTTCCACAAAATGCAATTTGACGTATTTAAATTAATTTCTATGTTCATGTGTGTCAGATATATTGAGAAACAAAAGTCTTCAAAACTTTTGAAAACACAGAAGACAATTCAAGCACCTAGAAGAACAGATTATAAAGTATTATGCTGTCATAATAATTCTGCAAGAACTGTACTAAATTGTGGGATTATACATTATGATCATTAATTTAGCGACTATACATCTGGGATTTACACTGTTGTAGTGGCATTATTGGGCTTTTCGCCTCCTTATTTGTTTATTTAATCACTCTGCTTCTTTATGCGGACCTTTCCTTTTATGAAAATGCTGCACTGGATCGTCTTGGTTACACATCCTCCTTTTGCTTCCCTGGTTTTCAGATTTCGTCTCCTGCATCACCGTCTCCGAGTCCATCTGTCTTTCCATCGGTAGGTATGAGTAATCAATAGTCTCTTCATTACATGAATGGACGGAGACGCAGGAAGCCGATCAGATAGCGTGAGTGGGCGGGAGGGACGTTTCAGATCCAAATCAGCTGAAACGAATTACAGAGTCCCTGCTGATTCATGGGGCTGGATGGACGTGACTCAACAATTCAGCTTTGATGAATTAACATCTGGTGACTCCGGCGCGCCCGCATGCAAATACAACTCTGGAAACTCAAAACTTTTTCTGCTAGTTTTTTTTTTTCTTTTTTTTTTTTTTTTTTCTTTCCATGATTGATTGTAAATTTGCCCTAAAAAATATGTGAAATCAATAGAAAAGAGAGACAGAGAATGAGTCTTTGCAGGATGAATGTACATGAACTTGGTCTGGTTTAGGAGGCGTTTAGTTTTAGTTAGAACACCTCGGTTTGGATCGAAATAAAAGCATCCTCTACAAAATTCCTTTTGCACAGTTTAGGTGCATTTGTGTAATATTAAAATAAATGTGTGAGCCAAAGGAAAAAAAAAAAAAGCACACAGATGACATTTTTAGCAGAAGTGTTTCTATATCAAAGGTTTTCCCTTTTCTTCGCCTTTGGAGTATTTGCCTGCTTTGCTTTCTTTTAAGATCAGAATCACCTCTGTGTTGCACAAATATTAACATGGATCCTTTTTCATCTCTATTTTTTTTTTTTTAGTATGATGGCGATTTTTTTTTCTTTCTGTTTGCATTTCAGAAACGTGTCTCCACAGTTAACACTTTATGCACTTTTTCCCGAGTTTGTGTCTGAAGTTCACACCACGACCAGAATGTTCTCAAAGCCTCAAATATTTACATAGAGCCCCTGCTAATATTTCCCCAAATGCCTCTTTGCGAGTTAAATTTTTTTTATTTCTTGAGCTTTCAGGAAGGATAATTCATCATCAATCTTCAGTCTATGAAATATTTCTCTATAGGTTGATTATTTTGTAAATGAATATATAAAAGCAGGTTTAGTAACGGCCAGGAACGTTTAAGCTAAGTCTAACCTCATGTCCGTGCCATCGGGTACAGAGTAAGAAATTAAGAAGAAGGATTTATTTCTGTTTTTCCCACATGATGACACACAATTGAAAAATACATGATGTGGAGAAGACTGACAAAAATAAAGAAAGAAAAGAGGGTTTTAAGCCCAATATTCCCTATCATCAAATAGTCAGACTATTCTGTTTGTCTCTGTCTGTGAGAGAGTGACATGATCCCTGAACTGAAAGAAAAATGACCAGGCACTCGGTCTTCTCGCAAATTACCTCACGGGTTAAGACTTGCTCAGCAGGTCTTTCGCTTGCGGAAAAGAGCTCTAAACTGCCCGCCGGTCAGGAGGGAACTGCTCTCTGACTTATTCAGCCGCAGCGTTGAAGCCGCAGGTGGAGGGCTGAAGTCGAATGGCGGCTGTGTCTGTTTCTGCGGCTGAGCGCGGAGCAAACGGGTCTGTACCGCAGCCGCTCGGTCACTTCTTCTCATCCCTATTGCTACAGAGCAGTTTCACCTCCTACAGGTGGACGTTTTCCCAACTTTTTCTGGGTAAAAGGTTCTGAACGGTGCGTGGCACTGTGCAAGAATGTGACCAACAGCACATTTTTGTTGTCGGTCACATGAGATAATGATGAGATAAAGCTAATGCAGCATTCTGGGGTTTTCAGGAAGCTTTAAACCTCATAATGACTAGTCAGCATGGCTACCAACGATGCCATATGAACAGTTTTTCCTGGAAAGTTAAGTTGTTTCCGCGATCGGCACATGTAGCGGCACATACGCTACATGATTGACAGCACTAAGACCCTCCTCCTGGCTCTGATTGGTGGTTTTTGACCGGGAGCAACATATATTTGTTATAGAAGCTCAGGGAGAAGTTGGAGAATCTCTCTTGTCAGATTATCTCTCATTTTATACAGTCACAACATGGTGGCAGTGTTAATAAATATAAAAAAAAACACAAAAAAAAGACATTTTTGCCAAAGTTACAGTAGGGGTTAAGATATTTGCAATGCAAGGCGTCACCCTGATTTTCTATTTTCAGTGTTAACTTGAGGTCAAATCTAACATCTAACATAGGTGAGTTCCAGCATTTAGAAACCCAACACTCAACAAGAGGAACTCTGGACCTCGGTTTTGCATTTCCCGACTCCTCCCCGTGAGCGCGGCTCACATAAAAGCCGAGCTGTCAGCTGGAGAATGAGAAATCACGGCACGTAAAGTACCAGCGGAGGCGAGGCCGAGCCCCTCTTCTGTGAATTTACACGCGGCCGATGAAAAATGGCAGCGTCGCAGCCTACACAACGTGTTCTCACCTACCCTCTTTGTAGCTTACCAGAGCTCTCCATCCTGAACTGCTCAATTTTCAAAGCCACTGCCTGGTTTCTCACTCGTAAGCATTCCTGCATGAACGTCCAATTCTATTACAGCCCGTAGACAAATCACCCGCTCGGACCCAGAACGCTAACCACCGCTCTCTGCGCGGTGATTGATCTCTCCTCTATTTTCCCGCAGCAGCTTCATTTCAGATCTGAAAGCAAACATTAGTGCCCAGCACTTTATCCCTCTCTTATGTTTTATCTCTTTCTCTCCCTCTGCGTTATGGGTCTCTTTATCCCCCCTCTTATTGTGGCGTCCAGGAATCATCTGTCAGCGCAATGAGGAAATAACAGGAGTTGTCTCGCACCGGGTCGAACTGACTGCTCAAGCTTCCATTACAGGAGGGATCGCCCCGGACGGCGGACGGTGGAAAGTATGAAAGAGCTGCTTTTTCGTTTGAAAAGGGGCTGCTTTCTCTGGCAAAAACGCTTGAAGACCGGAAGCTGATGGAATTCTCCTTTTTGTCGGAAAACTTTTAGTTTCATTCAAGGGTTTGTTGAACCGCTTCAAACAAAAAACCTTTTGCCGGCTCTCGCTTCCAAAATGACTCAAAAGTCAGGATGGAGACTGCCTATGAAAACGCAAGACTTGCTCAAATTTTAGTTTGTACTCGGGTCTGTACTTTGACTAGGCCATTCTAACAAAACAATACGCCTTAATTAAAAAGTTGCATTGTGGCTCTAATTGCATGTTTTTGGATTGTTGTCCTCGCAATTTTTTTTTTATTTTTATTGTTTTCCAAGTCATCTCCACAGCATAATGCTAGCACCACAATATGTCCCTCTTGCTGCCATGGAGATAATGTTTTCAGGTTGGTGTGGAGTGCTTCTTTCCATATCCTACTTACTTATTCGATGACTCACAAAGTTGCACTGGATTTTAATTGGAGATATCAGATTTTTTAAAAAATAGATATATAAATATATACACTGCTAAAAAAAATAAAGGGAACACTCAAATAACACATTCTAGATCTGAATGAATGAAATATTCTTATTGAATACTTTGTCCTGTACAAAGTTGAATGTGCTGACAACAAAATCATTGTTGGTTGTCAATCAGTGTTGCTTCCTAAGTGGACAGTTTGATTTCACAGAGGTTTGACGTACTTGGAGTTATATTGTGTTGTTTGAGTGTTCCCTTTTATTTTTTTGAGCAGTATATATATATATATATATATTTATATATATATCTGTATTCCATTTTTTCAAAAAAAAATGTTACAATTCTTCAAATTAAAAACATCTAATTCATTTAAAATGTTATAAATTACACAAAATGTATAACAATGTGAGTCAAAATAAAAACAATACAAATGAAATTCGGATAGCAAACTTTTTTTTGCGTTCTTCGTCTTATTGGCTGCGTTGTGCTTATCTGTCACAAAAACACTTGTGATTGTGAAAAGTCGGAAAGCTCTGAACGCTTTACCAGTTTCTGTAAACCGTGCCGTTCGTCACCAACTTTCATCCTTTCCTTTTAGGTCTGAGGAGTCCTGGGAAACAAATGGGTGGCAGATACTTTAAAAAATAATAATAATAAAAAAAAAAACCTCCACATGACTTATGATCTGCAGTAGAGTCACAGCCAGGACAAAAGGAAAAGTGACTGGTAATTCAGAGGTATTGTATTTGCTTCGATAAGCAGGCATTCACTCTGAAATGAAAGAAATGTGTCATCTTTTTTCAAACCTCCGCCAAGCTTTCATCATCTTGTTTGTCCCTTGCTTTTTGTTTCACCCACGGAGTCTCTCAAGTAGTTTGAGGAGTTTCATTGTGGATTTCTGTGTCTCTTTGTCACGCTCCTTATTCAGAATCTGGAGCCAGGCCTTTGTTGTTGTTGTTGTTGTTGTTGTTGTTTTGTTGTTGTTGTTGTTCTTGCAGGAAATTTACCACTCTGTCCACAAGGAGGTGGGTGGGAAAGCAGATGGGTCTGCAGACGTCTCCGGACTTAAACTTTGAGCGATGTGCGCACGGAGTGCATCACTCCGTTTTGTATGAAGCGCACTTCTTTAATCTTTTAAAATAACACACAGATCCATATATTACAGGTCAAGTGCAAGAAAAAAAAAAAAAAGGCTTTGACTTTCACAATGTCACACGGCAGAACATGAGCAGGATCAATTTCTATGTCTGTGTCCAGGAGCGAAGAGCCGCAGCGCACCTGGCTCGCATGAATTATTTGTTTAAGGAAACCGTAAACGGGCTGCGTGTGTTTACGAGCGTGTGTGCGGGTTTTTTTTTTTTTTTTTTTTTTTTTCCTTTCTTTCTCCTTTGTGTGTGATCTCTCCTCACGCAACCATCTGGCGAGAGTCTGAAATGTTTTCTGTCAGGCGGATCGCAGGTGGCCCTGCCAGGTGTCGGGGCGTCGTGCCGTTGGCGGCCAGGTGGCAGGGTTCGTCCCGCCGACCCGTTTTACCTGTCCGGGTCGTGGAGCCGGTAAACGCGCCCCAACCGAGGTTTGCACCCCACGGTGAGGAGTCATCCGGCATTACAGTGAATGCGACGTAATTTGTACCATTTAAACTTTCGTATGGCTTTTTATGCGGTGAGCCAACACAATGCAAGTGGAAGTTAAAATGACACATGATCATCAAATAGTTTTACAAAATTTGTTTCAAATGCAATAGGAAGTCTCTATAGACTCTAATGGCTTAGTCTGCGTACATGTGAGCATCTTTGTTTGTTCCTTTTTGAGCTTTAGTTTTTGAGGTATGCCACAGACTTTGACTGGGCCATTCCAGCACGTTAATATGCTTTGGTAGGAATACTGCCACTCACGCTGCATGTTTGGAGTTGGGACGAGATCGGTCTTGAATCTTTTACGGCCTTTAATAGTATTTGTTTTTCTCTGAGATCTTCCACTCTTTCTCTCCATCCATCTTCCCGCCCTGCAGCATGATGCTGCCACCACCATTTATCCTGGTGGAGAAGGTGTTCTCGGTATACATTATATCTTTTTGTATTGCTCTATCACATAAAAACACAATTAAAATATCTTAATTCGTTTTGTGTAACTTCACAATATGTAAAAGCATTCAACAAGTATAAAAACCTCCATTGGTTCTTTTGGCTGCTGCCCTTTCATTCCAAACGTTAGAGGAAACCTTTATTTTTTGTATTATTATTATTATTTTTCATGGCTATGTAACACTGGCCAGTCCTTGTACTCCTTAAGTGTTAGAAAAATGTTTTTTCAGTTTTAAGAAACACACAGGTCCCTTCCAAATCTAGTCTGAACTAAAACATTGAAAGGTTAGCCCAGGTAAAAGACCTTTGATCAACTCCAGGGATCCTTCAACATCACTAATGCATCCCGTCTTTACATGGATGTCTTCTAACCGTCTCTTTTCAGAGACATTTTCACACGGTTTAGATGGAATATAAATTTGGTCTCTTAGAGACATTACTGCTCGAGGAGTCGGCAGCAGCAGGCCGTCTGTGTTATTTCTCAACTCTAACCTTTTCGGTTTTCAGGTTTCTGAAATGCGCAAGTAATTTGTACCTTTATTGATGTGGGTTCCTTTATTTTTTTTTAATCTTCATTGCAACTTCCATAGAAATACTAGATGACTAGATTACTAGATTACTAAATGACAAGGCACTTTAGTAAAATAAAAAAAATAAAAAAAGCAAAACTAAACCCTTTAGCCTCTTGCTCCAGCCTTCCAGTCATCTAGATTCTTGATCCGTCTTTGATAGAAATTCTTTTAAACCATTTTTGGTGGACGTGATGCAATAAATGGGCTTTACTTTCTGAACAAAGTGCTGATGTTGGGGAAAAACACAAAGAAGAATCTTGTGGTGTATCAGACTTTAAAACAAATGAATGAAAAATGCAAAAAACTCTAGCACCCGGTTGATATTTGTGACAGTAAAAGCCTACGAACTTAACGATCTCTCACAGGATGAGGGAAAGGACAGTGGCTCCTCGGGGGCAACGTGGTCTCGTGGTTTTTGTGTCCAGTGATTGATGCAGCATTGTGGCAGCAACGCCTCTCTGCTTCGTGTCTGCTTGTCTATTCAGGCTTGAAGGTATGTGTTTAAAATAACACGCGGGTAGCCTGCAGTGCGGTGACTATACTCTTGGACTCTTTTGTTTCTCTCTTTTTTTCCCTTTCAGACGTATGGAGGAGTTGGGACGAATGTTCACGAGTCGAGATAACAGAGCCTGGCAGGTGCTTCTCCTCATTATTCAAATAGATTCTCCTCTCTGTGAAATGGGGTGATAGATGAAGTGCCCTTGCGTTGCATATACAGTAAAACTGTCGAGTTTTAATCCGGGTGTTGGAGCATATGCATATAGTCTATTTTGTCTTGAATCTATACCCCCCCATCCCCCACACACAGACACACACCCACCCTGGGCAACCGATGGCTACATTACGCTGACATTTACGATGAAATATCACCCTCTTATCATCTGAATACCGTCACATTTTTCTCTGTAAGCTGGAACTATTGATCTAAATATCACATTCATCCTGCTTAGCACCAGAGCCGTGGAGCTCGCACGCAACGGTTCCCAAACAACGGGAGATAAATGAATACCCATTATGGAGGCGAGGCGAGGCGAGCCCGTTCGAGGGCCCGACCCGGCCAAATTGGACCCTAATAGATGTCCTTGACGGTGTAATCACGGTGACCCGCTAACAGTCGTTTCGGTCACCAGCCAAGCGGGCATTCAGATGGCAGGGATTTGCTATAAATATGAGCACAATCAGGATCAATGGGCATCATTGTCTGGATCAGTGTGTGTGTGTGCGTGTGTGTGTGTGTTTTGCTGAAGCAGAGAGAGAGAGAGAAAACACATGTGACATTTAGTGAGTGGGTGGCAAACAATGATGCATTATTAGGATCCTCATGGATTATTGACACCATCATGGCAGGTGGCGCCCGCTTGCAGGAGGCTCATCAGAATACATTGTTCACACCTGCAGTTATACAAATGATATTTTTATACCTTACAACCCGAACAGCTGTGAAATTGATGCCGGTAAAGATCAAGCTACGGCCAGAAAAGATAGCCGACACGATTAAAAAATGTATCACTCGTTTTTCTGAAGATGTCAGCAGTAAGACTTGGGCACCTTTTCAGTCAGGCCGTCGCCTCCTAACAAGCCAATAAGCAGTGGCTGTAGAAAAATGGTTTTCTACAGCCATTTTTGATAAACTCTTCCATCAATCACTTTGCACTGATGCCAGGCTTTATATAAAGATGTATCTTTCCACATATAGGTGTTGTGTGACTTTATTTATAGAGAAAAAACCAGAAGAGAAACCTCCTGCTGCTTCCTGCAGAGCAATAACCCCAACCATTCAACCATCGCTACAGCTGATGGCTTTAGATCAAAGCATATTCACGTATTAGAAGAACCTACTGTGAGGGTGTGTTCACACCAGACCCGTTTAGTCCGCTTTCGTTGAACTCTTGTCCGTTCGCCCAGAAAATCTGGTTCGTTTTGGGATCGTGCTCAAACTCTGGTCTGCCTAAAAACCGAAGTCTCGGTTCAATTGAAGTGCTCTCTGATGCTGTTTGAATGCATTTGCAGATGCAAGCGTGAAGAAGGAAGATGCACTCATGTTGCTCAGTGCTTTTTGGTGCAGTGCCACCACAGGTGAGGAGAGGAACACGTTTTTGCAAGTGGAGGAGAAAATGTAACAAATGTTGCAGTTTTAGTCCCCGATCAAACCGTCGACCGGACTATCAGGTTTGAAAACGCTTTTAGTCAAGACTTGTCAGTTTGTCTTTACAGATGCTGCTTTTGTTCAGGTGGAAACACTTTGTCATTTTAGAGGAGGGTTCTGATGCTTATAGTGCGGAGTAAATACCATCTGGGATCTGTTTTAAGAGTCAGTTTGACGTGGCATTTTGATGCAGAACAACCCCAAGGTCATTCACTGACTGGAATGTAAGCATCCTGCTTATGGGACATTAGGCCTATGTGGATCAGATTCATACACACACAGGAACTGGGGACTAAAAAACTAAGTAAAAAGTGTTTTTCTTGGGAAAAGCGTCTGCTTTATATGCCAGTAGCTGTTTTAATTAATGATGTAAAGCTATCTATATTCATAACGTCTTTCCATTCATTTCTACAACCTCACACTGACACTAACCCTAACCCTTATCAGTACATGCCTGACCCTAAACTGAATTCAAACCTTAGACCTAAACCTTACCCCTGGCCCAAAAGCAGCACTTCTTCTTGAATAGGGCCCGGGCTTTGGGTCCCATAAGGAGCAGTTGGTCTAGATGTTAGGAAAATAGTTCTTACAAAGTATCAGATCCAAGGCCACACACACCACGAACACACGCCCAACCAATGATGGGAAATGGTAAAGTATATCTGCGGTCCCCAGTTCATCTGCTGTGTCTCCAGTAAGTTGAGCCTTGGCACTTTGATCTTTGGTTACGACTATTGAGAGCAGAGAAGGCAAAGAAGAATCAAGTGTCTTATTGTTGGACGAAGTCGGGCCATGAGTCCGTCGATCCAGGAAAACAGCTTCACAGGAGGAGCCACGGAACTTCGTTCTTAAAAGTGAAAATTACAATTACGTAGAAGAGGAAGCACTTTTCAGGAAAACAAAACGCCTTCTCTTTGTCTCAGCAAGACGACTTGGTAAAGCACACAACGCATGAAGAATGCAGCAGAAAAACACTTCATGTATAATGGATCTATTTTTTTTTCTTTTTTTCACGTTGTGCTGTATGTATGCAAAACCCGGTTAATATTGCAACAGTTGTTAATCACATAACAAATAACTGGGGAGTTGTTCAAGTAAACCAGAGGCTCCTCTTGAATTCAGTTTGAAGTCCTATCAAAGGGTTATTAGTCATTTATTATCCTTTTTTGTTCGGCAGAAAGGAGGGTTGAAAATCTCATGGAATAAACTCCATCCCTCCATCCTTTATATATATATATATATATATATATATATGTAGAAGAATGAATAAATAATAAATAGTGGGGATGTTTAAAGTTTGGGCTTCAAGAAATGAGTATGGAGCTCTAAATATGTTTCAGGGCTAAAAAACTATCTGCAATTTATTGATATATGGAGGATGTATCATTGAGGCAAAAATCAGGTTTTTGCTTCAATGTTGCAACATTGGTATTTTCTTTCTTTCTTTCTTTCACTAAAAAGAGGTTTGTACTGGTCAGAACTGACTTTTTTTTTTTTTACCTGAAGAGCAAAAGGCATCCAATTTCAAAAGATAAACCTGGAAAGTCTTTCAAAAAGTTGAAAGCAAAATCCTTGAAAAAATAAACGAAGTGTTGGTCAACTTGTTTGCAGAACACTGCGAAGGAAATCTTCCATGAAGCCGCTTTTATTGCCACGGTAACCTTAAAGCAAGAAACTGGTCACCCATCTTTTCTACCCTCATCCTACTCACTTTAAGGCCTCGAGATGTGGGTTGTTAACCCCTGCGCTGCCACACTTCTTTTTTTACACTATCCAGGTCAGCGTTGCAGCAACAACAGCAGGGCAACCCAAGTGACCCAGATGTTGCTTCAAACCCGTAACTCTATTCAGAGTAAGAAATGTCCCCGATATATTTTTTTTATTTTTTCCCGCAGCAGTTGCGGGGAATAGTTTTATTCGAGTCCCCCGCTCATACCCTGGTGCCTGTTTCCAAACGGTTCATCACGCGGTTCTCATTCAGCTTCACCTTCCCCGGCGAAGCATTTCAAGGTCTCGACGAAGTCCTTGTCTTTCAAAACACCACAGGCGCCTCACGCTGCGTCTAAATGGTATGATCTTTACACAGGCGGGAGATGTGAGGACGGATAAGCTGACGTATTCCACATGCATCGGTTCGCAGGGGAAAACAGATTTTACACACACACACACACACACACACACACACACACGCGCACACACACCCCCACACACACACACACACACACAAAAAAAACTCTTTGGAATGACAATGGGCTGGTTTAAAAAGCGTGTTTTAAGTAGCATTTAAATTCAATTCCATCCTTCCAGATTTACTCGACTCTTTCAAGGAGCTAATCCGGCCTCAGATTGGTGCGTCGCGAGTTGTTCCGTATAGGAGCCATCATGCCTGAAGCGACAGATCTTAGTCTCCTTGGGCAAGGTGAGGGCAGACGGGTGAGCGCGGGAAAGCACAAGATAGGCAGAGGAGCTGGTTGGTGACGGCATGAGAGCAGCGGCATGTCATGGTGCCACGTTGGCTTACTGATGAGGCAAGCAGAGCAGCTTGCATACACTCGTAATACATTTTTAAAGGGGCAGTGCTACGTCCAATCAACTTTTTTTTTTGAGTTTTCCATCATTTTATGATGTTGTTCCCTCATCAAAAACATACCCAGAGTGTTGCCTTCACTCTTTCATGCATGTTTGAGGAATCCTTTAATCTCCTGTGGCAACGGAAGATTGGAAGACGAAGCTCCTCCAGCTTTCTCTCTCGCAGAGCGCACCACCCCGGCAACGCCTCCACTAAGCTCCTACAAACTAGCCGGTAGTAATTAGCAAACTCCTGGTGGAACTGCACATCTGCTGAGCTCATCATTTGAGCCACGACTCAGTGAAACGCTTGTGAAATATTGTTAAAGGGTTAATACAGGAATGATGTGGTTACTTCCTGAAGGCGGAGTTTCAGAAGGAGCAGGCGTTTCTTAAAGAGACAGGGGCCCAATATCAAGGTTTAAAGGCATTTCCTAGGCCACTTAGTATTGAAAGAGTCTACTGAAGATTCAATCATTTTTAGTGAGATCTTATCAATCTGAAAGACATAGAAAATGAGCAGCAGATTAGAACAGGGTTTCCCAAACAGCATTAGCTTCCCCATGTGAAGAAATATGTTTGTTTTTTGGGGGGGAGGAGGGGTGGTTCACTTTTGTTCCACTATTCAGCAGTTATTGTATGTGTTTAGCCTAAATCCTGCCTCGTACCTTCATGAGTTCTTGGGGTTTTTTCCAGCAGTGTCCTCCACAGCTGAAAAAAACTCCACATGCTATGCTCGCATGTGGAGTTAAACTTTCTTTAACTTATATTTTAGAATATTGACTCAAAGACGAATCATATCGTATAAAGAAATGGATTCACTGTGGTTCTTTTCCTCAACTTCTCCCAAACTTTCTGGTCCCCAGCGGGGCCCCTTGGCGGCTGAGGCCCCCACTTTGAAAAACAATAGACTAGAGTTGTCTATCCCTGCTCTGCAGTGCAGGAAAGATGACTGGTCTGAAGTGCGCTCCAAATGAAAACCAGGTTCCATTTCAATTAGCCACAAATGGTGAAATATGGCAAAACAGCAACAATGCAGGGACAACTGAAGCACTTTCAGCCCATAAAACCTCATGGTTATGATCACTCTCTTATCTGAGTTAAAATTTTAGACCATAAATAATTTGCATTATATTTATCATCAGATAATGCCTTTAGAAAAAAAACACACAAAAAACACCTGCATAATTTAAGAAGATCTTAAATGAATGTATGGCTCTGAATGGGAGGCATACAAATGTAAAAGTAATTTGATTTACTTTTACATAAGTGAAAATCTGCAGCTGTAGCCCACAGGTCATGCTGGAAAAGCAGAACACACAAAAAATATTTCAGACATCGCACTTGTTAAAATTTTCAGATCCTCCTACGATGCTCTCAGATTCTGACCCTTCCCGTTCTGCTCCACTCATCTCCCATTACTGCGGAGCATCGAGCCACTCTCCATGCAAACACTTGGGTTTGAGCCGGTGCCAAAACAATGAGACTCCACACATCTCCAGATTTAGCTTTTTGTTTGTTCAGCTGCTGTTTGGACTTGGTCTGTTGGTAATAGTGTAATGTTGAGTTTTTGCTTTGCAACGCAGCTAAGGTCTTGTTGGAAAAACGGTTATTTTGATTTATTAAAATCCTTTCCTTGGTGCCCTAAAGTATTCATGCTACTTGCTTTAATTTGGTCCCCGGACACAATTCTGTCTCATGACAACCTTTAAAATTAATATCTTTTCTTGCTTGGTTTTTATTGCTTTTCCTAAATAAGAATCTGAAAACGGTATCAAAGTCCCCCTTAGCCAAGTGCTTTATACAACTATTATTCACTGAAGTTACAATATAAGCCTTTTGGAGTTTGTGCATGTCTTCCAGCAATCGGACTGAACCAAAAAGTGGATTTTATTTTATTTTTTTCTCGAGAAAAAAAATTTGTTGGAGTTTCCCCATCAACTCTAACCAACTTTCCTATTGTACAAGAACATTCCCTTATCCAGATGCTGCCATCACCGTGTCATGTTGTGACAGCCTTTGCAGTTGTTCTCAACTCTTTCGTAGAACTCTTCTAGACTTTTTGCCGCCATGTATGAAATTTGAGACCACGGCAACAGAGCACGGTTTTGGGTTTACGCTGACATTAAATGACGTACACCCGCGAAAATGTCATTTTTCAGGACGCTAATGTAAACGCGTGCATGCCACA
This sequence comes from Poeciliopsis turneri, assembly GCA_922788865.1. Lineage (NCBI taxonomy): Eukaryota > Metazoa > Chordata > Actinopteri > Cyprinodontiformes > Poeciliidae > Poeciliopsis > Poeciliopsis turneri. The sequence continues at coordinate 3,262,646 of CAKLNU010000191.1, forward strand.
CTTTTCAGTTTTTTTTTTGTTTTTTTTTTCAAAAGAACGGAAAAAATATTTCCTCGTGAATCTGAAAATGACACACAATTCTCATCCGACTTCACAGTTGCACACCTGGTTTTGAGCTGCACACACACACACACACACACACACATTGATAAAGAAAAAAAAAACAGTAAACAATATAAATGGGTTTAGAAATGTACCTTGAAAACAGGTGCTTGAGTGGTTGGTACATACATGTTTCTAGTTCTGTTTTCTTGTTAAAGAAGGCATACTGGCAGAGAACGTTCTGGGTCATTAGCTTTACCGGCTCCACCTGGGATCCCTTCCTCAAGTCACCAGCAAAGCAAGACGAACCTGACTACCACTGTAAAAAAAAAAAAACAAAACACATAAGTGGTGATCATTATTACCCATTGGTAGAAAGCTAACTCTTATTTGTTCACGCTTTTTACACTCATGCATCTCCACACAAGGCTAAACAGAAGCTTCCCAGGTGCTGTAGAGTCTGAACGTCGTCGTCTTGCCTCTCCTCTCCTCTCCTCTCCTCTCCTCTCCTCTCCTCTCCTCTCCTCTCCTCTCCTCCTCTCCTCTCCTCTCCTCTCCTCTCCTCTCCTCTCCTCTCCCTCCGACGAGCTTTCAGCACCACGGACAGCGGCAACGAATCAGAGCCGCCGTGACGCGAGGCATTCCTCCCTGCGTGGAAGCCGCAGCGCGAGGAACAGTTTCCTCATTTCCTCGTTTCCTCACTTCCTGCCGAGTCCGTCCGAACGGCTCTCCGCCGTAGAAGTCGAACCTCGACCATTTTGCCACTCCTTACGCACTCGGCACGTGCTCACGAGGCCAAAGGTCTGTGTTTGTTTTAAAATCCCGTTTAATTGTTTTCTTTTGTCTTTTTGCTAATTTGCCCTGAGGGCTAACTTCCTGTTTATATCTACAAATGGAGTGATTTCCCCCTCCCACCCCTCCACCACCACCTCTCTCTCTCTCTCTCTCTCTCTCTCTCTCACTCTCTTTTGCTCTCTCTCTCTCTCTCTCTCTCTCTCTCGCTCTCTCTCCGTCGTGCTGAGTGCTGTGGTAGAAGGCGGGTCAGTGTGGGAGAAATCCTGGGGCCCGTCGGCAGAACAGCGCCGAGCCGAGCCGAGCCGAGCGTCGCGTCGCGCGTCCACCGATCCGGAGGAGAGGAGACAAGAGACAAGAGACAAGAGACAGGAGGACCGCTGCCCCTGCTTTTATTTCCTCCCCACCTCACTTCCACTGTTCCACTCACTGCCTAATCAAGAGCATCTGCAGCTTTTTTTCTTTTTCTTCTTCTTCTTTCACTGGGGAAGAGAAAAAAAAAAAAAAAAAAATATATATATATATATATATGCGAATGGAATTCTGCTCTGGAATAATCAGATTTTATTTTTTTATTTTATTTGTTTTGTTTTGCACTCCGGAGTCGAAAGCGGTAAGAAAATATTTTTATTTCTTCTTCTTCTTCTTTTTTCATCTAATTTATTTATTTGAATGGACACTCGTTGTATTTCTTCCAACTAAAATTAAACGTCAGCGAATATGTATTATTATTATTTATTTATTTATTCTCGTTTCCCCCCTCATGTGGGTTTTGGGGACGATTTGGGCGCAGTGAAAGAAAGCTTCGGGTCACAGTTTTGACGTCTCCAAGTGCGGCTTGATTTGACTAGAAATCCTCCGAACGCCAAGTCGCTTTTGACGGCGAGAGCGAAGCAAAAGCGAACCGAGGCGGAAAGTTTCGGCTGAGCGAAAAGGGTCGCCGCTCTGACGCGAAGACGCCGGCGACGGACTGGAGTTGATTTTGGAAACGGATTTCGGCGGCGACGGGTCTCTTGCTGGAATTACGCATCTGAGTTCGCGGAGCTGAACTGTGCAATCCCCGCAGTCTGCGGAGCGGCGGTCAGGCTGCCACCGTGCGAGGAACCGAGGGAGAGCTGGTGGGAGAAAAAACAAACAAACAAACAAACAAACAAACAAAAAACATCGTGATCGGGGCAGGGCTTCTGGGTTTTTTGTCCTATTAAGTTTTTTTTTGTTGTTGTTCTTCTTTGGCGCATTTGATTGAAATGTAAACGGTGCATCCTTTATCGGACAGCTGAAAAGCTGTATTTCGACTTTGTTCCGGTGTTGGATGATCCACCTAATTTAGTTCTGAGCTTCCTGGAGATCACAGGTGTCAAACTCCAGTCCTGGGACGGAAGGGGGAGGGGGAGATGGAAAGGGGGGTTGCAGGGCCCTGCAACTTTTCTATGCGCCTCTGCTGCACCACACCTCAATAGGATGATTAGGTCATCAAGGCTCTGGAGAACTGATCTACACTAGGAGGAGGTAACTTAAGTCATTTCATTCCAGGGTTTTGTACCTGTGGCACATCTAAAAACTGTGGCCCTTGAGGCCCTTGAAGTTCACTTCATTTGGAAGGTTTCTCCAAGATGCTAACTTCAGCTTAGCCATTGGCTAGTCATGGTACTCTCAAAGTTCTTGCGAATTGTTTAGTTTTCTGTGTTGAAATAAACAAAAATAATGTTCTTTTAACAATGCTTTTGATCAGTGTTTCTTTTTTAAATTGAAAAAAAAAGGAAAACCCCAGATAAAGTGAACAAAACAAAGACATAAACGGGTAAAGTGGGACTGTTTAAAAACTAACCCCCCCAAATAAAACATCTCCCTTCTGTCTTATTTGTGCCACATTTATTTGATTAAGCAGGTCCGACACATGTGGAAGTGACCCGTCAGGCCCATTAGCCTGTAGCATAGTGTGCTGCCTTGCTTTGACCAACCAGTGGACCCACCGGGTTCGGACCTGCTTCGAACGCCGCACGCTCGTGTCTGCTGTGACTGATGTCGGATCAAATCGTCGCTCCAGACTGACGCTCATGATAGACGGGAAGTTCAGCGAGAAACCGAGGGGAGGGGGGAGTAGGAGCAGGCAGTGGGGGTGGTCTCCTTTGCGTCGGGGGAGACTCGACTGCATTACAAAACATGTCAATAAATCTGCTGCAGTTCCAATGCATCATTTATTGCCAGTGTGTGACAGTACCCATGCAGGTCATCTCATATCCTTGTGCTATTTAATAATTCAATGTGTATATCTAGGAAAATATGTTCTTGTGCCAGCAGAGTTGTGACAAACCGGGCCCCCCCAATCGCTGAGAATTGAGCATGACAAAAAAAGGACAGCAATGCCAGTGGATTGAGAAATGGAGCAAGGAGGAAAATGGGAGAAGGGGATAAAAATCATATTTTTGTCTCGTTGGGAATGCATTTCTCTTCTCAAATGACATCAAACAAAATTTCTTCCAGCAGCTAATTTCTGCCCTCTGCCGTGACGAGGTTAGCCAAAGGGCATCTTTCACAAAAACCCTGGAAGAGTGTCAGTAAAATATGTCGTATTCAATTGGTGTGTAAGCCACATCAAGGCTTGTTTGTCTTAGCCTGCAGGTTTGCCAACAGGCTTGCACCTTTTTTAAATTTATTTAGTTAAATTAAAAATCCATTCGCAAAAATGTCGCAGGTGCAAGCACTAAATGGTTAGCTTGAAAAGGAAAAAAAAAAAAAAGTTCATGTCCTTGAACTTGTCCACATTTTTTTTTTTAACATCATGACCACAAAGACGCAATGCATTTAATTTGGACCAATAAAAAGTAAACTATTGTTAGGAAGTGGAAGGAAATGTTAAACAGTTTTCAGTCGTGCCTTCATCTCCCTTACTAGGCACAACGGGGCTTTCAAATGCAGAATACAAATATTGAAGTTTGTTTATGCAATGTGACAAAATGTGAAACATTTTAGGGAGTGCAAATCAGGCATACGCAAACAAATCTTCAGCGCTTCAGTTAAAAGAAGACGAATACCATACAACGGCAATGTAGGCGTTCTCCGTAAATCGATGGGATATCTGATGACCCAGTCAGGTATTACACACATTGAGTCTTGTTGATTGAGTAGAGGCTTGGCTTGTTGGTATACCAAACTGCCATCTCAGATATCATGCAACTTTGCCTATTGAAGAGATCCAGCACCTAAGCCTCCCATCCCATGTCCACATACTTCATCCATGCCTTGTCCTCATAGTGGGCCGGACTAACAAGGCAGTGCCGAGGATTATTTTTCCAAGCAGAACCTTTTAACCTCTCATCGAATCTCTTTAAGACAAAGACAATCTTCCATTTAGGCAGCCCAGCCTTGTCAGAGACAGAGCTGCACTAGGACGCACACATGCGAGCGCGCATGCGGTGCATTAACATAGGTATCGGTTACCTGAATTCAATAGCTCGCCTGCTGCAGCAAGATTAACTATTCAGGGCAGGTGGTTAAAGGGCCTATTGTGTTTCCTGGTTCTGTGCTGCTGTCATGATTGCACAATGCATTTGTCTGGTTGGCAGCCCACTGCCAAAACAATTGCAAGGGCAAAGGGCTGGAAGAGTACACACACATATAAGGTTTCACCTTGTACATCATTTGTAGCTCTGCTGAGCAAAATTAAACAGAAGCGTATAAGTGGAGCTGCAGCAAGCGAAGATTGTGTCTTCGTTGATATGCTTTGACAGTCTTCCTCGGTGATGGAAACGATTTAGATATCTATTTACCAAGAGAACAAGTGGGATTCAAACATGAAATGTCCCCCCACCCACCTCGATCCATCTCTACATCTTTCTGGATCTGTGTTTGTGGCTGTAATCCCTCAAAGGCATGCAAATGGCAGAAATCGAGAGAGAAAGACTGGAGGTGGATAATTAGTCATACTAATCAGAATCCCAGCAGCCCCTTGCAGATAGCAGACTAGCATTTGAAGGTGAACGCAATGTGTTTGTCTTCGGCTCAGCGGGCTTTCCAGTGGTCAGGAAGTCAACGGCGGCGGGCTCCGAGAATAATTTGTTTGCTTGCATCGCTCATGGATAAGTTAATCAAGAAATCGGATCTCGGATCAAGCTGAAACCGCCGAGATGATCTTCAGTTGAAGAGAGCAATTGGAAGACGTGGCACCTTGCGAGAACGGCTCATGAGATCTTCATGGGAGTTATTAGTGGGTGTTTAGTTGCTTGTAGGCATAAAACGTCAGATTTGCATTGGATGGATGGATGCAGTATCTTGTCTGTCTCGCCCAAAGGGATGATTTATGCTTGTATTCCGCTAAATGCGACTTTTATCATGACTACATACTTTAGAGCTGAATCAAAACTCCCAGTATGCATTACAAATGATCTGTGTGTTGCATAAATCAGATATCCATTCATGTGGGAATAGTCTGTTGCAAGATGATAGAGTATGATAGAGTTCTGTTCAAAGAAATGTATTCATACACTATTTTTTCCCCCCCACCAGGTCTGTCCAAGTTGTTTTTAAAGCTGAGTACCAAATCATGGGGATTGAAACTGGGCCAACGCTGATCGTTACATGCTTCAAAGCAGGAAGTCAGTTCAAAGGCCTAACTCTAAATCATCAGACGCAGCTCTGAATCATCGACGTCATCATCGCACGGTCACCTTTTTTTTATACATATATCCCACCTTAGACTTGGCTGGACAGGATCAAGATTCAATCTATTATCATCATTAGATCTTAAAGCAAAGAATCTTTAAGTAACCTATGTGGAATATAAGAGTCAGCAGGTAAACGCTGGAGCTAAATTGTAGCCAAATGGTTCCATCACTTTGAGGATTTATCCCCAAATTCCAACCCTTCTTTTTGACACCCTTTGGTTTTTCTACAATGAATCCCTATAGCCTTCGTGGGCATTTTTGTCTACTGCTAAGTACCCTGCTAAGCCTGAGCGCAGGCTTGGAGTTTACCGGATCTCAAGGCCAGTGGGCTCGCTATGTGCGCTGGGATGCCAGCTCCAGGGGCGACCTGACGTTTCAGTTCAAGACCTCGCAATCGGACGGCCTGCTGCTCTACTTCGACGACGGCGGATACTGTGACTTCCTGCTGCTCGCCCTGTCCGAGGGCAAGCTCCAGCTCCACGTCAGCATTGACTGTGCCGAGACCACCATCACCTCGGACAAGCCGGTCAACGACAGCCGCTGGCACTTCGCCGCCATCAACAGGGAGAACCTGTGGACTGGCTTGGCCGTGGACGGTCAGAGCAAGACGGGCGAGGTGCGCCCCCAGCGGCAGTTCATGAAGATCGTCAGCGACCTCTTTCTCGGGGGGCTTCCGAGGGATATCCGCACGGCCGCCATCACCCTGCCCTCGGTTCGCGAGCTTCCACCGTTCAAAGGGATTATCACCAACCTTAGTTACGGGAGTAAGTTGCCCACGTTGGTCAATAGCCAGAAGGTCCGTCTGGAGATGATGGGCCTCTGCACAGAGAACCCCTGCGAGAACGGCGGGATCTGCTCACTGGCAGATGGAGAAGTCTACTGCGACTGCTCCAAAACTGGATATGTAGGTCGATACTGCACGGAAGGTAAGAGGGCTGGCTTCGTTGTTTTCTGTGTCGAGCAATAAATATTGATTAAGGCCTTTGTGAAAAATTCAAAAGGGGTTTCTTTCAAATATAGAACTGACCTAATACAAGGTTTGTGTTTTTATTCCAGCTTCTAAGAGAGAGAGAAGAAATCTCATTATTCTATTTTTTTATTTATTTTTATTTTTTTGTTTTTGCATATATTCTTAACCATCTCCCATCATGTGGCTTAGACCTCAAAGTATTTTTACTGCATCATAAATCTCAATAGAAGCTTCTGGAATTAGATGTAATCTCCATAACTGCATTGCCTTTCACCTAATGTGATCTGTGCCACAACCACTCTTCATTTATAAAGTGCCTTGGAAAAAAAAAAAATAAAAATAAATAACTAAAAAAAATCTGCATTGTTTGCAGCGATGCCTTCCCAAATCAGCATAATTTCTATCAAGCCAGGGCAGCTCTGCGTTTGAAATATTTAATGCAGATCTTGCAGGACTTGGGAGTCTGAATATTTCTTTGTGGGCTGTTGCACATACAGCACAGCAACTCTCTGTATTTCACGTGGGAGTTAAATTGGAGGTGATGGGCTCAGCATTTCCTCTCCCTTCACAGTTATTACATTTGATGAGGCAGCGGTGGATACGCTATTAGCTGATGTGACTAAAATTACCACTCTAAGTTCTTTCTCCTGTTTATTTTTTTTCTCCCCCCCCCTTCATTAAATGTGTTCAGATTTGGCAAGGTGATGCGGAGGCCTCAAGGTATACACAAAGTGTGGACAAGAAACAACATCACCTATTTTTGCTCTGCTTCTGGGCCAAGGCCATCTCTTCTTTTTGGGAGTGTAATGAGATGCACCTCTTTGACAATATGTGATGATTTAGACATTAAAGCCTTCCTTCTTTCTTGCACATAATCTCAAATCGCCCAGTGACAGTACAACACACATAAAACTGCTTTCTCTTGTTTTATGACACCACTACTTCTGCGTAAAGGTCACTTCATGTTACCTTAATCTTTCTGAACACTCCACTGCTGAAACTTTGTGAGGATAACCGTCTGATTCAAGGAATAAGTTCCTCCATTATTTTTTTTAAGTCATACCATTCACATTTTCATACATGGGGAGCCTTTCAAAAATGTATTTAAACCCCTTGAACTTGTTCATGTTGTGCGTATTTCTGCAAACATCAGTGTACGTCACCAGGATTTTATGTGACAAATCAGCATGCAAATGTGTTGCCTGCATTTGTATTTAGTCCCCCTTACTTCGATGCCCCGCAATCACAACGAGGTGCAACTGAACAGCTTCAGAAGTGAAACTGGTAACAATACAGTAGTGCAATCACAGCATAGTTTCAGCTGTTTTGTGAAGACCTAATAAAGATTTGTTAGAGAACACTGGAGAATAAATAGCACCATGAAGACCAGGTCCGAAGGTGAATTGTGAAGAAGTTTCCAGAAATGTTACTGTATAAAAAGTATCCCAAATGCTGAATGTCTCTCAGTGTATCAGTCAATCTTTGGATTAAACCCAGACACACATCATAACCTTTGAATGGTCGTTAAGGAAGGATTAAAAAACTTGTTTTTTGAAACAAAGTTATAAGAAATGTCATTTTTCTTGGTTCAATGAGACCAAAAGTAATTTTTTAGTTTTATTGTTTTGCCTCAGAATTTGAGGGGCAAAAATAAATGTGAATAACAGTGAAATATGGTGGCAGCTGCATCTGTAGTTGAAAATATTCTAGAAACTACCAGTGAGTCGAGACTGGACTTTCACCTGCCGGCAGCACAACACCTCAAAAAATATACGCACAGCTACGACGGAAGGGTTTAGATGAAGGTCCGTCACATATAAAACTGAACATTAAAGTTTGCATGATGTGGCAAAAACATGAACAAGGTTAAGGGTTGTTTGCAAGTCTCCTTTAGAGATCTACATAAAACAAATTTCACTCCAAATTTCACCTTTCTTCACTTTTAAGGATTGTAGATTGTGTGAACAGACCCATTTTGACAACCCTCCACTGTTGACCCACTTCCTGTGTGTCTGAATCAGACTGACATGGTTCAGAGATGACTCCACTTTGCCAAAAAAATAACAACAACAACAAAAAAAAAAATCAGAGGAATGCTCACTGAACACTTGCGCTATTTCGAACTGTATCCAATACGGGGAAGATGTTCAAATTTGCTATTTCTCTCAATGGTTTCTGTTATGTTTGGCTTCCTAATATGTTCCAATGTTTGGTGCTAAAAATGAAGCTGTTCTGAGCTTAAATCTCCAGCGCACGCCTGTGGCATTGTTCAGGACAGCACACGATGTGCTGGTTGCAGAGCAGCCAAGCGAACTGAGTGGACTTGACCTCTTTTTCGCTTCATCCCATTTGCTCACTGTCGGAGCTGAAGAGTCAACAGAGAAGTAGCTAGGTGGTCCATTTGTCTGAGAGCTGATGGGGGGAACCGTGACATCTTTGTGTAAAAACAACCCAGGTTTTTAAGAGGGCACTTACGACTCAAGCCAAATAATAGGTTAGAAGGACGGGGAGTGGGGGGGGGTTGAAAAGGCTGTCATTTCGCCGCCTTAGGGCAGAGGAAGTGTGACGAGTAAATTCAGCGACAGTGCCTTGTAACCTAATTTGTCCAAGGAGGTCAGCCGTTGGGCTCCGGTTTGCCTCCTTCTCCATCGTCTTTTTTGAAATCTCCTTCCATTTTGCTGCGGCTTCAATGGAAAAACGATTGACAGGCAGGGTGGGGCGACAAGTGCGCACACGCTTTCATCCAACTGCTGCTCTTCCCTACTTCGCCATTAACTGATGTGGCTGATTGTTGATTATGCCGCGGAGACGCGGAACTATAATTAGAGAGATAATGAGAACAGAGACGGCCAATTTGCCTGGAAAATGACTGCGCAAACACCACCATCGATTTCGGGCTGTCTGTTGGCAAATAAGCTGCAGTTCTTTTATTATCATGGCCACATGTCTTCAAGTGGCAAAGCACTTGTTGTTCGAGCAATGCTCGACTGAATGGAGCGATTTTGGAGGGCAATTTAGCAGCGACTGCGTTCCAACCATTTGGTCGCAGCAACATACGACCGACCGCTTAGCACACCTGTCTACATCGGTAGACTGCAGACTGAATAACAAGCAACGCGTGCAATCTGTCAAACCTGTGAATATTTACGTGTTGCATTATCATGCAGTGTGGTCCTGCGCTCAAACGAGTTGCGTTCTGCGGCGTACGTGCGATCACATGCATCAACGCGGACGAGGCCCTCTAGCCACTCGTTAAAGCGGGCAGATGGTTGACCGACTGACTGAGCAGGCTGGGCCTTGAAAGCATTTCGCCAGCCGCACTCCTAATGGTAGCCCACTGGCCTGGCAGAGGAACGAGATGGGGGGGAGTGAGCTGAATTACCATCTGAGATGAAACATGAAAAAATTGGAGGATTAAAAAAAAGGGAAGCGGGGTGAAGCCTGTTGGTGCTGCTCGGCTCGAGAAACGTTCCGCGTTTGAGACGGATGGATCGGTTCACTTTATGGTCGTTAAAAATGCTCCTGTGAAGAAAGATGAGATATTTTATCCAAACTAGTTGACGTGGTCACAGAACACCTTTTTTTTTTTAGTGTTTCCTCCGTTTGGGTCAGGATGTCTCTCTTTCAAATGCGCTTTTCACATTCTGTCATGCGGTGCCCTTAAAACGGAGGGGAGGTAATATGTAAAATTATTATTATTTTAAAACTGAACATTATAATGTTCACTTATCAAAAACATAACTGGGGTGTTGCTTTGATTCTTTAATGGGTGTTTGAGGAATCCTTTAATCTCCCATGGCAACCAGTTGGGAGGGCCTCAGCGGTTGCTTCCTCAAAGCGCCGCCTATGTCCACAAAAGGTGTGCTGAAGATGGAGTGTCGGAAAGAGTAGGAGCTTCTTAAAGAGACGGAGGCCCGATTTAAAGCTGTTGAATTATAAAGTCAAATTTCTTATGTGTCAAAAAAAGAGAATTTTTATAACAACTAAAGGTAACATGCTTACATGCACCATGCAGGGGCGGATCTACTGCCTTGAGAGCCTTGCCACCGATCCTTCTCTTCATAATTACACTCTAAATATGGCAGTCTTTTAAAAATCTGAATAAAATACGTGGGAATTTGAGTTCTCGCATGACAAAAAATGAAGGTTAAAGGGTATAATTTTGCACAGTACATTTTTTTTCTTTGTTTTTAAACGTATCTTTTCCCAAATCCAATGCTTTGTAGATAAACAAGCCACCTGGTAACTCAGCCTGATTTTGGGTAGTTCATTTTTGTTCACAGCACTTTAAAAGCTCTGAATACCTTTGAGGTTTTCCATTACAAGAAGGGCTGCATAAGGTCAAAGCTGGTAAGAGCTGCACTGGCCTGCATAACACAGACGTAAAGTGATCACCTTTTTCATATTTCTCAGAAATCCACACCTTGCATTTACAATGAAGCACTTAGGGCTGCATATGTTTAAAACAAACAAACAAAAAAAAAAAAACACTATGCAGTGACTTGACAGAAGGGTCTATAATTGAAGACCAAAAAAATAAAAATCGCTAAACTGTTAAGTAAGTGCTGAACTAGTGCCTTTGGGCTTAGCTATGGGGATTAATAAACAGACATGGAAAAAATGACAGTTGCAATAATCTTACTATAAAAGTAGGTCAGGGCGGGAAAAAAAAAAAAAAAAAAATGCCGCAGGGACTTGCCTGATTCCAGGGCAGAGGGCATTTGTGTGTAGCGCCCGAGCTGAAAATTATGTTTGGATTTGAGTAGCGAAGCTGCTGGTAAAATAGAGCAGGGGATTACGCCTGGACCACATGTCCTCCGCAGCACATTGGCTTGTTCTCAGTGCTGCCGCATCAAGAGCGAGGGTTTAATCTACATAGAAAAGTTGGCAATTTAACAAGCGAGCAGTATGTGCATATTTATAGGTGAACGCATCCGCCATGTCGGAAGGAACCTGCTGAGTCAGGCACGTCATTTCGGCGCTTCAAAGCTGGTAGTTCTTAAGTTTGAACGGCGCTGCTGTCAATCAGCTGGACACTCCCCTGCTCCTCACATCCCCCGCTCTCTCAAGCTTCGTCCTTCTTTTTTTTTTTTCCCCCTTTCTCAATGTCATCCATCTTGTATTGGATGTATTTCAGCTGTGAACTTTCTCTAATCTGGAGACAAAACTATACGTAATTGCTCAAATATCTAGGTGTATCCCAACTAACATTCCGATTAATGTGTCGTGGCAAGAGAACCTGGCAACAATCTGACTGGTTCGTTGGCCAGTTCAGTGATCAGAATTTTTAAGGATTATCTGAACTGATTGGTTTCTTGGCAACGACCCGACATTTAGACAAAGTCAGTAAATTTTCAGTAACTTTGAAGACAGTACCATTCCATAAGATTAAGGTCATCCTTCTGTTTTCATTCATTAAATTGGGTTAATTGATGCCCAACTGTGTTCATGTTTCAACAAACATACACCAGAAGATCCTGGAAAACCAGAGTCGTTTCTCACAGTGATCCAAAATTTAGATCTTCAGTTGATTGAAAAGGGTGGCGAAGGAGAAATGAAGGCACACCTTCCCAGAGCTGCTGTTTGATATAAACAGGTCTTCTGCTTGAGGAAACTCCAAAGGTTCTCTACAGGGTCAGAGGTCAGAGGAGGACAGTGACCAGACCATGAGTTTCTCCCCTTTACGCCCATAGTAGCCAATGACACAGTGGTATCCTTGCAGCATGAGACGCTGCATTGTGATGCATAAAGATGAATTTGCTACTGTAGGTACGGCTCTTCTTTTTGAACCATGAAAGAAAGTGATCTGTCAGAAAGTCCATGTACTTTGCTGAGGTCATTTTCATACCTTTGGGAACTCTGAAGGGGCCGATCAGCTCTCTCTCTCTCTCTCTCTCCCCATGATTTCGGCCCAAGTCGCTGGAGAGGCACCAGCAGCTTCAAATAATGCTGCTTTTAAGGGCATTTTAACAGCGGCTCTCTTAATCCGATGAATTTGTCTAACAGAAACCTTCCTCATTATGCCTTTATCTGTACAAACCCATCTTTATTCTGAATCAGCCACAAATCTCTTAACAGTACAATAACGCTTCAGTGTTCATTAAATATCTGATGTTTTCATTCCTTGTCATAGGGCTCTACACTATCTGATGATTTTCATCAGCAGAGAGATTGTTTCTCTTTCCCATATTGCTTGAAACCTGTGGCTTGCTCAATAATGTGGAACATCCTTCTTAAGTAGATTTCCTTTAATTGAGCTCACCAGACAAACTGATCAATCCAGCTCTCTGAAATTAATTATAGTGACTCAAAGAGCCCTGACACACAATACCATCTATAAATTTAATAGCGCAACAAAAACTTTAATCTTTATGACACTTAAATCCAACTTGCATAATAATTTGGAACACAGTGTAGATTCTGCCAGAGGGTAAAGGTGAATTGCATAAAGCAGATGGGTTATTAAGGAAGACTGCCATATTTGTGGATAACTCACAGATTTTTTCATCGTTTGACATTTCCCGTGCCTTGTGCATGTTATTTTTCCTCTTCATTAAGCATTTTCTGGCTGATGTGGTAAAGGTTAATTTGTGCTGACAGACAGGAGCCAAGGTTTGAACATTACTGTCAGCAGTCGAGAGGAAAGGTCTGAAAGGAAGATTGCCAGAGCTGGATGAACAAATTCATAGCTGGCTGCTTGAAGAACAGGTTGCCAAGGGAAGTTGTACTTAGATTTCCATGCCCTGGCAGTTGCTACAGAGATGAATAAAGATGACTTTGGATTTGGGCCTTCAGGGTGTTACTGCTTCATGCAACAGAACCGCCTCTCTATCACCCCGGATTTACACTGCGTGCGTCTCCGCTCTGCTGCGCACTTCACTGGAAGATGTCCCTGATTTAGAACACAGACACTGGTGTGTCCCTGTCAGGTTGACAGTTTCCATGAGTTTATTGAAAAGTCATCCTCAGGTCAGACCCTGATGAGCATTTTGGCCATGAGCAAAGAGGGCTAATGTCGTTTTTTTGTTTGTTTTGTTTTTTTTTGTCTTGCTTAAAATACCGTTCTGTCAACAACAATATGTATCATACAAGTGAGCATTCCTCTGAGAAACTTGCGACAAAGTTGGCACAAATGATGAAACCACAAGCATTGGAGTGAAGGTGGAAATGTTGACGTGGAGGCAAAAACGCAACACGGGTCTGAAAAAGGGCATCTTGAGATCCACAAACCTCACAACTCCATAAATCCTCAAGAGCATGGATTTATGTCTCCTTTCAAGGGTGTGCGGGAACCTGTGCGATACAAGATGTAAAATATTACAGTGCGGTCACATCGAATGTGAAATACATTATACAGAAACTAATGTGAATCTGGCTCCCTAAGCGGACGGGACAGATGAAAATGTTGGTGTTTCTCTTTACAGGGTTTTTAATGAAAGTAGTTAATTAAATCGGGCATGTCAAGGCGCACGTCTTTGCTCCTTACATGACGTTCCGGTGATTAATAAGTGTGGTATGTTTTGCATGTTAGACCCACATGCAAACCCAGCTGCAGTGTGATGCTAACGCATTGCTTCTCTCTGCCTTTCTCTCTTGTTTTTTCTTGCGACAATCAAGCAGCAGTCCAGAGAAAACCAGGTGAGTCTCAAGAGGAATTAGTCAGAACCTTCAGTTAAAAAATAGTAACAGTTCATGTTGTGCTCTGTTAATTATTTATGTGCTTACCTGTAAAGGCGAGCATAAAAAAAAAAAAAAAAAGAAAATCCCAGAAAAACAGCAAGCGAAATGCCAAAGTATGTAGTGAACGATTTCTACAGCTACCTCATGTAAAGTGCTGCCACAGTTAGTCATTTCTGCGCTTTGACTAAAGAGAAAAAAAGCTTTCAGAAGCACTTTTTTGCAAAGCTTTGATATTTGTGTGATACTCATGGTTTGCCGTCTCGCAAAGCATGTTTAGTGGCAATACAAGTGTCGTATTGGTGTGCTGACTTTTCTCTCTCTGTACCCCATCTGTCTGGTTTTTCCCTCTTCAAGAACTCGCGCACCTGAAGGCAGACCAAGGTACTCTCTTCTTTTTGTTTTTTTTTTGTTTTGTTTTTTTAGTCAAGATCTCCATTGTTTTTCCTTCACTCAACCTACTGGCTTAGTTTTGGGGGGGGACGTGGGAGGGATTCACTCTGTGTGCCTCCTAGCAGTCCGTGCACATTTGCGTGCTGGACGTCACCCACCGCAACCGCAGAGAAGTGGTGGGGGACATTTTGGTGTGTTTGCGTGCGTGTTAGTGTGTGTGTCGCTAAGGAGGAGCTGCATGACTCCACGGCATGTCCTACGTCTCACCTCCATCTGTATCTTTCTTTGTACTACATAGCTGTGTAATTGTCTCAGTTCCGCAGCAAATGTGCACTGACGCTGTCCAGAGTTTTTTTGGGGAGGAAGAAAGAAAGTGACTGTAATTTGAGGGCACGGTTTACACTTGGCCCAAAACTCACGTTGAAGTAATAGAACAGGATGCGTCATCAGCGAGTACAAAGAGAACCGAGTGTCGCTATTTACAGGGTTTTTATATTTTGTTTGACTAAGCTGCTGTTTAATATGTAAACTTAAAGTACCTGCAGTGTTACCGGAGTCGCCGAAGGATGAGTGTTTCAGCTAGAGCAGTGCTTGTCAAACGTCATAATCACCACTTCTGTAAATAGCACAGAGTACTTTAAATAACACAGTCAGGGAATTCAAAACACAGGTTCAACAGGACTTGGAGTTTTGAAGTTTGTTTTTTAATAAAGATAGAAAATAGAACGACTTCTATTGACAACAAATGATTAGTTGAATCATTACTCCGAAGTTGAAAGTTTCGGACATAAAGTTCACGAGAAGGTCACAGACATCAAAACTCCCAAGTGGGGGAAATTGAAGGCATTTCACAATTACAACCTCAAAAATCCAATGTGGCTTGCATGGTTTCGAAAACCGGGTTTAGAAACCGGTTTTATGGTATTGCATCCAATTTAATTTAATTTAGTTGCATTTTTCGCTTTTTTGTTTGTTTTTCTTTTAAACAGATTTTAAATTTCTTTGTGTAGCAATAACGTCCCCAGGGGTATGAAGGATAAACATTGGTTATCTTTTTCAAGACTATATTTCTTACCTGATCCTCATTTGGGTTGCATGACTCAGAAAAAATGAAGAATTATGATCATGACCTCTGGTCTAACACTAAGTTAGAGGTGCTTTATTGAGGACACATGAACACATTTTATCAAGGTGTATCATGGATGGAATATTACTGTGGCACAATGTGGCAACTAGGCTTTCTGCAAAGAATACATCTAAACATATAAGAAATGGTAAAACTCTGACATGTTTTTGTGTGCATGTTTTTTCCTCTTCTTTGCCATTTGCATGATTGTCATCAACCCTTTTGCACGCAAGCATCATTTTCCAGTGTACAGGATTAACACGAGAGCTAAACCCTGCTTTTTATTGTCTCTCTCTCTCTTGTGCTTTTCCTGGGATCTCTCTTCCTACTTTAATCTCCATGGATACTTTCTCCAAAATCTGTAGGTAGAAACAAAGGTACAGCAACACAGTTTTTTTTGTTTTTTTTCCTTCTTACAGCTCTTTCATGTGAGATATGAGAACCGTGTGTGTTTGCGTGTGCTACTCCATCTCTCTGTTAAATTTGTGCTAGCCCCTCGTTAATCATTCATGATGTCTGTTCATTAGATGAAGTCAGATGCTCTTATGTGGATTTTTATTTTTGGAGGAAAAAGTAAAATCAAGGGAGCTGATGTGCACTGAGTGACTGAACGCAGTCGCTTGCAGATGGCAGAAATACAGAGTCGGTGCTCGAGACTAAATTATTTTCCCTCATAAATACCAAATTGCAATGTACAATGATGAGAGTGAGCCCTGGACTGGAATGTTTAATGGATTCCAAACACTAGATATTAATAATGGAGCGTGTGCATGCAGATTTAACATCCATTCATACGTTATGTGTGCGTCGGAGAAAAGATGACTTCCGAATTTGATCTGACAGTCGTTTAAATTGGGCCTTTGTGGCGGTCGTTGTGGTTTGCAGCTGCGCGTACGATTCCCCCATTATTCTTTTATCGCCACCATGCTGCTTGCGTCCTGTTGCCGCGTTGTGTGCGTGCCTGTTTAGGACCTGCGTGTGCATGCGCGCCAACTGTGGCTTGTTCGTTTTAAAGAAAGTTCTGTTCCTCTGACGAGCAGGTGTAGTGGGTGGACAGATGCTTATTTTTAAACCTGATGTTTTCCGCCGCTGCACCTGTTCACGCTTCCAGCATACCTACATAAAATCATTATGTAGGTGTGCCTGAGTTTAAGATGAATCACACATTGTCTGCATAGTTTGATTACATTTTCATCAAAGACGGAAATGGGTTTCCGTTTGTCGTGTAATTGAAGCTGCTTTGTTCTAAGATGTGACAGTCGGTATGACATGTTGATTAGTGCAAGTTCCTGTTGTTTGGTCCAGAAAGAGTGTTTTTCCTATTGTTCTGAAAATTGCAATTTCTTTGAAGAATAAAAAAAAAAAGCCTTTCATATATGATTGACAAAACGTCAGTCAATATTAAGGCAAAATGATCAACCCGAAGAGGTGAAAGTTAAGCGTTTCTTTCAGTTTAATTCATACTCCCAAATGCTTGCTCTACTTTAGAAAAAAATGATGTGTATGCATGAAAGCATTTGAGTTGTACTTGTGAACCAGTTCAAAGCTCCACACAATATCACCTTTCTGGAAAGTCTGCTCTTTGATTTTGTTAAATCGCTTTCGCTTCTGATTATCCTTGAGACAAGTTTCCAAAAAGTTCCTGCCACTTTCAAGTCTGAACTTTCTAAGCAGGTACCCTGTCTTCTCCACGTACTGGATACACTCCACCAGTCTTTCAATTTCTGTTCACCTTGGACTATCTATTTACATTTTTTTCTCAATGTATTCAAGGTCCCTTCTGCAAAAAGGGTTACACACTTGATCTTCTTGCATTATTCTCATTTCTTGCATTATTCTCACCAATTTTCTTTTTTTTTCCTACTCTTTTGGCCTCATTATCTTAAAAGTAACCCAACGATTTACCCTACACACCACCAGTCAAGTTACCAGAAATTGCGCTCTGCCCTTGATTGACTCTAGCCAATGATCTGCAGGTGAAATACTTGGAAGAACGTTTTGTTTTTATTCTTTAATAACACTCACCACTTTTTTTTAAGCTAAACAAAAAGATGATGATTCACTTTTATACATAAATCATAATGTTTTTTGTAAATTCAATTCAATTAGCATATGAAATGCAAAGTTGCACTTCCTTACAATAGCTCCTTGTTACATTACACACAGTCAAAGTCAGAAAATAGTAACTCGTCCTTTGCAGATTTTCTCTGAATTTCCCTGAGCTAACTGTATTGCCTCCACGTCAGGTTTAAATAATGAAAGAAACTGGGTTAGAACCAAAATAGACGCCCCTACACTCGTCTCACATCAGCATATTAGGTAGCAACATGCTGATCGTTTGTAGTGAGGAGTCGTACAGCGGTTCAGTCATTAGTTTTATTGCATAACATGACAACAAGGTCCCAGCGTTATCACGTGGTTTCGCTTCTTTCACAGTGCGGGTCCGTGGGGGTTTCCTCCGTGTGCTCCAGTTTCCTGCAGCTGTCCAAGGACATGCAAATCCAATCCAACAGCAATGGGACGCTAAGTGAATTCTAGGTGTAGATGTTAATTATTCCCCTTCATCTGTATTAAACCTTCAATAAACCTTGAATAGAATGCAGAGAACAAAATATGACTGATCCATAAAATGGGAATTTGAATTAATTACAGGACCTTTGATTGGGGCTGAAATGAGAGGTTTAAAAAAAGGGGGTTGAGGGGGTGTTGTGGGTATGCTTTACTCTCTGTCCAATTAGATTAATGTCTCCATTGTGTTTAAGTACTATAAATGGCCCAGCAGTCAGAGAGAACAATTACTGAGAGAGTTGGGGAGAGGAATTAAAAGTGAAATACAGACACAGATTGAGACAGAAGGTCAAAAGAAGCAAGGAAAAAAAGAAAAAAAAAACTCGACGAAAAGGCTACGCAGGAACTTCACCTGTTTCTTTGAGGACACATATTTCTTACAGAAGATATGGGGCACCTTGTCGTCCCTGCTCTGAAATCTGGGCCCCGTACTCCAAGCTGGCCGTGAGCCATCTTAGGAGAAACTTTTGGTCCGCGACAATGAAAGAGGACCCCATTGTTTTTGGCCCTGAGATGCAAAGTTTAGCTACACAGAAAACTTTTCGTAAGCCGTGGCAGCGAACCAGGGACTTTGCTCCAGTTACCAACATTGGTCCAGTTAGCATCACATTACGCTAAAGCCTGCTGTTGTCGCTTTCATGTACAAATTGACCATTTTCTACCAATAAACACTGGGGAGGTGCATAAAACTGAAAATAGAATACACAAGTGAAATTCATGTAGAGAGGGTGTAAGTACCTATTAGTAACCCCATTCACAAATGTGGTGATATCGTTGTGTGTCATCCAGATAATGAGGTCCCCTTGTAATGTAATGATATATATATATATAGCAACATCTGTATTATAGATGCACAATTTGGGACACATTTCCAATCACCAGTTATGTAAGGTTCAGCTTTGCCAGTATCAATGCTGTGCTGTTTTAAATATGACCATAAATAAACAAAATGTTATTTTTCTATTTGTAAATGTAAAATTTAAATATCAACAACTATGAGCAGCCTTATTCTTAATCAGATGATATAAATACAGTAAGATATTTTATCATTAGCTCGTCATGGGATAGAGGTAACATGTTGCAGTTTGTTTGTTTTTTTACAGGAGTTCCTTTTTCAATTTAGAAGAGAATCTGTTTTGATGCTATTTGTATATTGTAACTTGGGTGCTAAAATTTCCTTCTGTCGTGACTGAAGAATAATAATCTATGGCAGAATTGAGTGTATCAAAAGAAAACCAAACAACAAAAAAAACTGCTTAGATGTTTCACAGTTTTTTTTTTTACTATTTTTAATTCTTTCTCTGGTTTCCACTCTAGATGCTTCTGAAACCTATTTTCTAAGAGCTGTTTACAAAGATTCAGGTGGGCAGTGAACCCCATCATTATAATGGTCGTCAGTTTTCTTTCTAAAACTAAGTGGCTTCCCATGTTGGCAGAGGGTAATCAGATCTATCACCTTGTTAGAGGAAAACCACTTAGCCCGACAGAAAGCACAATGACGCGCACTTTTGTTTGCCTTCGTTGAACTTCAGTCATTACAACGTTTGTGAAGGGTGGTGTCAAATTTTGTTCTGCTGAAAAACAAAACTTTGCTCTCAGCAAAGAGAAAAGAACATCACCGATCTGTATAATCAGCACGACCGTCGAATGTCATGAATGTGTGCAAAGATTCCAAACATTTCTCATTTTTTCATGCATTCTATGTTTATTCTAAACAATGCATACATTTGTTTATAATTTGAAACTAAAAAAAAAAAAAAGAAGGTGGTTGCTGGATTTTTCTGTCACGAATGTAGATGTGGAATATTAATAGGAAATACTATAGAGAAATGTGAATATTTTCATTCTAATGCAATCTGAAGATCTGACAATGTAAGTGTCAGATGTGCTAAGATCTTGGAAGTGCCTCACCTGTGCCGCCTTCGGCCACCTTCGTTCTGCGAGGCTTTGATGTGATGTGACAAGGTGACATTCTCAAGGTCTCGACACAAGTTGGGATTCAGACCAGCAGACGCTGCCTCCCTCCGTACCGCCGCGCGTTGGAGGTGTTACGTAAATTCAGCTCATGGGTTTGTATGAACGAGACTTTGGCTACTTTTTTCAGGGGGGAAGCTAAGGTTTTCTTTCTTTTAAGCATTAAGGTATCACAAATCACACACTGTTGTTTTAAAATTAGTGTTTGTTGTATGACTAGTCAATTCCTGGTTTTATGCTTAACACTAACATGATCTTACCGACTGAATAAAAAAAAACAACTTAAATATTCCCTCTTAGTGTTTTGACAAATAGAATAAGGATTTCATAAATTGCAGTTTGAGTATATCCAGACTCGCTGAACCTTCAACGCAAGGTAAAGAGAAAGCCGTTTCAAAATGGACGAGCTGCCTTTAGTGGCGGGTATTAGAGAGGCAAATATCACCATAATGAGTCGTGACCGACACAGCGTACAAATTGTCTGCAGGAGCGTTTTGTAGTTGTTAGGTGTGTGTTTGTTCAATTTTAAGTGAAAGGTGAAATAGTCAACGAGCTCTTTAGCTGCACTTCGTGTACAGGCATTCAGTATGGGGAAGTAAGTCAGTGGAGTTTCTGCATCATGTTGTATGAGATGAAGACATTTTATTATTACCGGGCCTTAGCTTTTGTGTTTGAGTAAAGGAGAGGCAGTGCAATTTCTCCAAAAACCCGAAATGTTGCTGACAACATAGCTAGTTTTCTCCCCATGCTGCAGTAAAGCATGTCCTCCTGCTGTACATTTAGATGGTGTTCATTAGGCTGGAACAGCTCAACTCAAATGTCAGCGCTGAAACTGGAAGGCAGTCCGCAGGTCCCACTGACAGCATTCTGCGATGGCTTTCCTCAAGTCAGAGAGACAATGATCTATGTTGTGAGAAGCAAAAGCTCAGCAATGCAGAAAATGTAAAGTCCAACATTTGTACGCTGTGATATTTTTGTCCTTTTATACTTTGCCTTTGCATGTGTTGGTGGTGATAGCAAACCCCAATTGAATTTTACTTAGAAGCAAGTAAAAACACTGCTACATTAGTACACCTTAATGTGATGCTTGTTTCCATTGTGCTGCGCTGACTTCTTTGTGCTGTTCATGCCCGAGAAATGATCCTATCCTGTAATGAGACTGTATGGCAAGAGAAGAAGTACTGCATTGCCACATTTTCAGTGGTCCACTTCAGGGCTGGAGGGGCAAGATATACAGGTAGGTAGGGAAGAAGTAGTTCAGTCCAAGAGTAGTATATCTGCATGAACGCTCAGTACTGGGAACTTACACACCACTTCTGGAGACACTCTTCCTAATTAGCTCCTCAAAGTCTTACCACAAAGTTCTCACAGACACAATTTTTGCTTTCTGGCACTTATTCTGTCCCTTCTCTTCCCCTCCCTCCCTCCATTTCTCCGCATAGATATATATTCTCTTCCTCGCTGTCACCCCTTCTCTGACTCCTTCGACTATTCATCTCTGTCTGCCTCAGGATTCATGCTGCAGTAGCCTTCCTCCCTCACTCTCTCCTCCTCCGTCCTCTTTCTTCTCTCTCCAGTTCAAAGCTCTGTGGACATCATGAGGCTCACATCACAGTCAGGCTCAAGAAAGGAATGCTCACTGCCTGTCCAGAGATACTGGCATGCTTCAAGGGGATTTGTGAACAGCTCTGTCCACACTGCTCACAGCTTTTGGTTGGTTTGATAGACTTGGATAGAACTTTGTCAGAGACTCTCTGACAGCTTACTGATCTTGGGATCTTGGTTGTTAAACAGTTTCAGCGTTGTTTATACAGATTTGTTGCTCGTAGTTTCGGTAACGGTCGAAGTTTTCTCGCTCCTTGTCATCTCGCGACCACATATAGATTCAGATCTTATGAGACGGATCAACACAAAGTACTGCGTAATTGTGAAGTGGAACAAAAGGGACTTATGGGGTTTTTTTTTGACAGTTTCACAAATGGAAAACTCTAACACCCCTAAATAAAAAGTAGCCTCCATGTGTGTAATTTAATTTCAGCATGAATCCTGCTGTTCAGAGGAAACTGGTTACTGAATAAAGATGTGGATACATTTTAAGTGAGGTCATATTATAAAACAATCTCCCAAGCTTTGACCATCTAATGAAGCACTATTCAATCATCTGAAAATGGAAAGGGTTGCAAAAAATGACAGTCCACCTAAACTGACAGGTCAACAATAAATGGCCAGTACTTCTATAGACTTTATCAAGTCCAAGGACTCCAATCAGTCATGTATCTGTTCATGCACTGATGATGTTACGCTACACTGAAGGAAAGGGAAAACCCAGGATAACTCTGGAAGACCTGCAGCAATGAGAGAGCGAGATCTCATTCCTTGGGATAATTGTAAAAATATTCTATGGAGTTCTCGATTACTACAATATTCTTTTGCACTGCCCTAAATCTAACATTTATGAAAAACTGACAAAATTAAAGTAATTAGGAAAGGAAATTCTATTGAGAATTGCAAATTCTAGACATGGGAATTATGAATCAGATACAAAATGTAAAAAAAAAAAAAACAGATTTGAAAGCATGTTTAAGTTGTACGTCTTTGCTACTCCGAATTGCAAGTATATTGAAAGTATATTACACGTTCACTTGGCCACCGTATATGTTTTGAATAACTCCTTGCTATTTTTTTTATTTAAGAAGAAGCCACGCGGCACTTCATTCTGCAACACTGGTTGAAACTGAAACTCGTGTCAGTCACAAAATTTAAACAGAATCTCTAGACTCAATTGAAAAATTGGTTTCTAAATCAAAAATTGTTTGTGAATCGAATCGGGACCCCAAAATCCAAATGCTGTTGGTGAAAAAATGTCAACACTGAATATGACGCAAACCTGAGGGCCACAGAAAGCAAATACTACACTCAGATTTTTATCTGTCACAGAATTTACATCATTTTTGTTGACTTTCTGTTGGTCTGACCCATAAAATCAAGTGAAAGTACATGGAAAGTTATTTTAGCGCGATAAAACATGAACGAGTTTGCAAAGAACATAAAATATTCATTCTGTTGTTTAAAAAATGTAGATGTGTGTTAAAGTGGACTTGCATTAAAGTTTTTTGGGGGGATTTTTTTTTTTTTTGCTCTAAAATGTGTAGTTTTAATCTCTCCACTATGCAGTTTTGTGCTGTTGAAAAGCCAACAGTTGCAGTGCCAAAACTGGAGCCTTTTTAGTGCTGATGTGTGTCAAGTCCAAAAAAGAAATTCACCAGTGAAATATAATAAAACATTGATCTGAGCCAAAATGCAGTGTGAGGGTGAGTTTACACATAAAACACTGATGTCTGCAATTTTCAGACCAGTCCCACGGTGCCTTTGAGCACTCCATCGACTGGAGTGGCTGAATGAGAATTATTTGTCTTTTTGTGTTGTGAAGCTTGAGTATGTGTTTATCTGGGTGGAGAAGTCAGAGGGTGAAAATTCATAGAGTGGGGGGTGAAGAGAGAATACGGTTGGAAAGGTGTCTTCAGATGTTGGCAAACTTCTACTTATGTTTGTGTGTGACTATGGATTTGCTGCTGTTAGCAAACACTTTGAGAATCTTGCATATGTCTTGAGTAACTCTGGTACCCAGGTGTTGACGGGAAGAGAGCATTTCCAAAAAAAAGATATCTCCGCTGTCTTGGCATTGATTTAGCTCTTTTTTTTTTTGCAAATGGCAAAAGACAAAGTTTATACTTTGCGTGTTAGTTGTATTTATAACAACTTGGTAAGGTTCAGACTTTTAAGTTGGTAAAGTTGGCCACATACCCTGGCAGCATGTTGAACAATGGGGATTTCAGTGACTTTAAATGTTTCGGTGGCTATTGGCGCCAGCAGACCTAACTATTCCAGAAACCAATGACTTGCTGGAGTTCTCCATGAATAACACTGCGAGAGAAAAATAGCTGCGGGGATGTAAAGTCATTGTCTGTGTAAACGTAGGAAGACTGGTCTGAGACGGTAGAGAGGCAAGAGTAACTCATGTAGATATCACAGCCACAGCATGCAGAACATGTTTAGATTGATAAAAGCTTATAACTCTCTGAATACTAAACCTGATATTTATATAAAATGGATAATTAACTTCAATAAACGTAGAGATCTCAGGAAACGAACCTGGCAGGTTCGGACTTTACGAACGCCGCAGCAGAAACTAACATGATCGCGTGTCGACTGTCCGGCTTCGGACGCAGTATGCGGGAACGTTAAGGTTGGGGAATCCGAAAACGATGCCAATGCACATTCTTACCCTCTGTAAAGCCTGCTTATTGACAACATGACACTTTTTTTTCTTTCTTTTTTTTTTGCACTTCATGTGGCCTGCTATAATCTATACTCTTCTCCTCCAATCTCACTCTGAGCTGCTGACCTCTGAGATCAACCGAGCAAAACTGATTCCCTCTTTTTCACGGATCATGAGTGCGTCAGCGGTTACGCAACCCAGGCAAGGGGGAGAGAGAGGGAGAGAAGAGAACATGCAAATATGTTGCCAACATATTTGTCTGTGCTTACTCGCATGACCTCACTGAAAGATCATTGTTACTGGTAAATAATCTAGGATGCTTCCATTGGTTGGATACCCATAAAATACACATATACTGTAAGGCTTGCTCACAGCATGACATGTCTAGACGTACACATCCTGAAAATATAAATAAATGTAAATCCCGGTTCTTTTAATGTCATCCTTATTTACGGGGTGAACAAAAAAAAGTAACAATGACGCGCATTTGTCAAGAATTTCAGGAACGCTGCTTTGTCTTTGAAGTGCCTTAAACCTTGAGTGGGATTTTCTGAGCAGAAGTAGGTTAAGATGTGGCTCCAAGGCCTGTATTGTGAGAGTACAAGTAAGCGCAGGAAGGCTTAGGAATATGTGGGAGTGAGTCTGTTTGTGCGAAAGGGGGTGACATGTGTAGATGTGATGTCTGCAGCCATGCATGGATGTTCACACCAGGGAGAAAGTAAACAAACATGGCAGCCGAACGGTTAGGAATGCAGCGGCCAGCGCCGGAGAACACCGCCTACTTTCCACTTACTTATTCGCCGTCGTCTCCTTTTGTAATTAACAGATCCTGTTGCTCTTGGGATTCTTATTTTTATTTGCTGCCTCGTTGGGTTTTAATAACCAGAGTTCAGCAAAAGATTATTGCTTGAATGCTGCAGTGGGAAAAGGATATAATGATTTTATTTTATTTTTTTCTAGAAATAGTATTCAGTAGTAGCCATAATGCAATGGTACACCACAAGTTTTACAACTCGGTTTAGTTTGTGTGTTGCACTGTAAACCGACTTCTTCATTGATTTGAGGAGAATTTCTTAAGTTTTCTAGTTTTCGTCTAAGACCAAGCTTATGCATTAATGAAACCTCGGCCTCTTTGACCTACAAGGCTTAAATGAATCATGTGGAACAACTGTAATTCAAAAGATATGAGGCAAATCTTTGGGATTCAAATCTTTCATAACAGTGTTTGTGCTGCATAGCACAAACACTTACTTCTGTAAGTTAACTTACTACATCACGGCAGCCTGAGTTTGAATTGAGGACATTCTTGTCTTTCTATTAATTCCTGAGTTTAAAAGTTTGGCCTCGTGTTGGAGTGACTCTTTTGGGTTAGTTCTGTTTTGTTACTTTTTTATTTTTTAGTTAATTTTTTTGTTTGTTTTATTTTGGTTGGAGCTATTCTCTTTCTGACATGTTTTACCTTCTAGCTTTTGGATGCTGTGCAGCTGGTAGGATTTCTGTTCATACTTTACTTTCGATGCTACATGCTACAGTAGCTGTTGCTGTTGCTGATGACCTGTAACAACTTTTCTTTTCCCTTTTGGATTAAGTATTTTAGAACGGAATTGAATCCTTTTTACTTGCTTGCAAAAGTTCTTATAATGTGCAAATGGTCTATAATGAGCGGGTTTATTATCTGAGCAGATTTTGTCGACCACCGCTTTGTGTTAGTTTGTTTTTCAAACGAACAACAACAACAACAAAAAAATACAAATTCTGGTTTGATGTTTTCATGAAAAGATGGAACTAATCTGCTGCTGAGGCACCAATTAAAAATTGTCTTAATTTTATTTACATAGCGGCGTTTTGTAGCTGTTATGTGCAGCTTGCTTGTGAAATTGTTAGATCTTGACAGAAGGGAAGAGTTCGGATGAAGATGTGTTGCATTTTCTCTGAAAACACTTTGAAATCGCTTGATGACGTGAAAAATGAATTTGTAAAAACGAAGTGACTGTTAGGAGTTGATCAAGCGGGAGCATATTATTAATATGTATTCGTCCAAACTTTGGAGCTCACACTTTTTAAAAATATTTTATTTGTTTTCTACATAGGTTTATTTCAACTGTATGTGCGTCTCATCACACATACAGAAACGTATCCGACGTTTCTATACGAAGTGACTTACTCACACAGAATGATGCATTGACTGCCGTTCAGATATAAAACCCTTTTTTTTCTTTCTTGACTTTTTACAATATTGAACTTATGGATGAATAGCAGCAGTCCTCTAGAGTATCGGGGGAAAAAGTGCAGAAACCTGCTGTCGGTCCCTCTTTTATTGAACACAGGGAAGGAAAAGCAGTGCATAAAATAATAAAAAGGTGGGCGAGTAAAAAGACTCATTCTTGTAATATTGAACAAGGGCAGATTTTCTTTGCTTCGCTCATAAATGGAATAAATATTCTAAGAGCTCTTATTATGCTGCCTGACATTCTATCCTTGGGAGACTTTTAGCAAGCCATAAATTGGCTCTGGTCATCGTTTTGCGATTATGCAACGAGAAAATCCAAAATTGTTATTTATTTTTTTGGTTGGGGGGGTAATTGCGTTACAGTAAAGTATATTTATAAAGCTAAAACCCAGCCAGTCAGTGTTAGTTGTGTTAGGAAAAATGAAGCATCCCTGTGGTTAATTTTCAACATAGAACGCGAAAAATTGATATACCTGTGGTTGAAGCTTCCCCGCTTCGCTCCGGAGGGAAAATTGAATCTGATTTATGTTCATCATGTGCTTTGCTCTCAATTAACTGGCCAACTGTAATGTCTGAAATAGCCATGGGATTAAACAGAAGTCACAGCAAACAGCCCCTCTCTCCTTCAAGACTGGAACGTTGTGCAGGCCACATAGGAGGCGGATGCCCTTGTTCTGCCTCAGCCATTATGCAGATTATATGCTAATGAAGTCATCTGATTCAGTTCTGCTCGGAGTGTGCTACGTTGCAAGGAGATAATCAAGCGTTGATCAGCTCCCAGTGCCAAACTCGCTGTGTGTGTCGTTGCCCGGTCTAACCGAACCACCATTTTGTGTCGGGCTGCCTGAGGTGAAAACAAAAAAAAAAAACAGTTTTATGCACACGAGTTCAGTATGTTTTGTCTGCATTCACCTTTTAGTTGTTCACATCTGCGCAAATAACTGCTCTTGCATACATTTTGGAAGCTGTGCTCGCAAAGGAAACTGACCTAATCTGTAACCTTTGCCTCAGCCGAACTTCAGTTTATTTGAGAGTGTATGCCAGAGCTTGTGTTCCGAGGAAGTACATTCTGATATTGATCGTGATCCTCATCTTAATTCATCCATTTTTTTTTTTTTTTTTTTTTCCCCAAGCCTTGGCAGAAGTTTAAAATCTCAGAGTGCTCTTGCCTGCAAAACTAACAAAGTTAGGACTTCATTTTATTTTAAAACGGCACCAGGCACGTCGGATCTGTGCTCCGTGGCTATTTGATTAGCTCTAATCTGTTTTTGTTGAGTGGTCGCTAAATCCCTTGATCAAATTTTCAAGTTAAACAGTTTTCCGGTTTCGAACCACTTGTGCACATCTTGGTAAGCACGTTGCGAGCGGGCAAACGGCAGTGTTTGCTTTCCGTCATTGCACTCTGCCTCTCTGTCACTGCTGCAGTTCTGCAGGAATCCAATTTCAGCAATGTCCTTGCTGTCAGCCCACATGTGACGGGATCTTTTCATTCAGTGGACTAGAAAATCTGGCCCATTGTTTTTAATCGCCACGTATGGCTGAAAAACATTTAGTGAAATAAGTGTTTCACTTCAGCCTATAGATAATTATTGTTTAGACTGGTGGCCTGACCTTTCCTGTTTTATTCACTTTTTTGTAAGGCATGATGGCAAAACCTGAAAGTGCTCTTCGGTTACCTAGCAACCTTGTGGTTGCTAGGTAACCTGGTGGTTGCTAGGAACCAAAGAGTGAATGAGTTAGTTGATCCCATTGACCTTGCTTAACTGGTTGTGAGAGGTTGAGTGGTTAAAGCCTACATCCCCCAGAATGCTGTGCGGTTTTGGATCAGAGTTCAGTGAATGTGCTGTAATCGAATCTTCTTTAGACGTTTCATTTACACATCTAATCGCAACATAAATATCCTTGATTCACCCGAACGCTACACATCACAGTTTTCTAACATTGGTAAATGTGATTTTGGGTTAAGATTTTCTAATGTTCCAAACTTGGAAATAGAACAATGTTTTCCAGAGGTGTTGTGCTGCTTTTTCTGGGGTCACAACCCCCTGACAACGCCGTGAAAAAGCAATGATTCCTTAAGACTTAGCTGCAAACAGTAAAACGTTTTTTTGTCCAACTTTTGAAACAGTCGGTATCTGCCGGTGACCCGTCCAGGTTGTTCTTCACCTCTCATCCAATTACCACTGGATATGGATGGACGGTTGGTAGCTTTTGGGGTTTAAACCAAGTATCAGTAAAACTGAGACCCGTCTCTGTGCGTAAGTCCATCTTTAAGAGGTTGATTTTCTTTTTTTTTTTCAAACTGCTGATACTAAACCTTCGTTGCTAAAGCAAAGCATACACCCTGTAGAAAACAGGACCTTACCGTCTGCAGTGTGAGCTTCATCCCTGGTGCTGTCACAACTAATGTCCCAGAGTTCTGTTCTGTTTGTTTTGCTTTCTTTTTTTTTTTCCTTAGATCAGCTCCTATTGTCGTGTATGAGTTTTTTCTTTATTCTCCACTTCCTTTCACTTCTGTTCACCTTTTGCTTGTCTTCTCTGTCCTCTCCTTTTGTCCCATACTCCCTCCCCTATCTTCTGCTCATTCTCCTGTCACCATTTCACCTTCTGTCATGAGTCACACAGCCGCCCCTGTGATTCCTATTATTAGCTTATCACACACACTCATCAGCTACCTTTGCATTGTCGCTACCTCCCCCATCCGCCTCTTTCGGCTCCTTCTTTCCTGCCTCCGTCTTCTGTGCAAAGTGCAAAAGTGGCTGTGCGTCCGTCCCTTCCCGTTCCTCTGCTTTGCGGCGCTCCCCCCCGTTCCTCCCATCAGATCCCATTTGCGTTCAGTTCCACCGTCGGGCTTACTCTGACCCAGCCCCGAGCTCCAAGTAAACATAACATCATTTCACTCATTTACTTTCTAATTTTTCAGAGCATCTGCAGCTTAGCAGATAATGGATTCAGCTCGCATGTTCTCGTAGGTGAATCTCAAAAGTGCTCCTGCACACCCATTAACCTCCGCTGCCTCGGCGCCTCGCAGGGGTCCTGAGAGGGAGGCGCGGAGGCATTTGATCCCGTTTGATCATCTTCTTCCCTTTAAGCGAGGCCCGTGCGTGTTGGGTTCCTGCGCGTCACTCGGATTAGCGCCGCACTATCGACGTCGGCTGCCTCCCGCTCACGCAGTGTGACAGATCTGCGAGAGGTGATGATTAGTTCGGTAATTGGCTGATCAGTTGCACGGAAATATGCTGAGCTATGCTACACTTTTTTTTTTTTTTTTTATTCCATATTTTGGAGTGGTGTGAGTGTTTGCGAGTGCGCATCCGCTTCTGATGAGTGTTCCTGTTTTTCTTTCTTAGTGGTTATTTTGATGATATTCCTTTTTTTTCTGAACAAAAACACATTCTGGATTAATCTGCTTTTTTTTTTTTTAAATAAAAAAGATTATTATTTGTATCTTCTGTAGATTCTCTCCTGATTTCCGTCACATAATTTCCTGCTGCTGTTTTTATTATCAGTGTTTGGATAAACACACAGTGTTTGGATAATCCTGTATTGTTACACCATTGATAAAACTTACAATGAACATACTTACTATGATTAACTAACACTGTGACTGTTTCCTTTCTTTACAATTACATAACGTTCCCACTTCTCCACAAGATATTTAGCACCTCAGTCACTAAATATAGCTTTAAGGGCAGTTTAAAGTCTGTACAAATGGCAGCATACATGAAAGATACGTAGATCATGAAAGACCGACGCTTCAAAGATGTTCACCTATGAACGTTTGGATTCAAGCTGCCCTTTGAAATTGCAATATGTCACTGATATTGCAGAGTCCGTGCATAACCGCAGTCACTTACTTTTCAGTTCAGGGTCGTCGTCGAGCTGACATGCCTTGAAGCACGTCTTCCTTCAGCAAGTCATTGACGCTTTATTCAAAATGTGTGGAGCCTGGTTGGGAGTTTTGTGTGTTGTGTTTGTGCATGTGTGTTTTGTGTTTTTTTTCCTGGTTGTTAGATGCTCTCTTGAAAAGAAGCATTCTGGGTTAATTGGAGATGCATTGTTAGCTGTGAGGGGGTGGCTCTCTTTACTGGCCTTCTCGTTGACCCTGGATGTTGCCTGCTGATTACTGGAAAAGACTCCGGAAGTCTGAAAGGAGAGAATTTTGAACAGCAGTTTTCAAGCCTTGTCAAATGGTTCCCAGTTGAAGTTTGTTTAATCCATCCATCCATCCATTTTCCGTCACCCTTCTCCCTAACGGGGTCGGGAGTTGCTGGTGCCTATCTCCAGCTGCGTTCGGGGCGAGAGGCGGGGTTCACCCTGGACAGGTCGCCAGTCTGTCGCAGAGTTTGTTTGTTTAATCCATATCAGTAAATATTGATTTACTATCCAGTAAATCAATATATTCATCCTTTTCCTTTCACTTTATGTTTGTGAACTGCTTTTCAGTTTGTCTGGCGTTTGTGGCAAACTATCAAACGGTTCAAGTTCAAGTGACGTGTTTAGGTGGTGTTGCTTTTTTTTTTTGTTTGTTTTTTTTTGACGTCGCTTACTTGTAGCGCACCTGTCGAATTGTCTGCTACTGCAGAGACATCGCACAAGCGAAAGTTTCCAAACAAGTTGTTCAAAGCGTGACACTGCAGGTCCCGTCTCGCGTGCGATCGACATTTCCGTCAGGCATCACCGTGCTGGCAGGCAAGCGTGGGGCGGCAAAGAGCGACTGCGGGGCCTCGGGGCATCCGCTCTGTGAAAGGCTAAGCTTGAGCATATCTGTGTGTTCAGAGAGAGAGAGACGTTAGGAGCTAAACTTAGGTGATGGAGTCATGATGGGAAAGCGTTTCCTCTTGCGGTGCCTAACAGATCCGCCGGGGTGAGAGATGCGAAGAAGCTCCGACCCTCTGCTGACCTGTGAAATGTTTGCACCAGCACCGCACTGACGCGCACGTGCGCGCGGGGTTGACGCGTTAACTTGTCAAACTGTGATCATCTCGGTCCTTGAACGCTTTTGACAGAAAGACGTCTGCTCGCCCCGTACGCGTGACTGAGCGCTCCGCCGAATTTATGGAGTCTGTTTGCTTTCTTTTTTTTTTTTTTTTCAGCGGCTCAGCAGAGAGGAGGTGATGCCACAGTCAATGTCACAGCCTTCATGCATAATTGCTCCGTTCTGTCATTGCCAAAGGCTTGCCAGAGCTGCGTCTGATTGTTTCCCCTCTTCTTCCTCCTCTCCTCCTTCTTGCTCCATCTTCTTTCTCATTAGGCTCATTAACTCGTCCTGCAGGGACAGATCGAGCGCACAGGAGAGTCTGCGGAGGGCGCCTTTTAAAATGCGACACTTTCGGCTCAAAGACAACCAAGCGACGCTTTAAATCCAAGAAACCCCTAATTCGGGAGAGAAACGAATGAGCGTTTGCACGACTAATCCAAAAGACGAGTCTGTATGCAGGATTGCATGCCTTCGTTTTGGCGTCAGCCTTTCTGTTTGTCTTGAAGTTTGAGTGATGGGAGTAAGAAGAAACCGAGCGGTAGAAAGCTTAGCCTATCTGCGGCGCTGACCGCTCACTCGCTGTCCAGCACCGATTAATAATTAACAGGAAGACAGTTTATGGAGCTCTGGAACTTTCTGCTGAGGGACTCGTCTCCATAATATTTATCCCACTAATCTAATCTAACGAGAGAAGATGCACGTTGTGAATTTGCTCATGTTGCTTTCAGTTTAATGTGAAAGCATCATCTAAACAAATGGGTCTTTTTTTATTTTATTTTTTTACTTTTTTTTAATTAGTTTTAGAGATATTTTGAAGTGGCATATTAGTACTATCATATGCAAAATAAGTCTCTTTCTCTTACACTGTTTTTAATATTCATCTGTGTCCTGATGTTATGTGGATAGTTGCATGACTGGTTGCACATTCTGATTTTTTGCGGGACCCTGGTGTCGAGCTTCGGGCGAATTGATGGGTCAGGTGATTAAATGATTGGTCTGTATCGGGTGTTGAAAGTGTCGCAACTGCTGGCTGGTTTCACTTTTTAAGGTGAACAGAGTGCCTTTTGATTTTTAGTTGTTATTTCGTGACTTCTTATTTCTCTCTGAGGTAGAAATATGTGGCACAGATCTCCTCACTAGTTCCTCTTGGAAGTGGGAAGGACAAGAAAATATGTCATTTTAATGAAGCAGATGTCTGTTGATTTTAGTAAGTTCAGCAACCACACAAAAAAAGAGACAGCCTACATTATAAAAAGCTGAAAACAACGAATGTGCACAATGAGCTGAATGCAAGACGAGCTGAATGCAACCTTTATCCTAGGGGCACAAAGTCTTTCCAACAGCCATTAGACACAAACTGCATGACAACCAATTTTTGGGATGGGAAGTTTGAAGTGCTACTGGAACCTTGAAAGTAACCGTACGCTGTGGTCTGATGAAACTGAAGGCCAAGTCTTTTAGAAGTCGGTAATCCATCTGGATCTGACGTGAATCAAACAACGAAGGTGAGAAAGCAAAGCTTTCAACAGTGAGGCGAGGAGCTTATAATGCCTTTCACATTCAAACAGCCAGGAAGTTGCTGAAAGTGTTCCGAATCCCCAACTTTTTGAGCAAGCAAGGCCGTTTATATCTTCAGTAGAAGAAATGGCTCCCCGGACACAAAATCAGCATTCTGCCATGTGAATCGGTCCCGAGATCTCATCCATGTGCCAAACATGTGAGGAGAATTTTTTTTTTTTGTTTGTCCCCGAAAAGTCTGTTTGGCAGCCTTTTTTATCTTTTGCTCTGATAAATCCACACGAAGTCCTGGTGCCAACGTCCTCGAGACCGCTGGGTGATGAACGCCCACATGTCGGCGTATGCGTACGTGGTCAGAGTTGTACGGAAGAGCTGCACAAGCCTGGACTGCCCTCAGGCACATACAGTATGCCTTTTCTCCACTGCCTCTTCTGTGGAACTGTCAAGATTTTTGAAGTTGATATTGTGCAGAAAAGATACGGCCTGACAGAATAATGCACTTAACCATAACCGTCTTCTTGGTCTTCGCGCTTCTAATCTTTCTCTGCATCCAAACTTTTTTGTGAATCTCTTACAGTTTATGCGGTCATACGTACGGCTGATAGCAAACATGCTTCAAGTGCGTGAAGGAGAAAGCGCTTTTTCGTGGAGGTTTGGCAAAATTGCGACAGAATCCTTACATTTTTTAACACGGTCATACATTTTTAGATCCGGTTTCCCCAAGGAGGATGTTTAATGCACTACTCGGTGCTGACATGCAGAGACGGACACTTTTTTGGGGGAATCATGATTTCCATTCAAGTTATCATTAGTTTTCTTAAGAAAAAATTTAATTTAGGAAGAACAAAAAAATTATAGCGCGAGGTGTGACCTCAGTCACTTGCTGCACCGCACGGCTTAATGGGGTTGCTTCGTACTCTGTGGTCCTGCAGCTTCAATTCATGGCTTCCAGCCTTGATGTGCTGATGGCGGCTTTGTCAACATCTGGCTTTAAAGTGCTTATTTTTACTTGTGGAGGGAATTTTGGTGCTGCAAATGGCATGTGAAAAAGCGAAAGAATTTTTGCCCTCCAATTCGGAAATACAGCGAATTCAGGGTGAGTGGAAACCGAAGGTGTGCAGAGATAAGAGACGAGAGTGGCAGATAACTCCGAGGAGATGGGCCTGTATTGTGGAATAAAACCTTGTCAGACATGGAGGAGTTTGTAATACGGCAAAAGAACTTCTCAAACTGAAAATAGTGATTATTTTGGAACAAATGATCATATCGAAAATATGATGGTATCACAACATTTAACTTTAACTTGTGCATCGCTTTATCAGTAAGTTATCTTCCTGCTCTGCTTCTCAATAGATCAACAGAAAAACAATCATAGACTTTTATTCCGACATATCAGATGGTTTCTTGCGAGTCTTAGTCTTAAATTGATCACAAAAGGATCGATGTTTAAAGAAAAACCGTGTTTTTTTTTTGTTTTGTTTTTTTTATGAAATAAAAACAGTTTAGTAGATTGGCTGTATGCAATTTAGCAAACACCAGATTCAAACAATTGGCATATCTCCTCACTCCACAAGGTCTGTTCACCTGTTAATCTAAATCATTCCTATAAAAGCATCTTAAAGGGCAACATGTCAACCCCAAAGGACAAGAACTGTCTAGTCCTGCAGCATCTTTGACAAAAATGTTGCATGTACAGTTTTTGTACAGTTAAGATTAGCGTGTCATTTTCAACAAGATATATATTCAGCTCATGAGGCGGCTCTAAAGTCCACATTGATCCTTCACATTTGATTTATTCAACATTTCTCATACTGGTGAGTTCCATAGGGAAATCAAAAACAGAAAAACAAAAATCACTCTGAACGATTAAACTAGGAAAACAATCAATCATGCTAAGATGGCATGACGCACGTTTGTTGCACATAGTATAAAAATGAGCATAAAAAGCACCAACAAAAAAATACTTGAAGTTTTCAATAATGTCCACAAAGTCAGCAAAAGTGCAGGGGCAAACTGTTCCACAGTTTAGGAGTTATAGACTTGGTCCTGCTGTAGTTTTTTAGCCTTGCATGAGGAACAATCTGTAAACTCCTTGCTTTGGATTTAAGGTTGTGAGCAGCAGAGTGTTTGGCTGAAAACTCACGCAAACAATCAGAAGCCTTGCCGTTCAGAGACCCGTAGGAGAGAACATGAGCTTTAAACAGACTTCTGAAATCCAAAGGGAGCCAGTGTAGAGAGTATAACACCAAGGTGACACATTGTGTTTCATAGATTTGGTAAAAAGTCTGGCTTTGAGTAGCTTGTAGATGTGAAAGATCTGCCCAGGCCAGTAAAGAAAAGGGTTACAGTAGTCAAAACGCAATAACACAATTCCATGAATAATGTTCTACAAGGGAGACCATGTCTCATATATTACAAGTGTTTAAGTTAAAGAAACTGGAATGATAAACGGATCTGATGTGTGAGTCAAAGCCTAATGAGGAGTGACATGTAATTCCTAGATTTCTTTACATTGAACAAAAATATGACTTGTAGACATTGCCAAGATTTGATGTGCTTAAAACCAGAAACCTGCTGAGATAAACAGTTAGCTGGTGCAGTTAAAAAAAAAAAAAAATCTATGTCACTCCGTAGATGTGATAAGAAATATCAGACAAAGACTAACAGTGCGAGCCATAACCCATATGTCACAAGAAGAACTTTTGAATTTAAGAAGAAATCCAGTCCAACAAAGAGACACAAATACCAGTGAGAAACTTTAGCCTATTTCACCAGTTATGATGTCGACAATATCAAAGAATGTGCTGAGATCAAATGGAGCCGACACAGAACATCTTCAGGTATCTGCAGCCATTTGGAGATCATCGCAAACTTTTACCAAACCAACTCTAGAGGAGTTACCACTTTAGAAAGGCAGACTGAAAAGAGTCGGAGATGTGTGACCTTGCCTCGGGAGCTATTAAATATTGACGAAATTAATGGGGCAACGCAGGTTAGAGTCATAGATGGCAGATTTTTCTGTGGTGACTGTCCCCAAGCAGTCCCACTAGGACTCTGTTGTGATCGCTGTAAATCTGCCAGTGTCAAAGTGGCGTGAGCTTAAGAACGCTCAAGAGACGTGAAGACCTTTAGGTATATTTCATATCTGAAATATATTGAAATTTCATCATCTTTGTTGGTTTCTTTTGTCTACAAATGCCTGGCAGAGTCTCTGTCCAGTCAGCGATTAAGCCTGTCCAATAGACAACTAATCAATTAATCACACAATGAACTAAAATGAGCTCAATTTACATTCTGATATTTTTTGTAGTGACATTTTGTTTACAGAGTCGCCATAGTTGATTTTATTTATTGGTATTTCAAGTGTCTTCCCGTTCTAGTATTACAAGTTCTGTGCAGAAGGGTTAGGGTTAGGGTTTGGTCTTTGACATCTCAAAATTGCGTTATTATGCTATTATCAATGTACTACTTAAAAATTGCCTCAAAACAATATTATTATTTCTCGCAATACTTACTGGGGCAATTTATTGTCCAGTGAAATTTTATAATTTATATTATAGTGACAGGCATAGGTATGATATGTGTTTTAAAAACGATGAACTTGTGCTGTCGTATGGCGCCGAAAGGACGACGAGAAGACTAATGCTTAGCTAGCCCAGTCCCCACAGTCTCACAATGCTTACAGATCATTTGAATCTCGTCGGTCAGAGGCTTAGGGTTCGACAAAATCTCGTATCGATACCAACTAAGACAGCTCCTCGACGCAGCCTTTGCTTTGTAGAGGAATACGGTCACCTTTAATAGTCGGTCCTGAATTCATGCACATTAAACAAAGAGAAAGGCGTCATTTTTTGTAGCCCACAGTCATTTTGTTCTTTTTAAAGCCAACAATGCTCAGACTTTGACGCACCGCACGATGAATCCAACATCTGGATTTTGTTTTGAGTTCTCCTTTCCTCTGTCTGCATCCCTTCGCTCTCCACTGTGTGCCTGCTCGTAATAGAGTCATTTTCTCCTCGTCGGAGCACCGTCTCTGGCAGGCGGCTGTATCAAGGTGACCCCCCTTCCCTCCTCCCCTGCTATTGTTTGGGCCTTGTGTGCTTTTGTCTCGCTGGCTTGCCGACATAATCACTTCCTCTCGAGCGACGTAACGGGTCAGCCGTGGCGTCGAGACATCATCCCCGACCCTGCATGCCTCGCCTGCGCGGTCCAAAATGTCAGGGAGGAGGCAAAAGGAGGCACGGCGATGCATGTAATGATGTAATGCTGCAGCTGAACCTTCGTTTCTTTTTTTTTTGTTTGTTTGTTTTTTAAAAAACGTCCGTTCCCTCCCAGAAAGTGTCCGTCTCACTTCGTCCTCTCCTAACGTAGCCGCAGGGAAACCAAAGAATGTTTTGTCCTCTCCTTGAAACAAAGCCGCCGCTTGGAATAGTCTTCATATCAACTGCCCCAATCTTGTCAGTCGATCATTTTATCAGCGGAGTTTTGTAAGAAGCCTCATTAAACTGCGGTTAAACCTCATTCGGCCATTTCTCGATTATCCCGCAATGACAAGCCTTTCTGTTTCGCTACTCGACATCTTTATGCCTTTTCATTTAAGCGAGGCAAAAAGACGAGAAGCTGTGAGACCAATTAAGCTGGGGAAAAAAAAATAAAAAAATCAAACCAAAGAGGAAGTTAGACAGAAATACAGTGGTATGAAAAAAGCATTTGTGCCTTTTACACATTTTTCTTTTGTGTTTTTAGCTATTTACATTTAAATGTCTCTGGAAAACCAAACTTATATAAATACCAGATAAAAATATTTAGATAAAATACAAAATGCTTTTTTTTTTTTTTCTTTAATTCCTTGTCTGGGTTCTTTTATGATCACTTGGATGATTCATCAAATCAGTCTTGGAGTAATTTTTGGTAGGCAGGACACTGCTGGGTAGGGTCACCACTGGTGAACCTTCTCCTTTTCTGAACAACGGCTCTCGCTGTGGATCAGCGGCGCATTGTCTTTGAGAGCAACAGATAATGAATTTCTTTCTCATTTCTTCTTAAATTTCGTTTGGTCAGAGGATGCGTTTGTGTTTGACCTCCTTCGGTACGTTTCCTCTTGTTAGACAGGCTCTATTAACAGGATTTCTTGATTTTGTCGGTGTCCTAATAGTCAGGTCTAGACGTGGCTAACAAAACTGAACCAAAGCTATATTATCGATCATCATGAGTTCATGACATAGCTAATAGTTCATTCATTTTAATTAGAGGAATAACCTATTTCATCATGAATTAGTCATGATGAATGTTTGTTTTCCATTTGTTTTGCAAGTATAGAAACATACCCAGAACTGTGTAATGATAATATTAAAAAGTACAGTTTTTTTTAAAGACTGTCTATTTTTTTCACAGATTGACTGTCTAACTTGACAAAACATCAAATAAGACTAGGCGCACGGTGCTTTCGATTATAATTAATGGACTTCGTCTGCAGCAATGAAAGGCCTGTTCCAATCTGTCGCAGCAAAGAAGGGGCTAAGGCAAAAGGCAAAGGTCTTGAATTACTCCAGTCCTCACCAGTAGTCATGAGAAATGGACCAGAACTGAAAGAGTTGAGATGCCAGGCACAAGGTTCTGAAATGGGCTTTTCCCACAGGACGGCAAAAAGGTGGAAAAGTCGTGTCGTCTGGGGGGGGAAACTCTCAAAAGCCCCTTATCCACATCAAAGGGGGGTCGGTCGGACAAGACAACTGAACAAGATCCCTGCTGGGAGAATCCTTTGAAGGTTTCCACGGCAACTGGCTGGGAGGAGCAGATCCAGAACTACCTGGAAGGATGATGTATCAATTCTGTACTGGGTGCATCTCACCAGTTTAATGAACTGGTGACCAAAGGAATATCTGCACAAACCAACCCCATGTAGAACAAAAAAAATAAATATTTTGGAGATGGATACTGAGCTTTCATTGCCGTTTGGTAATTATTTCACTACTTCTTCATTCCACTCTGCACTAGTTTTTGTCACGTTTTATCTGAAAATTTCCGAAAAATAAAACAGTTGTCATGCAAATGCTCCGCAACCATCAGGCATCATTTTGTCGAGGCGGATATTTTATATCAATATGA
Source organism: Poeciliopsis turneri (assembly GCA_922788865.1). NCBI lineage: Eukaryota > Metazoa > Chordata > Actinopteri > Cyprinodontiformes > Poeciliidae > Poeciliopsis > Poeciliopsis turneri. The sequence goes on from CAKLNU010000191.1 coordinate 3,301,968, forward strand.
AGTAGCTTTCTACTCAGTCATAACCTCTGTTGGGAAATGTGTTATTATGACTAATATATATATATATGTAGTAAGTTGTGTCATTCAGGTTGTTGTTCAGCTTCTTTTGGTTTGATAGAGGATCATGATTTGTTATATTTCATGAGAGTCAGCTGGGCCTAACAGGCATCAGAAGTGAAATGGTAAATAAATGGCCTGTGCTTGTGCAGCGCTTTATCAAGTTCAGAGACCCCCAAAGCACTTCACGTGCATTCAGTCATTCACCCATTCACACAGTTTCCAAAAGAAATGGAAATAGGTGTTTGGCCCAAAATGCAATTATACACGACCTTTCGGACTGCGAAGACAATTTACGTATCTCAACCATGACAAACCATGCACCTCCAAAGAACAATAAGCTCAAATGCAGTGGTGTAACTAAATGGGATGCAATGAAATATAAATAGGATTTTTCTGTGTTTGGTTATTTCTACTTAACGTTAGACAAGGCAGGTCCATATTTCCTGGATAAAAATCAAGGCGAACAAGGTCTATTATATCCTCTTGGAACTTCTCATAAAAATATTGCTGTCTCAATAACGTAGTTGGTTTTCACGGATGCTCCTTTTATTTTTATTTTTGTACTTCTATGAGGAAAGCTTCTCTGTTTTACATTCTAAATTATAGAAATCAACATATATATATATATATGTATATATATATACATATATATATATATATATATATATATATATATATATGTATATATATATACATATATATATATATATATATATCTTGCAGAAACAACACTAAGTTTTTATGAACTACAACTTAACAGCAACACTCTTTGTTTACCAGCACTCCGATTAACTTTATGTACATAATTTTCATGCGATTCAACTGATTATACAAACATCCATCCAAGCGGAATTAAAATCCTTTATCTTTGCGGCGAAATAGAAGGTGTTGTAAAATTTAAGAGCTTCATTTAGTGCTCTGGTCAAACGCGTCCCGGGTCTGAGAAGGCCCGTAAAATGGATTTTACAGTTATCTCAGCCACAAGATGCTATTAGGGAAATGGAGTCCTGACCTCCAGTTGGGCTTGAGCACTGATGAGAAATTGAACAATTCCCATAAAAGCTTGTCAGCACTTCCAATTGGCCACGCTGAAGCGGTGTGGATGACGGAGAGGCCGCGCCGCCCGTGGTTCTGCGAGCTCGCCGTTGACCCCTGAGAGTCATTTATAGCTCCCGGCTTCAAAGCGAGCCTTCGGGTTCGGAGTCACAGCGGCTGTGTTGGAGCTCGGCGGTGTTTCATGGCGGTGGCGAGGGTGCGTGGGTCGGATGCTTATGTGTGGTTAGTCATGTCCAGTGGTGGTTGTGTCATCCTCTGTTGGTCAAACACATGCAACTGTCTGTCACTGATCACTCACATTACTTATAGCAGGAGAGGAATGCAATATTGCAAGCAGGGTCAGGATAAAATTGTGTGGGATCTTTAGTGGAATTGAATTTTTTTTGGGGGGGGGGACACGTGTCCAGCTGAGTCCGTCACCAACCAGTGACTCCAGGAATACTCTTTTTTTTTTTTTTTTTAACCTTGTACGCAATCCTTATTTCATGGTTTACAAGTTGGTTAGTGGTTACGTAATAGTCATTGAACGGTGGAGAGCATTCAATGACCCTAACCCTAACCCTTCTTTAAAGGTATAAAGGTGCAGTTAATGGAAAATAGCATGAACTAGTTCGGTTATCCAATGTGCTCGGATCAGGCATAACATTATGACCTTTTATAGGTGAAGCTCACTGCTGTTGGTGGTAATCATTGGGGACTAATTGGTTTGACTGGTGGATTTGGGTAATGCTTAGTTAAGAAAAATACAATAAAAAGGCAGGTGGCATAAAAAACACTGATCATCTCTTTGCCAAGGCACCTGCTTGTAGGTGTGACATATTCGACACATATTGTGCTTAAAAGTTGATATATAAGAAAGAGCAACGATGGGCAATCGTAAGCTCTCCTGGGATGTTTGTAGTCTATTAAAGTGATCGTCCAAAAGAACAGCGGTGAATGCGCAACAGAAACCGGGTCAAGGCTTATTGGCACATACGGGGTTGTCCTCTGCGGTGCGTTCCGACAGATAAGCCACTGCAGATGAAACTGCTCAAAAGGTTAATGCTGGTTCTTATGGAGAGGTGTCAAAATACACGGTTCACTTCAGACTGTTGCTTATCAGGCTGCAGAGCAGATGGAGTCCCCCCGTGTTGAACCCTGTCCACCCGTGAAATTTAGGTTTACTTCAACTCATGTCATCAAAGTATGTTCAAAGAGTCTTCAAGTCTGTAGGCAGGAGGATCTCGGGTTGGAGTCAGTCTTGCAACGAATCTGAAGAGGACTGTTGGTGTATGACATTCTGAAGATTTTTCATGACATGGTAACGGGACGTTTTCTGGGCAATAACAGTGAAAATGGTTAAAATGCCCTTGGAGTCAGGAATATGACCTTTGCCCTTTTGTACTTGGTGGAAGAGATAATTTAAACCTCCTCTTTCTCTCTCTTCCAGAAAATGACCCGAAATCTTCTGGGATTTCAGGTCATGGTTCAGGGAGCATTTGAACTTTTGAGATGCTAATCAGCTGCAGCAAGATGCAGCAGTAATTGTTCAAACTTGCGATGCCGCAACCAAACGATTTGTGAACAGAAGTCTACAAAAAGAGCAGGTCAGAACTCGTGCAACAGAGCGGGCCCAGCGTTAGAGGTTCGATTCTGGAATCAGTCGGCACCAGATTTTGACAAAAGTACAAAGGCCTGGTTTAAGATTTAGACTTTGTATATTTAAACATCATTTATAGGATGATCTCTGCTCACCAGGGTAAGCTGTGGGATGACTAAATTCTCACGTGAAGATGAACCATCTAGAATTTCCTTCTATGTCATTTCTTTACTTCCTCTCATGTCTGTCTTTTCCTTGGTGTGTGACTGATTTGGCTCATTAGGATCAGGAGAAGGAGAATTAATTATTGTCATTAAATGAAGCACGCCACTTGTCTCTCGCTCTCTCTAGCATTCTGGCGGCAGGGTTGCCTAAGTGTGGACAGCGGTGAGGGGAAGAGAAAGGAACGGAAAGCTAATGGGGGGGAAAACTAAAGGACGAGTAGCAGAGAGGACAGATGCGGCATGGCTGAGGGGAAACAAAACTGGGTTACAGAACAGGCAAGGGAAGACGAGGCTTGGCATGAAGAGGACCGAACAGTTGGACGAAGGCCTCTTGGACAAAGAGAAAAAGAGTGGAAATGTAAAGTGACGAGAAAGACGACGCGAGAGACGCTAATTGTAAGACGGAGGGAGAAACAGAAAGGACAAATCTCAAAAGAGAAGGAGCCTGAGCTGGATTTCATATTTTTATTCATTTGTTTTTGTTTGGCCGTGCTGCATGCTAACATGGCGGAGAGTATTGTTTAGCTCAGGCGGCTGGAAAAAAAGTTGCGTAATCCAGGTCAGAGGGACGGACGGTGTGGAGTGAGACGGAGGAGGAAAACACACAAACTGCACATAAAAGAGAGAGAGAGAGAGAGAGGTTAGAGAATCAGGCACTGAACTTTTACTGCCCAGGTTTTTTCCAAATTTTTAACATAATTCAGACTCCCATCACATACCATTCACCCTCTACAAAACACAATACAGAAACTTGGATTTACACGACATAAGAGGTGATAGTGAAGGAAAGACGAAAGAGACAAGTAGGACAAAGGTTTTTTTTTTGGTTTTTTTTCCCACAATAATTCTTCAGTGATATTTACTTAAAGAGCTGCACAAAATCCTCAGATGTACTGCAAAGGTTTTTTTTTGTGGATACATTGGAAATGAGAATAAGAACAGCAAAAGTGCATGAAAACTGCATGTGAAGAAGACGAGGAAGGAGAAGAATGACCGTCTTTAGTTGCACCAGCTGTATCTTCTGCTCAACCACTACTGCCAAAAGTGAACCTCCGGAGCTCCATCAAAGCATTTAAAGCATAAAGACCAAGTTGCGTTGCACCGAGCGTTAAGCGCAGCAAACGAGACTCGAGTACGAACGAGCCACGAGAGTCCACTACTGCCTGCTTGTTGACGCAAAATGCAAAGCGACCAATCACGTGGTAGCAACTCAAAGCATCCAGGCATCTTGGTGTGGCGAAGACGATTGGCTAAAGAAGAAAACGGAAAATCAGAGCGAGGAGGGGGAAAAAAAGGGATGTGAAAGACTTTGAGTGCTTTTGCGGTTGCTGGTACAAAAGTGTCTGGGTATTCAGACACGTTTGATTGAAACACAAAACAGTCCTGCAGATTGCAGGGAAAAGTAGAAAATATCTGGTGAATAGACGTTGTGTGTGTGTGTGTAGGTGTGTGTGTGAACGTTTCTGGGTGAAAATGGGAATGGCCAGACTGGTTTTAGATGATTGTAAGGCAATTCTTGCTCAAATTTCCCCAAGATTATGAGACGAATTGTGATTTTTATCTGCAGCATTCACATGGTCGGGTCCTGGTGGTGTCACATATCAATGGTTCAGGCCATTAGATACTGTAATGGTGTGGGGATATTGTCCAAGTAATGTCGCTATGCCGTGTCCATCTCTTTATGAACACAGCGCACCCACATTCCGATTGTGACTTTCTGCAGATTACTGCGTTGCAAAGCTCAGAACATCTTAGATTGTTTTTTTTACCAGCAGAATGCAATCTTTAAAAGTCATAAAAAAAACGTGCAGAAACTAATCGAGTAAAAAAACTTCAAAAAAAGGAATACGAACAGATTTCTAACTCCTGAAGATGATCACCAAATCTTTTTTTACTGTTTGCATCATTAGAGGCATGCTTTAGCTCAAACACAGAAGATAAGACTAAATCCTGCCCCTGTATGATCTTTGTCATGTTAATCTCCATCTTGAGTTGGATTCCTCAGGAAAAAAGTCAAACTAGATGAAAACTCTTCAGGATCCAAGTTCGAAGGTATTAAAAAGAACAGAGAAATCGCCTTAGCAGCCCCCCCCCCCCCCTCTTTTCTACAGCTATTCTTGCAGTCAAGTCTTCACTACCTCTTGTCAAATCAATGAAACAGATGGTGATCGTTTGGGGGGAAAAAAAAAAAAAAGCGAGTTACGCCATAAAACGAAATTGGATTTGATCAAAACTTTGTATTGTATGCGTAATCCTGCGGCGATCATTTATGATTTATTACTTTGCCGTGTTTTTATTACAAAGTACAATTATTGAAAGAGAGATAACACCTCTTGCTATTTGCTTTACCGGTCAAAACATAGAGAGGGGGGAAAAAAAAAAAAAAAAAAATCGTGATTCAACTGTATTCCAAAATATTCTAAAATATAAAACAAAACCATCAGATGAAGTTTACTTCAGGCTGCCGAGGATTTGGATCCTTCTTGGTGTATTTTTGCTTGTTCAGAGGGAACATTATTGACTCTGGAGAAGAAAGTTTGACTCGAAGGCCAAGCAAGCCACTCCAAGAACATCTATTCAAGTGACCGACCGTCCTTCCTGACGCCGGCTCTTTCTTATTACTCGGAGTGGCGTTTCATTTTGCTTCCGTCGTTCATCTTCCCTCCTCCAGATGCGATCCCGACTCTCGCGCCTCTGATGCTTTGTTTTTTTTCCCCCCCAACGTCTCTCTTTGTGTTTTGACAGCGTGTTTCGTTCAGCCTCCTTTTTAATTTTCTTTTCCTTTCAGCATCTCCGCCTCATTCTTTTCTCTCATTTGTTGGACAAAAAAAAAAAAAAAGCTTCACCTGCTGGTCAACTCATTTTTTTTCCTGCTCTGTTTTTGCAAACTTGTTGGGTAAAAAAAAAAAAAAAAAAAAAAAAAAAAAAAAACATGGCTTCAGGCGCTGGCGTTGTCAGATTTGCTGTGCCACGATGCACCTGAGGGGAGTTGTGGCGAAAGATATTTAAGGTGAGGGTTTACTAAAAGCTCCTGTTAAAATGACTCAGCTGAAAAATATCCCCAGGCAATAATCTCTGGCTACTTTAAAAAAAAAAAAAAAAAAAAAAAAAACAGTAAAAGTCTAGCTAGCTACTGTTATTTGTTTAAATTGATTTTTATCAAGCTGAAGTGCTGGAGAAACAGGAAATGCACGATTGGTATACATCATTTATCCTCCTTGGTGCCTTTAGCCCTCGAGTAGATAAGTTAATAAATTAAATAATAACCAGACGAGCCGTATTGTTAACCAGATTATTTTTTGCTTATGCTGAAATAAATCAGATGCCTTTTTGGGGCCCCCCGGGTTAATTTTAATAGATGGATTTCATAACGGGTGTTATCTGAAAGGTATTGCATGTTTTCATGCATGTTTCAGCATGAAACTTCCTGCAGGAGTCCTCTAGCACTAATCATCACGACTAAACATTGAGCAAACGGGTGTTACACTTTCATTCAGATGAATCGAACATTTTGCAATTTATATAAATTGTAATGCAGAAATGTATAAAATTACATCTCAGTAGGAAAACTTTACCTTTTGTTTTTTTGTTGTTGTTGTGGTGGTTGGGGATGATCGCGACTGTTGGGCTGTATTTTCCAACACTTTGTTTTGTAGTGCGCTTTTCAGGGGTGATTAGAATCTACAGCCCCTTTATGGTTGCGCAGAAAGTATGCTGATGGGCAAATTAATTCAAATTAAATTAATAAAATTAAAACCCAAAACAAAAAAACAAAACAAACAAACCTCATCTCCCAGTGGAAAAAGTCATATTTCATTAGCAATTCTTTGCATATTGAATTTGCCGAACTACAGTGAGTCATCTTAAAAGGTTTCAGGTTCAACTTCCTTAAAAATCTTTATGTGTTAATTGGAGATACATCCATTTGTATAAATACACTGATTTTCTTTGAGGTAATTTTTTTTTTAAATTTGGCTTCATTTTGTAAGGAATGTCATAAGCTGTGTTGTAGAAACATCGACACATTACACACGATGACATAGTAATGGATTCTGACCAATCAGGATCCTATTTTCCAGAAGTCATTGAAACGTATAATATGTCTTCTCAGCATGAAAAATTTGCTCGATTTCACAATGATCACAGGTGTTTCCATCCTTTCCCCCCCTCCCCGTCATCGTGAGTCTCCCTTTCTAATATCATCATCTGGAGGCGACGTCTTTAAACGCCTGAACTTTCAGATAAAACTCCCACCAAACTGCAAACGACTCTGCATTTAACAAAGTCTTTCATTCTCACCTTCAGACTTCCTTCTGCGTCTCGCGTGTCTGCCTTTCAGTCACTTTTTCTATGGACTGACTGAGCTGCCTTGACTTTTAGAAACCTTATAAGTGCGCAGCTGTGTTTTCAGTCACCAAACGCGTCTTTTGAACCACTGCACTTTGAGAGGTGAAAGAAAGAAGAATGTAGAAAAGACGACATTTAGAAGAGCGATCAGATGCCGAAGATGTTTGACGGGGGGGGGGGGGGAAACCCCTGAAGTTTAACACCAGGAAGGGGGGGGGGGGGGAAAGGCAACTAAAAGTCGAAAAAGGAAAATTAGACTTTGCCACCTGCAAGGCTTTGCAAGGCTTTGTTCACCGTTCACACGCTCATATACGCTCAAGGTTGCGCTCGTAGGGAAAACGTACACAAGGCTGAACTTGCAGGAGAACAAACAGGGCTCACTTCAGAACATTTGGTGCCGGCGTGGCGGTGAGAGACGGGGCCTCGGATATGAATGCAAATGAATCTCTATCCCCTCTGCAGGTTGCTGGTGCGGACAGCATGTCGGAAATGTCTGTGGGTTTTTTTTATTGTTATTTTTTTATTTTACTTCAATTTTTTTTTCATTTGCATGTGGAGGAACTGTTTCTAGGTTAAAGGTGCAGGAAAAGAACAACAGGAAGGACATGAGCTTGCAGACTTTTCACCCGCTTGCTCCACAATTTTTCTGCCTCGAAACATGACCGTTTCGTTTGCGTTTGTGAGGCTGCGGTTGATCGTGTCAGCTATTCAATTTTCTTAAAAAATGAGCAATAAACAGCTCTTGGTGTCACCGTTGTCAATATCACAATATTGCCACAAAATATTGCGATAAAACCTTAAGTCCGTATCGCCCACTCTTTGTAAACACCATCTCTTCGGGTGGAATCACACCCACAATGCCAGTGAAAGCACTACAGTTTCCACACTATCGCATGTAGACATCTGCACACACATCCCGTAGAACCTAATGGACTGTGATCCAATCTAACGTCTAATTCCAGGTTCCTCATTTAAATGCAGGCAGTGTGCGGCATTACATGCTCTGTTATATTACAACTATTAGTAGTAGTAGTAATAGTAATGCTAATAATAATGATAAAAATCATAATAAATCTAGAGTAAGGATTTGGCACACTTAATCTGATGAGCCTTTATGGTTGGTTTCCTTTGTGTAGGTCTGCTGTCAGCCCTTATAATAATTCCTCATTCCTCTCACATGCCGGGCAAAACACTGATTAAAGCTTTGGCGAAACGTTATTTCTCCCTCAGATTGCATAAATCATCTTTGACGGGTAAAGATTGTGTGATGAGATTGGGGGCAGGCGGGGAAAAGAAAGGCGATGGAGAATAAATGGGACGACGGGAGCAAATAAAACTAAAGGATCTGATGAAAGCCTACCCGGATCGAATGTATTGACTTAATAAATGTCTTAATTTCAAAAGGGGTCTATTGGAATCCCCGTTTTTCAACTTGATGATCTCCTTGACGCTCCGTTTTAAATGAAAGCTGTAAAAAGTGCAAGTTTCATGGTTTTTATAACGCGTTTTATGCCACATCTTTATAATGTGAAATGCAAATTTGTAGAGCGTTGCACATCGAGTTTTTTGCATTTAGTACTTCTAACAAAGACTCCAGGTTATTTGGAGGTACTGTGTGTGAGCACAGACCCATTTATGACTTTATGGTATTTAAATTGATAAAATAAAATAAAAAAAATTAAAAAAAAGCAAATAAAAATTTGAGCTGTGCCTCTTTAATGAGACGAGGAGAAAGTGCCGATGTGAGTGTTTTCTCTCGCTGGGTGGAGCATAATGCAACACATCAGTACCACAAATTGATATTCTATAGTGTGTCCCCAATTCATTAATTCATTCATTCATTCATTCATTCATTCATTCATTCATTCATTCATTCATTCATGTTTCAGTTTCATTCCAATTTTGACCTTCGGCATCCTTGTGGTTTAGGAACCACAGCCATCATTAAATAGATAAACGGCATAAATAAATCAATCGCTCAAACACGATACATTAAAATGGATTACTACGTAAATATCAAACCATCAATTCCCTTCCTTGTCACCGTTTTCGGATGCACAGCCAATCAGTGGCAAGGAAAGCAAACGGCGCGTCTTGATTGGCTGCTTTGTCAATGGCAACCAATGACATGTCTAGTAGCACTTTGCTTCGGTAGTTCAGACTCCCAATCTGAAATTTCTTTCAAATCTTTTAGATGGCTGCAAATCCACATATTAAATTTTCCATGAGTTATTTGTCGTCGAGTTCCACCCAAAAACTTTTTTTTTTTTAAATCCGCAAATGCCTGAGTGTGTGAACGCTGCGTTCTGGGTTGTTTTTACGTCTAAGACCTGCAATCCAGGTGGCAAAAAACAAAAGAACCCCAAAAAAAAAAACAATTCAAGTGTTTGGAGATGGTAGTTTTGAACCCAGCAGAAAAGGAACAGGATATGTAGTATAACTATCTTTGCATCAAAGTATCTGATTTTAGTCTAAAAAGAATAATCGGTTTTATTTGGTGTCCCGATCAACAATCAAATGTGATCAAATGAAAATTACAGAACTGATTACTGTGTCTTTAACTGCTCTCCTTTCCCCAGTGATAATCAGAGGGCTGAACAAAAGTGTTTTTTTTTTTTTTTCTCTTCTGTTCCTGATGAGAAAGACAAATCTGCCCGTTCGGAAATATTCACGGTCATGAAAACACGACCGGTAATTGCGCTACGTTTTAATGTTGTTTTTTTCTTTAAATGTGCGCGTAAATATTTGTATACCGTTAAAAACCGCTTTCTACTCTGGCCGATCGTGGGAATCTCCTACCAGCCCGAGCTCATTCGTAGGTATTTAAAAATCCAAACGGAGTAACAGCTTAACGTGCGATAACAGTTGTCAAATAAGTGACTCGCACGTCACAGCGTGTGTAGGGGAAAAAAGAAAAACAGAGAGATTTAATGTCACACCTGGGTGCCGTGTAGGAATACGGTGGCTGGGTAATGAGGTATGAAACACCTGTTTTCCATCTTTTTCACTGGCCATTGACTCAGACTGAGTGGGAAATGCAGAGTGAAAATGTGCCGACGCTTTTTCCTTTTTTTTTTGTTTTTGAAAGTTTTCGAGTCATCCGTCAACGTCGCCCTCCGCTTCGTTGCGACGTCATCTCAATCCCCGTGTTAAAGTCAGCAGCTCTTGGGACAACCTGCACGCTTGCACGTTACAGCAGACCTCAAACGTCATCCGTTTTCAACTCCGTCGCAACGCTAGAGGTTTGGGAGGGAGTAGGCCCCCAGGGGGCCCGTCGTCCCCCCGTCCGATCTCAGCCTCGCGTCCCCTTCAGAAGTGTCCCACTCTCTCTCACGCCCTCCACCAGGCTGTGTTTGTCGCTTTGAATACGAATGAGCTCTCTGCATTCAGGTTTTCTCATGAATCTCTTGTTTTGTTTTTTTTTTTTCCCAACTCGGGGAATAAAAAGCCCCTTTCTCCCACGAATCCATATCTTCACCGTCATGTGATGCATGATGTAACAAAAAGCCTCATCCGCAACGCTTGTACTCCGGGGGGTGGGGATGGTTAAAAAAAAAAAAAAAGAGAAAGAGTGAGTTTTTGCACCACCAGAAGTCTATAAAGAACAAAGTCGTTTATCTTTTTCCCATCTTTCCAACCATCGAGTCAGCTTCCGCATGCATCGTCTGGTCTCCCCCGCAGCTAAAAAGGCTTGAGCTCCTCTCAGCTCCCACGACCAGGGAGGTGCTGTAAAAAAAAAAAAAAAAAAAAGGCGTTTGTTGCTGGAAATTTTCCCACACACTAAAGCACAAAATGAATTCATCTTCCTTTTAGCGTAGGGGAGTGGAAAGGAGAGAAAAAAAAAGAGAAAAGAAACAAAAAAAGAGAAGCTATAAACAAACAGATCGAGGCGGAAAGCAGGCCAGCTGAAGAGCTGAAAAGAAAAAAAAAAAAAAAACGGGATGAGAGATGGCTCTTCTGAAAGCAGCATAATTCTCCCGCTCTTCTGTGCCTGGGAGCGTTGGAGCTATTATGTCACTCAAATAAAGCATCTTTCAGCACCTTGACCCTTTTGCATAATGGACTCTAAATGCCTACGGTAACATAAATAATGGAGAGCCGATGATGGTCCCGGGATGTGAGAGGGGGATGTAGCATTTACTCGTGTAGAAAGAGCTTTGCTTTGAAGATGAAGTGCAAGTTCATTTGTCAAATGCGCCGCGCGCGTCCGGCGGCGAGGCGATTCGACGCGGTTGTTAGCGCTGTCGCCTCACGCAGAGAGAGAGATCCTGGGTTCAAGTGTCAAGGCGGCTTCTTTTGCAGACGGTCTCTCCTCCTGAGTGCATGGATTTTTATATATTTTTTTTTTTTCTTCTTCCAGGTTCTCCGGTTTCCTCTTGTTTTCCATTGTTTCCTCACATTGAGCTAATTTGTTATTCTAAATCGACTGTAAACCCGAACGCGGGTCTAACGGTTTTGTCTCACGTGTTCCCCCTTGGCGCGCGGTTCAAAGAGCTGTGAGGGAGACGTGCAGCTCTGTGAAGCTATTAATAGTGATAGTTTCCTTTATTTGTCGGAGACGAGCCGAGTCAGAATGAGTTTGCAGAAAAGTGAAGGCAGCTGGTCTCATTTGTGTTTATTTTAGCCCTCACAGATAACTCCAATACTTGTTTTCGCGAGTAAAACTTAACATTAGCAGGTATTAAATGACTGTGGCCTACGTTTTGGCTAATTTTTCAGCTGCAATGCAATCCTGTGTTCATAGAGGCTGCTGATTGTGCCACTGCACCTGATCAGCTACAGTTTCTAAGTACTCAAAAACCTTACTTAAAATGTGTATTAAGCTGTCAAAGAACGTATATCTTGATATCATCATTTGGACATCATCAAGCCACACGCTAACACTAAAAGGCCTTTCAGCAAGTAACTGGGACATTTTCTCGGACTATGACGAGACGGAGTACCCAGAGAGATCACGTATATGCATGCTGGCAGGCAAACTCCATGCTGTCCAGACTTTGGCCACTGACCATCTTGCTGGGAAGGCGACCGTCTCGCAGCTGTGCTGCATTCCAAGGATATGAAGCTCAATTTCAGGAAACTGCAAACATGGGGAAAGGCAGAGGAAGTAGATGAGGGTGGTTTTGGGAAATTTCCACCAACTATGTCGCCATTTTTGTTTGAATTTCTTTTGTTTCATGCAGGTGAGACATATTGTGTCACTTTGCAGCAATGGTGATATTGGGCCGTCTCTGATGGATTATATGGACAAAACGACTGTGGGAGATGCATACAACACTCCGTTCATTTCTGTCTGTTAACACTGTGCATAGTTGGACTTTTTACCACTTTTACGATTTTTCTTTTGAACATTTTCCCATCGGAGAGGGAACAAATTCTCACAATGGGGTCAAAGAACAAAACTTGGGATGCAAACAATTAAGTGGCTTATAATTAATTGTTGATAAATGGTTTATTAGATTGACATTAGATTAACTAATTGCATCCACTTAGACTTTCCTTTAGTGTTGCACTTTGGCACCACTGATCATCAAGTTGGTTGATAGAGGAATAAAGATGGCGGCGGGGGGGTGGTATACAGCTCCGTTTTGAAATGTAAACATTCGACAAGCTCCTTAAGTCATCACCCTTTATTTTTCTGTACAACGACTTAGGTTTCTGTCTTGCTATATTTGAGAAATAACCTTAACAATGTGACAAAAACCACAATTTTCTGTTCATTCTGTTTGTATTTAATACAGCTGACACAAAATAATGTTAACATTTAATGATGCTTTTTTTATTTCAGCGTATTATAAAAAAAATTTTATGTTATAAAAGACTTAGTTGCTCAATAATATCAATATCAATTTTAAATGAAGTCGATCGATAACTTGCAAGAGGCAAGAAACTGTCCCTTCAGCCTGTCCGACCTGCCGCTGCGTCCCTCCGTCCCATCGCTACTCAAAACGAGACGAAGCCAGACTGGAACATGAATGAATCACGCGCATCCTTTGAGTGGTATTTCGCTCAGGGTCTAATTGGTAACTCAGATCAGCCGAATGAGTCACGATCACGAAGAACTAAAAATAACGAGTACAAAAAAAAAAGGGGGGGGGAGGAGGAAAAAAAACAGCGACATCGACGCAAAGTTCTCGTTGTGTTTTTTTCCGTGTCCTGACCCCGATGACAACGCTTCAAAAAAAAAATAAATAAATAAATAAAATAAATGGGCACATGCTTCGGTGAAATGGCTCTGCTCGGCCTCACTCGGTGCTAATTAATATCCGTCTGCTTTTCTCGCTGTTTTGGATGGGCTGCAGAATGTTTCTTGCTGAGAATGCCTGCCAAGGACACAAAGTGATGGGGTGTTTGTTTTTTTTTTCCTTTTTTTCCTTTACAAAAAAAAGAGAGAAAAAAAATCAAAACAGATTTTTTTTTTTTTCACTGACGTTTGGTGCCAGGTTATGTCCACTCCTCATTCTGTCCCGATCTGTTTGTGGTTTGATGATTTATGTGCATCGCTTTCTATGTGTACATAGACAACATGTGTATTCCTCCCTTGCCTATTTATCTGCATGTGAAGAGACAGATGGAGCTGGAATGCGTTAGCATGTAGCTGCTCACTGCAGACGGCGTAAATCGTCGGCCATTAATACGCGGCCTGTTGTGAGTGTAAAAATAGACGGTGGTCCATTTTAATTCAACGTTTTCGTCAACCCGAAAGGACAGTAAATGTTGCTGTAAATCACATCATCCAAAAATCTTCAAAGGTTGTTGTGGATGACTTTCAACGAATCTGAAGAAGTCTCTGGCTGACAGACTCATGAACATCATGAAATGCTAACATCTCAATTTCCAAGCAGCAGAGATAATATTTCACAGTTGCATCAGCTGTTTGTGAGCACTTCTAATCCACCTCGTTTGCTTTTGCTGCTCCTCTCTAAATTTCTGTCTTGCCATATGGTTAAAACTCTGGGCAGAGAGATGCTGATGTGTTGTTTAACTCGCCAGAGTGTCTAAATGTGGAACGTCGTGTGTGACCCAGTGGCTTAGGGACACATTAACAAATAAAGATAAGGCTCGCCCGAGGCCCCGTTTTCACTCAGCCTGCTGTTTATTCGTTCGCAGGCAAGGTGGTAGGTTGGACAGTGGGATGGGATAAGCGTGTTTACATAATTGACCGGGAGAGTCGGATGTGCTCGCTTTTTTTGGCGAGGCTGCAAGTCGAAGAGACCTGCAGTAAAAACTGTGAGAAATAACCTCTTGCTGCCTGGAAATGCCTCACGTCGGTCCATAATGTCAGCTTACACTGCTCTCTGGATTGCTCATGTTCCTTTTATAAATTGCGTGCATATCCACAGCAAACATTGTGTGTTCCATCGTAGCGGGCTGCTGAATTTAAAAGCGAGTTTTGCGTCGCAAATTCTCGGGATTTTAGCAAAAAACGTGTCAGTTCCTGGACGTGCAAACCTGGAAAAAGACGTAACCCAAAAGACCTGCAGCTAAACTTGCAGCAAAAGAAGTAGAAGTCTACAAAGTGTTAGCAGAATGGAAGTTGAATGAAAAGACACACTATAGAGATGTACTTGTAAAGACTTTGGTTACTATTTATCGTTTTCCTTTCGGTGCACAGCTATGCTCTGCTTTCCGTTTGTCGATCACTCTGTGTCTCAAAGAGGCAAGCTGACGTTTGTGGCCACGTAACACGAGAAACTGTGAAAAGTTCACGAGGATTAACCACGTTTGCAAAGCACCGCAGATCAGTCAATCGAAGATGAAGTGCAGATTTCGACAAATATTTGCACTTTTGCGACTTCACTCCGCCTTGTGTTTCCGTCCAACCGGTGCCTCTTGGCACGAAAATCCTCTCCACAAGCACGCTTCACAATTTCACCCAACATATTCTCTGTTGCCCTTTCTTGCCGAATCCCTACGCTTAATTTAAACCGTCTTCCTCCCCAAAAGCAGTTTACTACGTGGGGCGAGACAGGGAGATGGACTTAGAGCCTTAAATCATCCCCTGCTCCACATTGGCTCCAAACCCTCTCAGGCAATGTGGGTGGACTGATTTTTATGAGTGCGATGATGGTTTGACGCGCCGTAATCCTCTTTCCCTGATCTCCCCTCGTCCATCTGCTTCATCTCCATCCTTCTTTTTCTCTCCTCCCCTCCCCCTGTCCGACCGCTCGGTTTGGGCACAAAAAAAAATAGGAAATAAAATTGCGCGTATGTAAATAAACAGGCAGCGTGGAAGTAGAAATGTGACAAGTGTTTGCAGGAGTAGTTTTTACGTGCGTCCTGTTGGTTTTTTTCCCAGTTATTTACTTTAGTTACATTTACAAAGTAAGAACAATTTAGAGTGTCTTGATTCTGTTATTCCGATCATACAGTGCTACCATGTCGCTGCTTTTTGGCTAGACCTAAATCTTTCAAACCATCCTATCAATTTTTATATAATCGGAGATAATCTGATTAAATCCAAAAATAAATCCAAAACAAACCTAATCTAATGTGAAAAAGGAATAGCCTCCTATATGTTAAAAAAAAAAAAAGAAAGAAATTTGATTGGAAACCTATATTAAAAGTAAATTATTACTTTTACACTACTGTAGTTAAAATCGGTCCCAGGCTTTGCAGATTAGGTTTCATCGAGCCATATTGAACATTTTTCAGGCATTTTTATGTTCATGCCAGAAGATCTCAATTAGATTTCAGCCGAGTCTTTAAAAAAAAATTAAAATAAACAAAATGCTACATCCATCTAGAGACTTGCCTGTTGAATCTTATTGCGTCAGCTGAGCGCACTCGAGCTTAAATTATTTGAGTCACAAATCAGAAACTTCACTTCATGACTTTCTGGTAGGGAGCAGAATTCGTGGGTTCCTCTCTACCAGAGAGGAAGCATATTTGGATGACCTCCAGGAAACAAAGCAGCCCCTGACAGAACCACCAGCTTTGACCGTCTGCGTGAGGTTCTTTTTCAGAATAGCTGCCATTTGTACACGAGGTGTAACTCGCTCGTTCTGAAAAGTTTTTGTTTTTCCTCCTCGGTCAGAGAATATTGTCCCAAACGTCTTTTTAGATCGTGAGAGCTTGTTGAGAAACGTAAGTCTATGTCTTATTGTTTCGTCAACTCTGATATTGACTGAGGTAAGTGACGTCTGTCGTGCTTCACATGCCTTATGAGTCATCGATGGACTCTTGCAGGAACCTTGGCGGGCTGGCCTTCGTTTAGGAAGGTTGACTCTACAGATCTGGCAATCATTGGAAGTGAATCATTTGAAAACTACTTTTTTTGGGGTTTTACTCAGGTTATTCTCTGGAGTAAAGTTTGCTTCATGATCTGAAACATCTAAATGTAGCACAAAAGCTAAAAACCAAAGATAAGTAAAGGAAAAATATATCTATTTTAACAACATTGTAGTCTAAAAGAAACCATATCCATTACTTGCGTTTGCTCTGGTTTCCTACGGATCCAGATCAAGGTTTCGAACTGGTGTATGTGGTGCTTGGCTGCTTTAATTTATCAAAGAAAACGCACACACGATCGTATTGCTCTGCTTCCAAAACGTCCCTCCCCTTCTTGCTCACCTTCGATGCCCCCATTGGCAAATTTTTTCCCATTGTCTTCCATCTCCCTCCGTCTCTTAACCTTTTTTCTCCTTTATCCTCCCTTCGCTCCAGTTCGTCTGTCTCTCTCCTGGCCTCCCCTCTCATCATCCTCGCCACCCCTCCTCTTCCTCACTCTCTTCTTGCCATAGCAGTGGGTGTACTAAGCAGGGATTAGGCGTGATTGAAGTGCTGACGTGAGAGTTCTTCCACCAGGGCCTCTTATCCTTTGCGGCCCCCCCTGAGAGAGACCTCTCATTGCTAGGCTTCAGTAGTAGTTTGGGTCTGGCCTCTCCAAGGACTCCCCATGGAAATAGCCTCTCTTCATGCCTCTGTGCTTTATCCCCATTTGCCTTAGTGCCGTTTCCTGATAGATGTGTGCCTCGGCCCTGATAGAGCTCTCTGCCTGCCAGTTTAAAGCTTTGCCATTTTTTTTTTCATCCCAAAAGAGAGGCCCTTCCTCGTAATATATAAGAAATCCTTTTCTTATTCACGCCCCCTCTCCCCCCATCTCCTTCCTCTCACCGGCGTGACAGGAAGGTGCCTCCCAACTTTTACCTGGGAATGTTTCAAAGACTCGCCAGTCGAGGTGTCAGCAGTTTACCGCCGCCGCTGTTTGCGCTGGAACTCGACAGGGCGAAATGTTTCCCTTTCTCGGAGCCGTGCGGCCAAACTTTTTTTTGCCGGTGTCAACATAAGCGATTGCAAAACACGGAGCAAGCAGACGTCGGGGAGGTTTTGTTGGGGAGGGTTAGCGGTCGTCACCTCCCTTGACCTAAACCTCCGTTACGTTCTGATTTGCAATCCGCCCGATTTTGGCATGAAACGGGGCGTGAGGCGTGCGATTCTGCTACGTGTGCGCCCCACCCGCCCCACCCGACTCTGGATTCTGCAGAGGGGAGTCGGCCTTTGAAGTCACGCTGGAGAAGGAGGGGAAGAAGGGAGCGAGAGTAAATGGATCCTTGTGCAGCCTTGCCCTCCAGGGATACCAGGGAATATTCATAGCACCAATGGTTTTGAGTTTGTTAATCTAGCCAGTATTTGATTCTTCTTTTTTTAGCCTTACATGCTTTTCTTTTCTTTTCTTTCCTTCTCTTTGGTGTTTGCTTAAGAAAATGCGGTGATTACCTCCGTGGACCTAGATAATACCCTCGTCGTCTTTTCGCCTGCCAGTGGGCTCCGTGGAAATTAAATTACGGCTTTTTTCCAACCCGTTTTAAACAGCAGTCACACTCTCACCTCACTTTTCACCTCTAAGTAAATATTATGTGACAACATAATGAGAGCTTATGTAATTGACAAAAAAAACAAAAACTTTTTCCACAAAAATTTTTACAACCCTCTTTGCTTTTAATCCTGGAATAAAGTTGAACAAATTGCCCTCAATGATGCCCTAATTATTAAATGCAGCCCATAGCAGTTGCTAGGGGAAAACCATTCCAATGACTGGGATGTGTCCCAATAACAGTTTGATAACCTAAGATATCACTTTGAAATAATAATTAATAATATTCGCCGATGTTTGAGATACCAAAATGGGAAAACATTCAATCCCTTTGAATATTTTACCTGATACCTGCCATGACTCAGAAAAAAAAAAAAAAGTCTATTATTGACTCTTCCATGAATATATGAACACGGCAGATTGCATATCCACCACAGAGCAAAATATATTGACAGACTGTAATTGGGTAGAAAATTATCAACAGAGACAATCCAAAGCTGTTGAAAATGTTCACAACCTTTTTTTCTTTCTCTTTTTCCTAATTCTGCCTTTTGGATGAATCAAAACTGATAAAAATAAGCTTTTCATCATATTACCTTTGGTTGTGGTTTTCATTTGCGGCAGTTTAAAAACACATAATCCCCTCCTCAGATTACATATGCTGCGGATGACCGCAGAGCCCCAGCTCACGACCGACTGTAATTTCATGTTTGAAAATTGGGCCGAACAATGGGGGAGATTCTGACCTACTTTAAATGTTAATGTGCTGAAGGATTTCAGCTCGGTTCCTGTCTTGTCATCCCGCCCGCTGCTGCGGCCGCGGCGTGTAGCTGTCACAGTCCGTCTCGCGTGTTGAAATGCGCAGGTTTTATGAATCTCGGGATGCACTTTATTTTATTTTTTTTAATGGGGTGAATTAATTCAGCCTTGGCACTTTCGCACCTTGATCTTGATTTGTGCAGTTTAATCAAAACATTCCACTTGTTCCGCTCGGTGAACTCGCCGGCGAGGACCACAAGCGGAGAGAAAAACGAAAGAAAAAACAAGGAAAACCTCGCACAGAGGTCACATCTCGACTCATTATATTGAGGCGTCAAACTGACAAAAAGGAGTGTAGATAACAACAACAGTTTATTTTTGTGAGTGCACAAACTACTTTGAGGCCCTTTAGGTTAATACCCCTCGAATGTTTCGTTTTTTTCTTTTCATCCTGGCTCATTACAGCCGCAGATTTGTAAGTGATTTTGTTGGGCCTCAATAAAGAGTAGTAGAAAATTCAAGTGAAAGACAAAACCTACGTTATTTCAAGTGTAGCATTTATCTGTATGAAGCTACTTTGAGGCAATAGTTTGCGGAGATCTCTCTCTCTGCAATTGGAATATGTTTCTAAGAGACGGGTGCTCATAGAAGAGGTTGTCATTTTTTATTTTTATTTTATTTTTTGTCCATTCTTCTTTACAAAGACGCTTGAGTCAAACCTTAGATTGGGCAGAGGTTGGATTTAGGTCTGGTCAATGAAACAATGTTTTTCTTTCATCTAAACCATTGTGTTGTAACAGTTCTGTATGTTTCTGGTTGTTACCTGCAGTATCCCAGGAGGGTCAACATTGCAACAGCAAAAAGCCACGATGGAAGTTGTGCAAAAGTTTGTTTTGTGCTTGTAAATGTATTGTAGCGTGAAATCGTTTTTAGCGTAAACGACATGCTGCCGTATTTGCTGGTATGGCATTTGTTATTGATGTGACTTCTGCATCTCTTTTTCCATTTCTCTTCCCAGCATCCCCGCAGCATTACTGTGCCACCGCCGTGTTTTATTGAGAGTGATGTTCAGCAGTGTATGTGTACCTCCGCTGACATCACAGAACTTTTACTTTGGAGAATTTAAACACAAGTCAACTTGAAGTATTTCCGACTCGCTGTTTTCTTTCACAGGGGAACTTGTCGCTGCCTTTTCATAAAGCCGAGTCTTTGAATGCGTAGTTAGATTCCCCCACCTGCGCTGGATATGTGTATGTTTATGTAAGCAAACATGAGTGTTGCCTTGACTGCTGCATCTGTCCTGGTTTTACGTGCGAGGCATAATTGCAGGTGGTCGGACAACTCGGAGAACACACGTCTCATCCTCCTCCGTTTCTCATCTTTGTCGTAAAAAAAAAAAAAAAAGAAAAAAAAGAAGACGAGAGTAACAACAAAGGGACTGTCAAATCTCGGCCTGCTCTCTGCATGGTCCCCGAACACAAGAGACTTCACAGGAGAGGATCAGACCTGGAAGCAAGGAAACGGACGCTGACAGGCGGGCTGCCCGCTGTCATTCTGGAGGGGATGAATGCAGCCCTCGACCTGGAGGACTTTCCCCCCTCAATGAGCCTCGCTGATAAGAGGACAGGCTAGTGGAGGGGCACCTCTGTTCGTTTGATCTCGGAATCAAGCTACTAATAATTTTCTCCGCAACATTAACGCCGCGGAGATCGAGGAGATACGGAGCGAGGCTGCGTTTGAAGTGGATCACTCTCTCTGGTGTCGAGGCCAGGAGATTACTTATTGCAGATGATAAAATGATGGATGCATGGTGGGAGCTGTGCTTGGTCCACAAGGATTTTTGAATCATGGATGAAGCTGGATTTTCTCGAGGCGTTTTGTATTTTAAACCCTGGTGATCGAAGCCTTAGAAACATATTTGAAACATTACAGATCAAGGACAAACTCTGTTAACTACGTTATTACCGATAAAAACATTAGGGTCATGGGCTTTGACTAAAAAAATGCGCTCAACTTAACTTTCCTTGCGTCCATCTTTTGCCTTTTCTCTTCCTCTACGTTGGATTTTGTCTCTAGTTTTTCTTCACTCCTTTAGGGGTTACTTGATGTCACAATATTTTTTTGTTCTTTTTGACATGCAGGAGTCCTCTACGATAGAAGGAGGGACTGATACCCTTGAGTTGCTTTTTCATCTGACCGCCATATTGGATTTAACAAAAATGTTCTTGCACTTGAAGCGGATGGTCCAGTTGTTGATGGTGTGTTGTACGATGCAAATCCAAAATCCACTACATGCACAAGAGAATGACTTTTAGATAGCTGTCCACTTCAGTGACCACAATGCATGATATGTTTATCTTGTGCTTTACTTTGTTTTAGTAAAAAAAAAAAAAACACAACTAAAACTTAATTCTGAAGTCATCACGGCTTTTATTTTGACGTGCGCCGCATAGAGGAGGCCTTGCAGAGGGACTTCTGCATGTCCTGCATTTGCACCGTGCTCACTATGTTGTTAAATGTCACACTGTTTACCAGAAGTGCTCTAATCACTGGATTTGCGTTGCCGTGCCGCCGACTTCCAAATGCCCTTTCACTTCTCCTGCTCGCTCTCCCTCCCCCCTCCAGACCCCCGGCTGTTGCCGCTCGGCACGGGAGGGAAAGCGCGACACTTATTATAAGCTAATGGATCATAAATTGAAACCGAAAGATTGGCGCAAGAGCGGCATTCAAATGCACAAACACACCCGATCCCCACGGCTCGCCTTGAGCCTCGGCGCTCCTCGTTTGTTATGCTCGGCTATCACTGGCTTTGAGGTCATCTTTTATGAATTACTGGCATGAATTTATGGCCCAATAAGTCTGGGAGCATTTATGCTGTGTTCTATGCTGTATGTCCTATTTATGTGAACGTTAGGAAAAGGCCTTAATCTCTGGAGTTTTTCGTTAATGGACTCCTGCAATCCGCCTTTTACTGTTCTTGCTGGTGAGCTCATCTCGTTTTGATTTACGAGAGCTTTGGGTTTTGACAGAACATAAATATAGACGGTCTATACTATTGCTCCTTTTAAGAGCAAAAAAAGACCCTGATAGTCATCCACTACCTGCTTGTGTATTATTCAGCTTAGTTCATGGGTAAAACTAAAACATTTGCATAATATTCGTCCGCATGCAAATGATTCTTTGAGAAAATACATCTCCGTTGAATTTACTGGATGCAACATTCAGAGCTATGATGGGAAAAGGGGAAAAAAATAGTTTGAAATGAGACAAGAAACCTTCAACCTTTGAAAGTAGAATAGTTTTCTCTGTTACTCAGTGTACGTCACTAACAGCTTAAAATGAAATAACCTTCCGCTTTTTCCCCCCCATCATGAAAATGTCTTTTTATTTCCCAAATAACGTCACTTGGAAAAAATTAATTGAAATGTTTTTGCCAAACAAAACTGGAGCTCAAGGTTTTGTATCTGTTATACTTCATATTGTCTTGCATCTAAAGAGATCCGGAAATGGATACTCCAAGAAGCGTATTTTCCACAATGTCGCAATTAACCATAGAATAGAAGCATCATTTTTCCGCTTACTTTGTCATTCGGCATGTAATCATCGGAAACCTCAAAAGTTGAGAAAACCACAAAGTGTCATTGGTGAAAAAGATGGCTCTGTCTGAGCACGTTATTGGAAAGTTAAGTGGAAGAAAGAAGTGTGGTTGAGAAAAAATTTCGAGGGATAACTGCAGCCTTGAGACGATCGCGAAGCAAAGGCGATTTAAGAGTTTGGTTGCAGTTGCAGAGGGACGCGCAGTGCAGTGCGCCTTGGACAGATCGCCACTCCATTGCAAGAAAACACACACACACACACACACTCACACCTAAGGGCAATTTAGAGAGACCAATTAAGTCATATTTTTGGACTTTGGGAGGAAGTTAGAGTTAGCAGGAAATTCTTGCAACCGAGATTATCATAAACAATTAAAATATCTCTATCTTGTTAGTCGTATAGCAATTGCACTGTTACGTTTGAGTAACTTGTTAGGTTCAGTTCATCCATTTTGGCAGCTGGCAGGAGCAAAGACCCGGCGGTTTGTTGCTTTCCCACCAGAATTCCACCGAAACTCGGAGAGTCTGAGCAAAACGTTCGCTTCGATTCGTAGCATCCAGCTCGTTTCGATACTGACAGCTTCTCCTGAAAAGCCTTCGTTCCTGGGCGACATCAGATTAAACATTTCACCATGAATAATTACACATGAAATGTGCTCATTGAGACACTCGGGAGAATTTTTATCCTCTCACCTCGCCACTGCTGATTAATGTTTCATCTCTCGCACAAAGAGGTTAAACTGTTTGACTAAACACACAAAGTCCCACAGAGTATGAGCTCTGTTTTCGTGATCATGTGCGCTATTAGGGTCCTTCTTTTTTTTTTTTCTTCTCTATGGTTCTCAGTGTAAATTACCTCCTCCAGCTTTTACAGTCATGCCTTGACAAAACGAAATAAACCACTATGATTATTGTCACCTTACAGATTTCTTCTGTTTCTGCTGGTTAGTCACTGTTCCATTTTTCCAAATTGTAAAAAAAAAAAAAAAAATTTAACATTAGACAAGGATAGCCAAATAAATATAAAATGTTTTCAAATGACTATTTATATCAGGAATTGCCCCCTAAATTGTCGCCCGTGGCAACCGCTATTAAGAATTTACAAAATCTGAGGAAACACTGTTTTTTTTTTTTTACTTTATTTTTTAACATCGCTGTAGTAGAAATGTTCCCCATTCTTCCTGGGTATAGTTTAACTTAGAAAATATTCTGAGGTTTTTTTTTTTTAGAATGAGTGGTTTGTTAAAAGTTACGTCACAGCATTTCAGTCGGAAGCTAAGCTCAGATTTGATGCCCCAAAAGTTCATTTCAGGAGCAATTCGGAGGTGAACTTTCAAGTCGCGATGCTATTTTTCTGCAGCGCTGTGCTATTTTCTTACTCCAGATGTAAAATGTTTCCCTTTTTTTCTTTGTATCCAGTATTAATTTATATTAATTACCATAAATCCAGAATTTACCAGACACACTCACGTAGAGCTTGGCTCATTTTCTAACCTCATTTTCCCCTGAAGAAATGGAAAAAAAAACAAAAAACAAAAAAAAACTCTACCACAAAAATTAGTTTGACCTCAAAGCACGACCAAAAAAAAACTGCTTCAATCCTTTTTCACAACTCTGTGTGCGAGCGAGAGAGACTCACCGCTGTGCTTTCACAGCTTTAAACCAATGAAGAGGTGTAGGCGTAGGAAAGGAAAAAAAAGAAGCAAAATAACTCTTTGTGTTTTGTGAAATCACTTACCGGTAGTGCTGGTGACTGTGACACTGACGCGCCCCATTTTATGCCGCAAATCCTGCAGCTGCGCCCGGCGCTCAGCCTCCTGATAGCGTCACGGTCGTACGGCGTCCTGATTGGCTCACCCGGACTACGGCGAGAGCGACGCATCGTCACGGCCGCCCTCCCTCTTAACGGGTGAAACGCTCACGCGCAGAGACGCCCTCGCCAGCAGATTCCAGAAATAGACATTTCGGAGCAATCGGCCCGCAGGACGGAGCTGACCTGCTGTACCCGAAAGAGCCGACTCTCCCACAGGAACTGGCTTCACTGCTGACCGGTTCAAACGTATGCATAAAGCACACGTTTCTACAAGTGTTCTAAATTTCACAGATTCGGAAAACGCACTGCTGGGAATGCTCTAAATAATAGTGTTTACCTAAATTAATTAGAACTCACCTCAAGTCTGTTTAAATACACAACGCCAACCACAACATTAAACAAAAACCTGCAGATATTAAGCTAAGCACATCTTTGCTGCTTCTGTTCGTTTTAAATAAATCCAAGAGAGACTGTTTTTTTCTGCAGGTCCAGTTCTGACTTTATTCAAATAAGTAATTCAGGTGTCAAAATGCTGCTAATCAAATGACATAATCATCAAGTGGAACCACATCTACATTACAAGCATGAGCTTCGGCAGTTTGGCTGCCGAGCAAGAAAACCGCCGCAGCCTCGTCACAGTCAAGACCTCAGTGCGATCGAAACGTTGGCGCTTGAGAACCCAAACATTTTTCTAAATCTGTCGTAGCGTTCAATCGTCTGCAGCAAATTAGCTCTTGCGGTTACCTGACAGACAAATTTCCACTTGATAAATAACGAATCTGTGTTCAGGCACTCGAAAGGACATCGTTTAAAATTCAGAAATCGCAAACAGGCGTGCGACTTTTATCGCCGTTTTCATAAAGTCGCAGAACTGAAAAGGGGGCATGGTTTATGTTTCACAGACCGTATAGCTGATACCACATTATATATGGCTTTGTGCTCGTTGTATCCTGCCCTACATGTCGGCACCGTGGATATAATTAGGTCTATCTAGTTTATTAGGACACAGCCAGTAAATGCTGAAAGCAACAACACCCGCTCTTTATGAGTGTGAGAGTACATGACGAACTCATAAAAGGTTTTCCAAATCCATAATTCTGCAGAGTTACTTCGAAATTTGACAGCGTGTTTTTAAATACCCACTGCAACAAACGGTTCAATTGCATGTGACTAAAGTCTTTATGTTTGTGACATTTGAGTGACAAACAAAGAGATTTTAATTAGCACTTTGTCGTTCAAATATCTCGTTTTCGGTGAGGGTTGCATATTCTTAGCCGCTCATCAAAATGGGTGAGACAAGAAAAAAGTTCTTCAGGAAGAGCAGATGTCGGCACCTGAAGAGAACCTTTGACCTTTTGCCCTCGTTTCAAATTGTGACCATTTCTCTAACTGGAGGCCGGATGAGGACTTGCAGAACTTGCTACCAGGCAAAGTGAGGAAGACGGTAAAGAGAAGAAGGTAAAAGCGCTTTTCAAAGCTCGCAGTTTACTTTCAGTCTTCCTCATGAATAAAAGTTGCAAACACACACAGGCCTATTTCTCTACTTTGAAGTGCTCCATCCGTTTTTTTAGACATAAAATGTGAAATTATGAGGAAAAGCATCAAGTTGTTTTTTCCTCTCTCTCTCTCTCTTTGACTTCCTAAAACATAGCGAAAGTTTTTAAACGCGGTGTCCTTAGCGCTGGTGGAAACGGGGCACAGAAGCAAAACGAAGCGTTCGCTCTCTGTGTTATCCAACAGGCAGTAATCCCTCTGGCGTTTGTTCCTCTTCCCTTGTAGTTTTGCAGCCTCCCCCGGGAGAGAGAACAGGGTGAAACGGAGAGGGGAGCCGGCGAAATAGACAAAAGAGATGCTTTTAGAGCACCAGACCATATAAAGCACCTTTTGCTATTTGATGAAGCAAAAAAAAAAAAAAAAAAAGGAGAGCGCGAAAGCGAGGAAGAGAGAAACTCCTGGGTGCGGCATCAAAAAAAAAAAAAAAAAAAAGGAGATTTGTTTGTGAGACTGAACATCAGTCCGTGCATTTCAGAGAGACTGGTCTTCGCGGCCTCTGAAGTCATACCACCCTGACTTAACCGACTCTCTGCGTCAGAGTCCGAGCCTGGGAGTGATTCTCTCTCATCCTCTCTACTTTTCATTCCTATTCTCTCCCACTCCCCCTCTCACACCCACCCTGTCAGCGCGTTGATTCATCCCTGCGTCAGTTTTGTACAAAAAGACGAACATTTTCGGCGTTAGAGATATACCGAGACGAGGCTCTTGACAGACATACTGGCATGCGATGGACTCGGTTTGAGACACTTGATTTGCAGTTGCTGTCCAGATCAATTATTGATTTATTTCATTTTATTTTCTACTTGCTCTTTGTTTCGCTTGCAGTACGCACAGTCAGAGCTGAACTATTTTCTGGCGCCGCACTAACAATCTTGGATTAGCATAGTTCTGGTGAGCCGAGCTCCACAAATAGTAAATACTACTTTCCCCTCTGACAGTAATTCCAGATTCAACTCTGCATTCCAGGATCACTTGATTTGATTGTAGTCTAACAGGATTTGGGAAAGCAGTTAGAGTTTTAGTTTTGTTTTTTTTTTGGTAAACCAATAACCGCTCTCTGTCTCTCTCTCGTCTCATACGTCGTGTCGTCTCTGCATCGCCGCGCGAGCCACGGAGCAAAAATTCCCGTTTCAAGCTCCTTGCAAATCGGGCGCAAAAATGATTGATGGGGGCTAAACGTTCCGATGTTCCCGGGAGACCGCTGACTCAGGCTGGTTCTCCTTGAAAAGACTTTGGATCTTCTCTAATTTTAGACGAGTGAACAGACGCCTCGGGATGAAATTGCTGCCTGTGGAGCAGCGAGCTGGAGCTCGGGACGCAACAACGAGTAGCCTTGCATCTCCTATGAGATTGTCTCCCTAAAAAACCCCTTCTAACCCCATCCAGCATAATGCTGCCACTACTGTGTTCTGCATGGTGCATCTAAAGAGACGTGCAACGTTTCTCTGCGCCATAAAAATGTTCTAATTGGGACAACCTTCTTCTCGGTGTCTTGTCTCGTACACTGAAAATAATAGAACAGATGATCCAACAGAAACATTGTCAGCACATCATCTGTGACAAACTGCAAACTCTCGTTAATACTTCATCATTAACACTTTCAGAAGACGCTGTGTCCGTATGTTCAAGCGGCTCTGCAGATAAAGATAAAAAAAACAAAACAAGGCAGAAACAGAGGTGAGCGCAATCCATCGTTTTCTTATCTCTTAAAGAAGCACCTTGTTGCGAATGGCTACACACATTAGCTTCACGGGCTCATACACACACACACTCAGTGTGAGAGACCCACATTGCTTTGGCTACAGGCTACAACTGGTTCCAGCTGGATTTAAAGCTACAGAAGCTTCTTTTTTTCTTTCTCTTTTTTTTTTTTTTTTTTTTTTGCTCATTTTGTTAAGGTTAGTGCCGAAGCCGTTTCCCTGGGTCATCTGCGGCTTCCTCTCTAAATATTCCGCTGCTTAAGAGAAAAGTTATTGTGCATACATTTGTATAAGGAAGTAGAGATTATTTGATTGATTTATTTTTAGCCCCCAAAAAATTGCATTATAAAGGGAAATATTACCCCTCTACATCAGCCCTAATGGAGCCAATTTGTTGCAGGTTTTTTTGTTTGTTTGTTTTTTTTTTTTTTTTCCCTATAACATAACAGTTGTCTGGTTGTGTCATGAGACAAGGTCAGAGTTTGAGCCCGAGACGACGGCTTGTTGTTTGCTGCCGGCAGCCTCCTCCCCGCTGTCGAGGTTATGCCGGCTCTTTCACTGTGAGTCATGTTTATTTCATTGTTTCTTTTATGGCACCGCTGTTCCCCTTTTAACCCCTCACCTTCCTGCAAGCGGCTAAATGTTCCAGCAGTACACAAGAGAGCCAGCTAATAAATATTAGATGGCTTCGGTTTGACTAGGAATGCTTGACAATCTTTTTCCCCCACAAGTGCTGACGCGGGGATTTATTAATGGACTTTTTTTTTTGCGGTCACTGACCGTATTTTAAATAATAAAAAAAAAAAAAATATATATATATATATATATATATATATATACATATATATATATATATATATATTTTATTTATTTTTTTTGCAGAAAAACAAACTTAACAGTACAAACTTCAATATGTTTTATTGGGATTGCGTCTAGTCAGTGAATAATTGTGACAATATCTGAGTTTGGCTATTTTTTAGGACTGGACGATAAATCAATAATATGTATTGCGATAGACAGATGATCAATACATCTGGTGGAATATTCAATAATTTCGCCGAACTCTGATCCAGAACTGCTCGGCATTCTGGGGGATGTAGGCAGAGGAAAGGCTTTGGCTGCTCGACCTTTCGAGCAAGATCGGCGGCGTCAACAACTAATTCGCTCCAGCTTCGGTTACTAGCAACAGGATGTTGACTAACTTGCGCAGCAGCAGTTTCAGGTTTCACCACCCATGCCTCGCAGCTGCTTAGAAATAGAAACCAGTGAAAACTGTGGCTAAAACAGGAAATGCCACATCATCGGTCTGTCAGTATTTCAGATATTTAAAACAAAAATGAGCCGATAATTATCAATAACGACTTACAACGCCATACATTTTTCAGCCACATTTGAACTACGTTTTGCAACTAAAATTCTTGAAAGTGTTTTGTTGATTTGTATTGACTCCCAATTGGTCTGTAGCATCGTGTAGAGAAGGATGCGTTGCCAGGAGTCGCACTGTCCCCTTGGAGGAGCCAAGTAGGACAGAGGTGATGTATGGAGCTAAAAACTGAGAACGTCTGTTAAAAGCTGCAAAAGACTTGAGATGAGGTCGGAGGTACAACGTCGCACAGATTAATGGCACTAAACGGGCGTCCAGAGTTGCAGGGTTTTTCTCAGTCAAGGTCCAAATCTGCATCAAATTGAGAATCTATATGAAAGAAAATGTTCCCAGATGCAGCTCCATTCAATCTGACTGATGTACTTTGCAACAACAGCTGAAGGTCAACGCGAATATGTTGACTCTCATGCTAATATCTTAGTTTGATCTTTTTTCAAGTGTATTAACTTACAAGTAGCTTTTTTGTGCTTTCAGTGCTTTTTTGTATCGCCGCTTTCATTTTCTGTCACCTAATATTACCTGCACATGTTGGACGGAGACACATTAGGGAAGTCTTGAGAGTATAGCTTCCTAGGAACCATTACCCGAACTGCATCCCAGTAATTGCAAGAGTTAATTTAAATTTGGCTCTCATATTTCCCACGAGGCATGACAAATTTGGAATCTGTGTCAGCCTCGGCAATAAACATACAGAGAGGACTCTGCTATGTTCTTGGCATAATGGTAGCCGGAGAAATACAGTGAATCCTACTGTACACGGGGACCCGACTCGGTGCAGGACTTGATTTTATTTTATTTTTTTAAATCCAGTCGATAAACACCGGAGGAAATGGAGTTATCCTTCTGTTGCAGCGGTTTGAACACATTTAGAGCGAAACCCACCGCATTACGTGTTAATTGTGTTCTCATCTCGTCCAGCTCCATTTATCTCGCGCGGGGAGGAGAAGCCAAACTCTACATCAAGACCCTATTTGTTGTCGAAATTTCATCTGGAAGCGGCATCTGCCACTTTAAATAATGATAACAGTAGCATGCGGCTTCATGCTCCGCAGCTCCATCCACGAGCAGCGTGTGAGCTGACAGAGACTGATGTGTTTAGGTGGAGGCATGGCCGGGCCCCTGACAGCACAGATAATAGCCAATAAGGCGCCGCCACTCTGGATGATTGACAGGCTCCACAGAAAGGCCTGATTCATACGGCAAGCCTCTGCTCAAACGACGACACGCACCCACAAAAACAGATCCTTGTTCACGCTTATATATACTTGCAGAGGAAAACCTTCCCAGTCGAAGACGCATTTCTTCACCGTTCAGTAAATGCATTCGGGCACCATCGCAACGCCCGGGGTTTTCTGTAAAGTAATAAGTTATCCTGCTTAAAGACTTTTAAGTGAAATACAAATATGTCAGGCATGCAGTGATGAGCCCACAAACCCAAACCGATGAAAGGTGATGCAAGTCTATCAAAGACGCCGATCTGCAGAGTGCTGGAGAATATGAAACCTCTGCAATCCTCGCAGACGTCACCCTCCATTTTGACCGAGGATGGCAGCTGTCAGGCTGATGCAACGGTGGATGTTCCGGAGACACACTGTCAAGAGATGTTTGAATTGGAGATGGAAATAATACGGGCTGCTGATGACTTCATTGTTTTTCCGCAGTCAGTCATTCAAAACAGGAAGTGCTTAAGTGGTTCCCGAACGCTGCGTTCACAGCTCACTGTCAGTAATTGCCTGTATGAAACTCTGAAGTTGCACAGTTTGAAACTTCCTCTTGGAAAACCTTATATAATTTTACCTCTTTGACTTCACATAAGGACAATCCTTGAACCTATGGAAGAAATGAAGTCACGGGACCCTAAGAAAAATATCAAGAAACACATATTCCCTTTACGCTACTTTACATGACACATGAAGACGCCATCTTTGTTATAGCATACACCATTTGATTACCAGCCAAATATGTGTCCCTGCTCAAGAATCAATGAATCTGATACTGAGACATTACAGCTATGACCCAAAGATGACACCTCACCTTATACTACGCTATTCAAACCCTTCTCTCCCCTACTCTTTTCTCTATACTCCAAAGATTACACCTCGGCAGACTTATCTGAAGTCTGAGCTTGGTTTGATGTCACAGCCAAACGAACGTCGTTCCAGTTAACGTAGTCCAAGAAGTTGGGATCTCAACATGGCGATGCCCATAGAGATTGTTCACAGAACCTCTTACAAGCATCGTTTTATGCTTTACTTTCTATAAGCAAACACCACTTTTAATTTGTTCAGTTTAATTGTTTAGGTGCTGTGATGTAACATTGACATAGATACAGTCTTACACGTGTGTCTTGTGATACACACAAGTTATGGATAGTCGAAGTTGCTCCCACTTTGGAGGCCGTTTTGAGTTGTTTTCTCTAACTGGTCAGTCAGAATTGGTTGCTTCAGATGTTCTGGAAACTCATTTCTGGACAAAGGTGTTTAAGCCCAAGGTGGTTTTGAGTTTGGAAGGAAAATCTTCTTGAAAGAGTGAAATTGCAATTTACCGTAGACAGAGGGATGGGACATCAGCAGTTCTGTTGCAAAACATTGAACAGTACAAATAGAGCATAATGCTTACTTTGCAACAAGATGAGGCTAAGAAAATTAAGGCACCAATTTAAAATTTAAAAACGCTACTTTACATTTTGCCACATAAAAACCTCAAACTTTATTCAATTTAATGTGATTTTTACATGATCATCGAACACAAATTGGTGGAAATGGGATTTGGAAGGAACACTATGATCATATAAAATTACATTTTCATAAACTCGAAACATTTGTGGCTATAATTTGGCAAAACGTTCAAAGTTTCAATAGGTATAGGTAATTCTGTTCAAAAGGTCAGAATTGAGTGCTTTGAATCTGAACTGATCCATTGGAATATCAATTTGAAAACGAATCATCTACTGGACTCGGCACAAATAATTAGAGATCACAAGGAACTTAGTCTGCTTTAAATAGATACGGAAGAACTTTTAATATTTGGCCTTTCACACTGAATATGCATCAGAAGAAAGAGGGTTATCCTGAAACATAACTTCTGCTAATAACTGCTCAACGTTACCAAAGGGGACTCTGCAGTCTCTCCTTTTCTCCCCTTTCCGAACTCATCCTCAGCCGCCTCCTCCTCATTCCGCCGTTCTCTCCGCACAATTTCCTCAGTTGATGGAATTGGACCTCAGGCGCCTGGCCCCATTCTTCAGACACCCCCCATCCCTCCGTCTTTCACTCTCCTGCCTTTCAAGCCCCTTCAGTCCCCACCCACCCTTTCGCTGTCACTCCAAACCTTACAGCTCACTCCATTAGACTTCATCGTCTGCAGCGAAATAAGGAGCCCCAGCAGCGGCGAATCTCCAGCACATATACAGACGTATTCTCCGAGGAGCTGACAGCGAGTAGCTTGTCGCAGCCGGAAGCCAGAGGGCTGCCTCTGGCCATCTCCAGACTAATGCTGATGAACTTAAAAAAAAAAAAAAAAAGAGACATTTATCAGTCCAAAGATTTTTGATTTAATTTTGCTGTTTGCGACGAAGGAACGTCGTATTGTCCTGCTGGAGGCGGAGGCTTTATGACATTTCTAGACGCTCGATCCCCCTTGGATCCCAAAGGTTATGTTGTTCTCAGAACCACGTGCCAAAGGCCAACGACTCGGACGTCTTGAAGATGGAAAAAAATATATAAATCTCACGCGGGAGAAATGCAGTACTCCGTCAAGGAATTTCATGTCTAATTATCAAGAAAAAATTGGAAAACTGACATTTTATAGAAAGCTGATCCATTGTTAATGTAAAAGTATTGATTAGTTCTGCTGGAAGATTTTTTTTTTTTTTTTACATCAAAGCTTTAAAGCTCCATTCTCTTGAAAGAAAGAAACCTTTTCAACTCTCCCATGCAACAAAAAATAGCACCAACTTACAGGTTATCAACTTTTTAATGCAGACATGAAAAAGCGAATTGGTAAAATGTAAAATAGCTTGTAAATATTATGCTACTTTAATTGAAGTAGCATAACAAATGTTTCATTTGAGTGAAAAAAGTCCCATAGCATAAAATCTTTTTATTTATTTATTTGTTTTTTTATTTTAATCAAAATTGCCTGATGACATACTTGTTGGTACAACTATAAATCCCTTTAAAGACACATGTAAATTAAGTAGCGATTAATTTATCATTTGTTTTTTTTTATTTATATGCTGGTCAGAGTATCCACGCGCTTTTAAAGTATTACGCAAGACATCCGTGACGCAGAGGCGCATATCTCCCTTAAACGGGTGAAGAAAAAAAAAAACGAAAAATTGAAATTCAGGTTGAGCCGCAGTGCGACGGTGCACGTCAACCAGAAAACCGATACGGGAGAAAAAAATATCCACAGTCAAGAACGGTAATTAAAAAGGAGCCATCATAAACAAGAATGAGTGACAGCGCATAATTATCTTGCCACCTTACATTTCAAACAGGATGGCAGTGGAGAAAAAAACAAAAATGAAAAAAAAAAAAAAATACGTCCAAACTTTAGTCTTGGAGAACAGTGGCGAAGGGATAACAAAGTCTCCATGACAACCATTACACACTAATCAAGAGGGACTTCGGAAAAGCAAACAAAAAACGTTTCTGTCCTGCCATGCTGAGGTGTATGCTCTGGCCTGATACGACTAAAATGAAATATAAGAATAAAGATTAATAGTAATTTTGTTTTTAAGCAAAGGACAATGTGGGAAGTGCCTCTAAAAATGGGTGAGGATCTGTGACGTTTTTGTTCTCTTTCTTATCAAAGGTAATCAAAGGTACCTAGATTACCATAAAGACTTTTTGACACCATGAATTGTTAAACTGGCTATCTTAAAATGAAGTCTGGTCTCAAGTACATGTGAGGTACACCACTGATTGTAAAAGTTTTGATAATTGCGCCAATGGGTTTATTGGTTTTGATAATTGTTTGCCACCTTGCTGTTTGCTGGCATATTCAAAATCATGCTTTCCAGAGCATTGTGTGGAACATCAAATCACGTTGTGACTTTGAAGTCAATGTGTCCAGTTCTGAATATTGCGTGTCTCTTGGTGCCAAAGATGTGGAAGTCGGGGACAGGGGATGGGGGGGTTCTGATTCACCAGATGTTATCGCCGTCTCATTTTAATTCTTCGCTCAATTTTTTTTCCATTTATGTTTAACTGGCAATGTAGAAAATCCATTTAAATGCTCAATGAGTGCAGTTAAGTAGTCAAATTCAACACAACAGTTGGCCACTCTGCAAGTGTCGCTTTCAGTTTGCAGTGTGATCCTACAGCAGCGACGTGCGTGCGTTGCATATGTGGGGTTCATCTGGCCGACTTCTTCAGCTTTTTAAAAAAAAAAAACATTTCAGCAGCCCGTTGTTGCTGATGGTCTAATCGCATATGGCATAGCGTTAGACGCATGCAGAGGTAATGCAATATAAGTGTATTGCATTGAAAATATGTTTTTCCAATGAAAAAAAACTGCCTTTTTCAATGAACAGAAAGGCAGATTATGCAGTGGTTTGAGAGCAATAATGCTATTCCACGCCCCTATCCCCTCTGGTATAAAGTACTCAATAAAAAAAAAAAAAAAAAACCTCTAGGTAAAGCAAAGCTTTTTCAGAGTGAGATTATGCTTCTGCAATAAAAGTTACTTTTATTTTCAGGCTTGTTTTTCACACCGAGTTTCCAGGTGGATAATCACAGGGCTGTCAGGTTGAAAGGCTTTTTGGAGTTGAAGGTAACTGTGTTACTCCAGCTGCGGTTTGCATGACGAGTCAAACAAGTCAAGACGTTGCTTTCATTCTTTTCCCTTTAAGTCCAGAGACGCTTTACTTTAGTCATGCACCTTTTAAATAACTGAAGACAGTGGGGTTTTGTAGTTATATGAATAATACTTCTGTACTCTGAATAAATTTTTTCAACTGATGAATCTCTGTCTGAATCGTCCAAATGTTGTGCAAAAGCAACCCACCAGGATTATCTCGTGATTCAGAAAGATTTTTAAAAATAATTTACAACAACAGACAAACTCAAGTTACAAACACTGGCTCCAGTGAATTCTTTTATGTAGATCAGAAGATGAAACTTTCCTGACATTGTTCAGAGCAGTAATGTACAATGACTACGATGCTGCTTGAAGGTAGAAAAAGATGTTCAGAGAATTGCAGAGAAGTCCTGCTGTTGAAAAATTAAACATGAGCCGGTGAAAGCAACATTGATATTTTACTGTTTTTCGCTAGAAAACCTTCAAAAACTGAAGTACAGCGATTCAGCTATTATAACGTTGGCTGTTCATGGTGTTGGGATATAAAAGCAATGATTTTACAACTAAAGATCGTCGTGTCAGTTCGGACAACTAATTTTTTGAGCTTTGAAGGGAAGAACGAACAACCTAATATGGCTTTTCTACTTTCAGCATAACGCTGTCAAAAACAAAACAACACAATTTCAGTTTTAAATTAGAAACACACTTGAAATTGGACAGGAACGAGTCTGTACGCGCAACTAGTCATTCGGAGTTATTGGAGCGTTGGATGTGGACGTTTCTTCGTGTTGCTCGTCTATCGTCCGTCGGGGGGGAGACGTCGGCGTCTTGTTGAGGAATTGGAGGGAGAAATGCCTTACAGTCGGGATCGGCCGCCCATGCATGTGGCATTTTGGGGAAATTGCAGTCTGCGATTTCGCAGAAGAGCTACGGATTCAATGTTTTAAAAATGACAAAACTCAAATTTCGGCGACTTCTGTTGGCTGCAAAATAAGCTCGTGTTGCTGCTGTGTACAAACTGCTGCGACGTGAACAAAGCGCACGTTCCGATACGGCTCGAAAAATAATGATCAAACGCAAATTTTTTTTTTTTTTTTTAAGATTGCCTCAATAATTCCAATTTCCTCACCTTTATGTTGAACTGATGTATTTCTAGTTGTTTATTATGTATGGTAATTGATTTTATGAGTAGCATTTTGAGCTTTTCACGCTGTTATTTTGAACACAACGGTGAGAGTTGCAGAAGCAGAGGAAGAGAGGCATTTGGTTATCAGGTGCAGTATTTCAGAATCCCAAACCAAGGGGACAGCTCTGCTCTGCTCATCCTAACACACTGTGTCACTTCGTTTCTCTCGAGAGCCCATGGATGCGCCTCCATTTCTCCTCCCCTCCACCTGCCTCTCCCGGCCCCCCACTTTCCCCCTTTTCCCCCGACCTCTTTTCTTCTTCTTCCCCCCCCCCCCCCCCAGCTTCCTTTTTGTCCTTGTCTCTTTTGTTTTCTCCATGTCACTTCTGTTTACATTTATCTCTCCCGCCGTCTCTCTGTCACTCTTTCCCTTGCCGGTCGGGGCGTGCAGAGATCCAAAGCAGCCTCAGTCAGGTCGTCTGCTGCAGCTTCACAAGGTTACACGGAAAACCAGACGAGGAGCGACATGTCAGGGGGGACCATTCACTTTAAGACACAACCTTTCAGATATGTCTTTTGACTTTTTTGAGGCTGTCGCGAGCGGGACGCAGCCAGCGTGGCTTTCACAGCCCCGGCTGGTGAAAATCCAAAAAGGAAATCGCATTTGCGAGAGCCAACGTTTGTACACGGGCTAATTTTTAATTGCCGCACACACACACAAAAATAAAAGCCATTGAAAAGGTTGGGCTGTAGCGTTTCAATGTGCAACATATTTTCGTAAATCTCCCTCCGACATAATCCTGTCTGATGGTGCCGCCTGCATTTGAAGAAAGACATCACCCATGATGCTCCAAATTCGTTTGACATGTTGTGGGTTACCGTCGAGCTTAAAACTGCAGCTGCATGGTTTGCTTTTCCTCCTCTACTGAGAAACTGCACAATGCGTTCTTTCATTTTAGCTAGCCATGCTAATTCTAGTCTTAATATCAAAAGATGAGCTGTAATGTCTTTGTCTCACAGGGGGAAAAAAATTAGAGAATGCCTTTTCAGGGAGGCTTAGCATCTCAGCTTGTCGGCGTGTGTGTGTGTGTGTGTGACGTCTCGAAAGTTTGCAACCTTGAATGACCTCCATCCCTGAGGATATTTCACTGAGGGCTGCAACTGAAAGCAGATGCAAGCTCTCGCTGTTTAGGTCACACACTTGAGGCCTGTTTCGGCAGCGATTGTGGTGCAAACATGCGTTTGACGTGTTGGACGTCATTACAGTTCACTTCACAGGGGACGTCTCCCAGGGAACCGGCCGGGCTTTTCCACGTGCAGGAAGGCTGTTAAACCTGTAGCGTCTCCAGCAACGATTAATGGGAAAAACCAGTGTCCCCTTATTTCCCTGGATTTTTTTTTTTTTTTTTTTTGCATTTTGCATTTTGCCTGACTACATCTGCAATGTATTTGTGTGTGTGTGTGTTTTTTTTAATGGAGATTTTATCTGCAACCTTCAGCTCTTAAGCTGTTTGGACCTATTACTATGGCACGTAATAATTTTATAATTTGTAAGTTTAATTTTGGGTGGGGTAGGGGAGGAAAATAATGGAAAAAAAATTAATCAAAAAAAAAAAAAAAAGCCATTGAAAAAAAAAAGCCATTAAAAAAAAACAAAAAAACTTATTTTTTTCCCCCAAACCATACTGGTTAGGGTTCAGGTCATCCCGAACCCTAACTCTTTTTTAACCCAACTTTAAACCCCTCATTTACCATTAGCTCTAGTATACCAACATTAAGTTACCAAAGCAAGGCACCACTTGGCTTCAAACCAACATTTGTGTTAAGAAGTCGTAACATCCTGGGGTGATCTTAGAAGGAGGTAGAAGTGGGAGGTGGCTCATCTTCTTCTTTAACAGCCCTTGAGGTCAAATTGGGGGGAAAGAAAATAAAATGAATAAAAAAAATATATATATAAAAAAAATTGCTCAGGCATTTTGTGTGCTGCAGAAGGTGGGGGTGAGCGGAAGAGAAAGGGAGATGGTAATGAAGGAGCTAATTGCTTCCAGTGGATTTTGAAATCGAACTCCGGCCCCCGGTGCTCAGTCCAGGCAGAACACAGATGGAATATTGATGACCGTGGCGAAAATAAGGGGGAAAATGACCCCGCTTTATGATCAATATGAAAGCCACATATCTGTGTGCAACGTGTCTCAACAGGCAATACATTCACCCCCCACTTCCCCGGTTTTTATGGATCAGTATACACTCACGCCCAGATATGACTCTGCTGAGGTGCGCAGATGCTACTTTGTATCAATTTTCACTCTCCTTTATTTGCAGCAGAGATGCTTTATCGATGGTTTGTAATTGCATCGTAATTATTTGATGGTTTGTAATTCCATCGTAATAGTTGACGTACGTGTGGAAGGCATGTTCTCGACGGTTGCTTCTTTTTCCGTTGCTGCAGTTCGGGGCAAACGGAACTGTGACTGTGGATCCGAGTCATAGTTTTTAAAGCAACTGTTGCTTTTTCTGTCACAAACTCATACCTGGGACCTAATCTCATTTGTGCAAGAGGCATTAAATCCTAATTTTTGTGCGAAGATCAGAGCTAATCTTAAAAAACTAGCTCTGAGATCAAACCAGTGTTTATTTATTTGTTTATTTATTTTTTGGTATTTGGCTGTTCAGAGGATTATTTCCACAACCAAGTTGAGCATTTCAGCCTGAGGATTGACTCACTACGATGTCTGGCACTCCAGCTTTGGCTTCAGTTCATTCCTTCCCTTCAAGGCTGCCAGATGAGAAGGAGTAAACAAAAACGTTACATTTGATTATCATAATTATGTCAAGAGGAATCCTTCTGAACTATGGAAGCCTGTTTTGCAATCTGAGCCGCGGTCCTCAGACGAGCTAATTAGGGAAAGGAGGCTAGATAAGAGGCGTTGCCATGGCGATCACCTTTGCAGCTCGGGTCAGGTGAGAGTAGCACGGGGCTCGGGTTTCTGGCGCAGATGAGAAGCATTTCGATGCTGCCGCTTTGCAGAGGAAACTTTCTTTTTTGAAAGTTTTCACCTCGTTGTAGTTGCTAGGAAGGAATCGCCTCGCCACCGTCTGGGTTTCGCCTGCTCTGCTCCGGATGCTCAGTGACGCCGGCTCGGGCAGTGAGCCAGTGTAACCACATTGTTGAGAGAAGCATCAATATTTCATTAGGCTTCTGAAAGACTTTTTGGAGAAATGGCTCTGGCAGATGATGATGATGATGGAACTGACGTCTCATATTGAGTGACTGCAGCGTTGTCATTTTGCCGTCGGTGTTCAACCCAATTGTCGGACACAAAGTACCTAAAAGCACAATATTACCCGAGCTCAATCAGCAGGGTTTCCTGGACATTTTTCTTAGATTCCGCGCGAGAATGAGAAGACGGGGGAATCGTCTGCGCGTCCCTCTGTCTTCATGCCTCGGTTTTAATAACGACTTTCTGTTTATTCTCCTGGCACGGGAAAGAATGATTCGACTGTGCCTCTGTTGACTCCTGTAACATTTCCTTTTCGTCTGCCGCATGAAGACTTTGGTTTTGAAACGGCGGGGAGAATTTCTCCACGGCTGGAAAGCGCGGGCCGTCGTCCCCGCAGCGCCGCCGCCTCGTCCCGTTTGTTTTCCTCGCCGTGTTTACCTTCTCATTTTTCCAGTCATCTGTGTCTTTGCCAGCTGCACAACACGGCTCCCTCATGTTTACAGACTGACTGATCCGCCACAACAAACGGACGCATGTGCGAGGTATCCCTTTCATTTCAGTTTTCCCCCAGTCTTGCGCTCTGAGTCATTTTTCTTCTGACCACACAAAGGGAATTGCAGGACACAGAGGAAATGAAATGACTATTTGAACTTCTCCTTTCCCGTCCGCTGGCAGCAAGAGTTCACCATATCAGAATGCCATGGCAACACATTGGTTCGGTGTGCTAACATGTCTCCTTTTGAAGAGTCTCACAATGGGTGCTGTGTGCTTGAAACATCAGCTGTCAACTTCAGTCACACTCGCTTTACTGTTCCTCCATCTGTTGCATTACCTTCTCAATCTAAAAGAGATTTCAGGTTTTTTTTTTTTTTTTCCTCAAAGATCAAGACAGAGCATCCTAAAATGACAAGCCGTGGTTATAAAATTCAAATGTCAGACTCTATTAAGTGGAAAATCAAAGATCAGAGGTGGGTCTTTAGAAGAGTCTTCAAAGTCTCTTTTTATGGGTTGGCGAATTATTCGGGAATTACGGAGCAGCCGCTGAGAAAGAGAAACCACGCCTGATTTTCTGTTTGAACCCGAGAACATCTGAGAGTAA
This sequence comes from Poeciliopsis turneri, assembly GCA_922788865.1. NCBI lineage: Eukaryota > Metazoa > Chordata > Actinopteri > Cyprinodontiformes > Poeciliidae > Poeciliopsis > Poeciliopsis turneri. The sequence goes on from CAKLNU010000191.1 coordinate 3,342,107, forward strand.
ATGGTTTCTTGGTGTCCTTGTTCAGGTGACTGTGCGATGATTTATAATCTTTAAATACGATGGAGCCAAAATCATGATATAAAACTCATACTGATGATTTTAAATGACCTGTCATATCCAGGGTTTCTCCCGGTGTTCGGGGTGCTAGGGCAGTCGTCCAGCCGGCCGCCATGCTTTTGAGTTAAAAATGTTTAAAAGTTGACAGAAAACTTGGAAATATCACTTTATAGCTCTGCGTCATAGGAAGACTGAAATATTAATACCTAAACACCAACTACAAAGTCTTAAAAAGGCGATAATTAAAAATAAAATAGATAAATAAACAATATTAAGCCTGGCGGGAGCACAAGCAAAGCCTGGTGGCCCACCAGGCTTACAATACATTGTGACAAACTCTGATCCATCTGTAGTCAAAACAAAACATATTTAGTATCAAAAGAAAGTTGCAAGGAGTCTGATCTCCTTCATTTAGCTGTTGATGAAGATCATTTTATTTCATCCGTGTTTCAATCGTGGTAAAAAGTCGAAAGAAGCATCGCATTTAAAAAGAAAACATAGATTTTAGAGACTAAATATAATGAGATCAAAACAGGCCTTAGAGTAGAACCTTGTGGAACGCCACATGGAAAACGTTTTACTGGTGAACAATATTTATTTGCTAAGTACAAAGCTTATATCTAGAACAGATCTTACAGAGATGTTGGTGTTTCCTAAGAACAGTTGAGTTGGGATGAAAACAACTCACTCAATCAAGAACCTTTCAAAGAATGGAACAGATCCAAATGTTCTTTTTGGACGCGAGGCTTCAGCACAGGATGTAATTAATACTTCCTGCCTGAGCTAACCCGATCCACATTTAAAGAAAAAAAAAAAAAAAAAAGAATCATAGAAACTGTCAACCATTAGCACATGTTGTTCTTTACTTTATGGAAACAGTACCCCTCGTTCACTTTCCGTCAAAATGGCAACTTTATTTTTGCTCTCAGAATTGAGCCCCCCGCCTCATCTCACGTTACGCCGGGTGCTCATCCGAAAAGAAACAGGATCGGAAAGTGACCTTGTAACAACAGGGTAATGTAAAAACTGTAAAATCGGACTATGTTTGATTTATGCGTGCCATTAGCGAGGAATTGTGTTCCATCATAAGTAGTCTGACTGTCTGAAGGGCCGTTCATGAAACCTGAAGCCTCGGTCATACAGATAGGATTTTATGATCTGAACTGAATGATAGCTTTATTGCGGCTCTAATTATGGGGAGCAGTGTGTGTGTGTGGAGTTTGTTGACGCGTTTACCAGATTCATAGTCATCTTGTATAATGCAATTCCTGATTTTTTTGTATTTTTTTTTTAAAGATGTTTTCAACCCCTTGAACTAATTTCACATTTTTGCCTCGTCACCACCAATAATTTCCGAATTTGTGTGGGATTTTATACGACAGGCCGACACAAAACGGTGCAGAATTGGAAGACAAATTATAGATGCTTTACATCTGAAGTACAGAAGATGTGGCAGACGATTATACTTCTGATACCCCTAAAGAAACTATAACCCACTGACAGTCAAACACATTAAATAAAGACGTATCAAGTTTGTTGTTACATGTCATAAAGTGAAGATGAGTTTCAATACTTTTGCAATACATTTTATTTGTTAATTCTTCGTCACAGGTGGTAATAATGCTTGACTTTTAAGGTGCTAATAGGGCCTTTCAGGGCCTTTCCAGATCCTGAGATAAAAGGACAAATATCTGTGGTTCCGACCAATAAGATGTGACGCTCGGGTTTCCCCACCTTGTCGTTTCAGCACGAGAGGAGAACGTGGCCACCTTCCGCGGCTCGGAGTACTTCTGCTACGACCTGTCGCAGAACCCCATCCAGAGCAGCAGCGACGAGATCACGCTGTCTTTCAAGACGTGGCAGCGGAACGGCCTCCTGCTGCACACGGGGAAGTCCGCCGACTACGTCAATCTGGCCCTGAAAGACGGGGCGGTTTCCCTCGTCATCAACCTCGGCTCTGGGGCCTTCGAGGCCATCGTAGAGCCGGTCAATGGAAAATTCAATGACAACTCCTGGCACGACATCAAAGTGACACGCAACCTGAGACAGGTAATCGGGGGTAACGGTGATGGATGGAGTTTGAGGTTATTTATCTTTTTTATTTATTTTTTGTTCTGTAGAGAAGCTGCCTTGAAGAGCTTTGGAGAAACCTTTAAGAAACTCATTTTTATCTTATTAGTTGTCATTTCATCTCTACAGTTTGGAAACATTATTAAGAAAGCAGATTTCATTTTTCTTTCGGTTGTGTTAAATTCACACAAATTGCTTTTATGCTACATGTACTGCCTTGTTTATTATATAACAATTTTGCGAACAGGAAAAGCAGCATTTTATAGGGGTGTGAGATTTGATTATTACACTCACTTGTAAAAAAAAAAAAAAAAAAATCAGGCATGATTTGGGTATAATTTGGTCCACTACAGACCAGACCTGTCATTGGTACTTCTTTGATTTGTATTGACCTAGCATGATGAGTAAAGGAGTAGTTTTAGAATGGAGTTGCTTTTTAAGCCAAGAACAGTGTCATAATGTCATAATGGAATAATGTTCTTTAATAGAACTTAGAAAGTGCTGTGAGTTGTTGGGGTTAATCCTGCAAGGAAACCTGTTTGAGCAGCTAAAGACTGGAGGTTGGAGCAGGGATGCACCTTTACGCAGGTGTATCCAGAACTGAAAAGGACCAATGCAATCCATATTCCTCTTAAAACGTCCTCATATAAAGATCAGAGAATCGAGTTTGTGCTGGATTCAGCTGTCAGACAGCAGCAACTTGCTGCCTGACAGCAAGCCACTGAGCTGGTTCCCTCCATACCTGCACGACAAGACCGCTCAGCTGTAAGTAATCCCACAAAATAATGGCGATGCATCTGCAGAGAAGAGATCTGTGACACTAAATGTTTTGAATTACTATAAGTTCCCCTCACTCCTGCTCGATCGCATCGTTTGACGGCTCTTTTCAAACAAAAGCCTTTCGAGACCCATCTCTGGTCTTCATGTGAACCATATTAGATCCAAACCTTTTGGTGCTAAACCTCCTGCTTGGCAGCTTGTTTTACAGTGAAATATTCAAATCTCTACTTGCCGTTACGAGTTAAGAAATTCCCTCTCTTGGCATCGGGCCCGCTGTTTTCCGCAGCTCAACGATGTCCGATGATGCTCTTGTGCTTTTTGTGATTATGTAAGCCGACACCGTTTCTGGGTTCCTTCGCTGTCTCCTCGCCTTAATTAGGGAAACGGTTTTCTGTTGAGGTGTAGCGTTTCAATTTTAATTTAAAGCCAAGTGGAAAGTGTTTGAGTCATCCATTACTGCTGTGCTACGATTACTGTTTTACATTTTCCAATTATTTATAATTAGCTTGTATTTTGCGGTTCAGTGGAGCTAATGTGAATCAGCGGAGTCCTTGTGATGGCCGTAGAAAGACGCCGACGGACTGAACAGAGCTAGTGGTACGTGAAGGTAACTCTAGCAGGATGTTGGGTTTTGCCCATTGTCCCGGTTGACCTTTAGTTTGTCAAGTAAGGCAGCATTTAGTTTTGGTGACAGAGCAGAAATACAAGTAAGTGCCGTTTTCTAACCCTTTCTGACAGCAAGCCCAGTCCCACAGGTTAGCAAGTCGTCGTAGCAGAAATTTCCAACAGAGGCTTGGTTATAGGCTAAGAGCTTGTCACTTTTCCTCACCGTCTCTCTTTCTTTCTCTGTCATTTCCTTTCCTCTTTCGAAGGAGCACTTTGTTAGACCAAAGGTGGAAAAACACTGCAGGTTTCGCAGGGATCCGAGCCATCCCATGCAAACGTCTTGACGGGGACGTCCGCTTTAGCTCGCGTTCTCGCGGGACTCCGGCGTCGGAAATTTGCTTCGGATGGCGGCCGGATTACCGCTGCCGGATCGCTGAACGAATCATGCAGCGTTTATTCACCGCTCTTACTAACTCATCCATGTTGACTTCCATTTCTTTTGTTTTCTTTACTACTAACCAATTTCTAACCAACTAATGTACTAACTGACATCCTAATTCTTCATCGTTGCGTTTGTTTTTTTTGTTTGTTTTGTTTTCTGTCCATCCTTATTAACAACCTTTTTTGTTCACTATTCTGTTGATTTCCTTTCTTCCCCTTTTTCTGGAAAGCAATCAGGCATTGGACACGCTATGGTAAACAAACTACATTGTCTGGTAGATATCATTCTTATTGTCTTTTTTTTGGGTTTGCCGTGTGTCCCCCTTCCCCCCTCTCTTCTTTTATTCGTTCTCTTTGAGTTCCATCCTAGACACTCTTATCAAAAAATGAGGAGATGGGTTTGTATTACCAGGCAATTCTTTCTTCGCTTCTTCTCAATTTCCTCCCTGACCTGCCAACAACCTCCTTCTTTACCCCACAATCCCCCATCCTGTTCTTTTCACTTTGGCTTTTACTTTTTTTTTTTTACCTCCCCCCCCAACCCCCCCCCCTTTTGTTTCTTCCACATTACTACAGATTTCCGACAAGTTAAATAAAGGAAGAAAAAAAAGAGAAAAAGAAATTACTTCTTTGCCTTTAACGGGGCAACGTACTTTTTTTTTTATGTTAATTTTTCCACACAAGAGAAGTCCCCATTTTTTGTGAGGACTGTCGTCAAGAACTGACAGAAGCTTACCACAATCTCCAAGTTGGTGACCTCGACACCGAGCCCTAAAAGAGACTCCGGCATTAAGAAAAAATAAAAAAAATAAAAAAATAAATAAATAAAAAATAAAAAAAAGGCATCCCTTAACCTCAATTGCGGGAGCTCTGACAGTTGTTTCCAACTCACTATGGCGCATGGCATGCCCACACCTCATCAATCGACCTGTCATCTGCCAAACTCATAGATCCTCAGCCCCACCACCCAGAATAACCACTAACACTCTAATCCATTCACTCACCCTTCACCTCTCACTGTACCACTCACTCTGCCCTCCCTATCTGTAGTTTTTTGTAGCATGCTGGTGAAAAGGTGTTTGTGTGTTTTGATGACCCCCGGCCCATACGCGCAACATTTCGAAGAGCCGGCACGCTGATCTTGGATCACAGGTCTGATCTGGTGACACTGACAGAAGAAATACTAGAGATGCGCCGATCAAGGCTTCTACCGCCCGACACCGACGAGTCCCATTTTTACTTTTTTTTTTTTTTTTGACAACATTTATTTTCGAAATGTAAAAGGATAAATAGAGTAGATGGAGTCGCGATACATTCAACAGAAAACAAGAAAAAAAAAAAATCTCTTCAATTATTTCTTCCAAAATCTAAATTCTCAGATTTTCTGTCTTTAGGGAAGTAAGTTTCTTTATATATATATATATATATATATTATTTTTTTTTTCTCCTCACAGATCATTAAATAAAATATCAACGTTGTTTCCGATTCATTGGTGTAGAAAAGCGCTTTAAGTAACTTTTGGGATATGGCATGTGAACCAATGTTGACCAGTTTGAAATACTTACTGGTTACTGATTACTGGTTTACCGTGTAATTATTAAATCACCAGTTGTGTTTAACAATCAGAATTCACATGTATTGAAATGTCAGGATATTTATAAATGATCTACGAAGCTTTGTTGGATATCCTTGGTGAACAAACGTCGTCATGACGATCAATTGTTGGGATGTTTAAAGCAGGTTTGAATCCTAAAATATCCCAAGTTTTTCAACATCTCAAGAAGTGTTGTTCAATTCATTGTCTGAAAATAGAGAATTGCATAACTTTTGTTTCTTTTCACTAGATTTAGTAGTTTTAAATAAAATAAAAAATTATAAGATTATCCAAATTTATGCGTCAGTTGTCCAAAATCAGATTCTCTACTTTTCCCAAATTAAAACAGACTTGCGACATTTACTTCAGCTTCAGAGCACTTTGACAAAGCTAAATAAAATAGCCTGAACTCTAGATTAAAACCCAAGATAACATAATCAACAGGCTAAAAAACACAATTAGCATAACTCTTTTTGTAATAATAAAAAAAAAAAGTGTTTAACTGTTAGTAACTGGAGCAAAAATGAAGGCTTTATGAATATATTTCAAATATTAATCAATGTAAAACAATTATTCCTTTTTATAAGAAATTGAATTTGATGTTTTAAGCAAGTGAATAAGAAATAGAGCCTGGAAACTCAATAACACATTCACGACGATAAAATCAGATTCTGTACTTTCCCACCATTTACGACTGGGCAAACGCCTTAACGTTTATGTAAAATCAACTAAAAGCATCCGCAAAATAGGTTGACTGTTGATGAGGTTAGAATTCGAAACGGGATGCAGTTATTAGTTTGGATACATTTTACAAAAAGGGTTGAGAAACATGCAATTTTGAGACCTGGCTGATTTGTGCCAATTGATTGACGCATCTCTAGCAAAAAAAACAAAAAAAAACAAAGCAAAACATGACACTCGATCTAAACCTGATCAGAGATCAGCCTCTGCTACTCTGCGACTTTGCTCGTGTATGGATTCCGGCCTTGCATGAGCCTCTGCATGTTCCAGATCTGTATTCTGTATGCCAGCCATCAAATCCACGTTCCATCTCCAGTCAAAGTGTGCTTAATTTGCTTTTCTAAGAGTTTTGCCTTTGGTTTTGCACATTGGTGTGGTGTTTAAAGAAAAACAAAAGCCTCCCTTTGTTTTGCATGTGCGTGGATTTACAGATGTAGATGTCCAGAGGAGTGTGCGAGGCAGTTTGGACGAGTGGAGGCGTGTGTTGGAGTGTGTGTGTGCGTGCGTGGGTGTGTGTGTGTGTGTGTGCGTGCGTGTCTGCAGTAAGAGATAAATCCCGAAACCTAAGACAAGTGGAATCAATTTGTCCTTGGTTTGAACATTGTACTAACCCTCTCCCAACCTGAAGGTTCCGAATCAAACCTAAGATCCATACTCTTACCCCCATCAAAGATAAAGAAAATATGCCTGTGCCATATTTTCTTTACCTGTCCTGTGAATCCTTTGGCAACAAAAAAAAATTCCATTAACCCCAAAAAAAAAAAAAAAAAAAAAAAAAAAAAAAAAAAAAAAAAAACAACGTTCATAAAAGTTGAAATGCAGACCAAGGAAGGAAATGTGCTTTGTACACACAACACAGGAGCGAATTCCAGAGTGTAATGGCTCGGCTTTGGCTATGTGTTACGCCCCGACAGGTGACAATCTCCGTGGACGGCATCCTCACCACCACCGGCTACACTCAGGAGGACTACACCATGCTGGGCTCCGACGACTTCTTCTACGTGGGCGGGAGCCCCAGCACGGCCGACCTGCCAGGATCTCCAGTTAGCAACAATTTCATGGGCTGCCTCAAAGAGGTAAAGACACATCGCACGTCACAAAGGCAACAGTTTTGGAGCCGTGCCGTCACGTAACCAGCCGTTAGCGCCCTGTTGAACAGAAAAGCCGTCTTTGAAATGCACAAAAAAATGGACCATTAAAACCCCGGAGACGAGGGGGCGAAGGGTGGGGGGGGTGGGATAAAATTGAATTATCAATTAAAGGTCCTGAGTTAGCAGAGGAGGAATCAAGACTTTCAATATCCCTTCACTTAATCTAATTCATAACACTTACTGCAGTTGGTGAGCAAGAAAATACCCCAAAATTGCTTCTGTCATAGGCAATTTGCAGAATTGGCTTGAGTGTGTGGCTAAAACACCTCCCGATGGGCAGTGTTTTCAAAGAGGCATTTGCTTCTGATGAAACAAGGCGAAACTGGACCATTTACTCTACCTGTGTTGGCTCACCAGTTGTGAGGAAGCATGTACTAGATGCTGGTGTTTTAAACATTTTTCAACCTTGCTAACACTGAAGTAATTTCCACAATTTGAAGAATTGCATCAAGTAACAAGGAACTGAGAAGTTCCTTGTTAAAATGGATTTTATTTGGCCCCGTAGAAACACAAGACACCACGGCACACAGGGTGTCGTTTCTATAATTACACGGTCAAAGATGATAAAGTGATTTCAGTTTGTTGTAAGAAGAAAAAACGCGTGGGTTCATTTTCCATAGTCATGTTTATACAAATGACAAATTTAGTGAGCAAGCAAAATATTTAGTTTGAAGCTAAACATTTAGCTCAAAGCGTAAAAGAAATTAACTACTAAAATAAACCTGGGTCTTGCTAACCTCTTTTCTTAAACTCGTGCTGGCAGGGTTCAGGAGTTGCCTCTTTATCCTTGTTTTTGTTTGTTTGTTTGTTTTTTTTATTTCCCCTCCGTTTTAGCTTAAATCAGAGGATGAGCCATTTTTATTTTAAACAGATCTCTACCAGCCTGACCCACATGAGTTTAAATATTTATTTTGACTTGTAGGAATACAATAGAATAAATATAACTTTGAGAATTGTACCTCCTATTTTTTCCCCCCTCTTACAACAAGCTTTCAGATGACAGAAAATATTATGTAACGTCATGATGCTGTCAGTGTGAACCTATTTCTCAGAGGATGGCTGTGGATTCGCTGCCACACAGCATATAACCATATAAAGTCAATAACTGTACGTTCACATTTTAGCACAATCGTTTCCCCTGAAGCTGACAGAACAGAACGGATCAATCTGACCAGTTAGAGGAGAGAATGTCATTTTGTGCTTCAAGTCCAGAGTGCAATTTATTTAGGTTTTTTGTATAAAGATATCAAAGTGCTTTGTCTATTTGTTTTTTACTGTATTTCAAAACTCTTTCTCATATCTTTAGGTTTATTCTTTTGGCATTCATATAAAATCTTATGCTATCAAGACAATTTTTCACCCTATTCATCCTGGGTGTTTTATGTACTTTTTTTTTTTTTTTTTTTTTTTCAAAGCTGGTAAATCTATTTATGTTCTGACTAGCTGAGTGAGCTACCACCCAAAAACAGGACGATACACACCTGCTGCACAAAGAACAATGCTCTCACACACAGCTGCTGCAGCTGCCAGCTTTGGTACGCTTTATGAAAAGTCACCTTGTCCACAGTGATGTGAACTTCTTCATACTGCCTGTGAGTCTCACACAGTTGTCTCATCGGTCATTCATCTCTAGGTGCTGTGACCTCTGCGAGGGTTTCGGAGAAATCACATATTTACAGTCCTCTCCATCCATTCTTGCACTGACTGCCATTTAAGATTGCTGGTCCGAACCAGGCTGTCGGAGCCACTTTAAGCATTTAGCATGCCGAGGCGAAACGCTTTCCCTCGGATTAGGCCGGAGGTTTCGTTAGACGTTTTTGTTGTCTGCCGCTTTGACAGACGCTGTCAAAACAATTCCGTCATAACCTCTTTGTACCTGTTATTTTTTTGAAATTATAATAGTTGACATATTTATTTCATGTTCGTTCAGCTTAATAAGCTAAAAGCCAAGCAGAGAATCCACATTATGTCATCAGACAAATGCGTGTACCTTTATTCTGATTGACAAAAACCAGTGACTGTGGCCATGGCAACTACATATAAACGAGGAAATGAAATGATGGCACTTGAATTATAGATATGAATTGTCTGAAAGTCTTAATGTTGATCTGGAGGCTGAATTCAGGCTGTGGTTTCTCTTGGTCTGTCACATAAAATCAAAATAAAATTCATTACAGTATGTGGTCAGAACATGCTAATGACAGTAAACTTGTTTAAAGGGGTATGAAAACTGGCATTTTAACTGCTTGCGTCATGGTAAATATCGATAAAGAAACACAGCAAAGAGCATTCACTTCTTCCTCCTGATCAATATCACTTCATAGAGTTTTCATCCTTGAAAAACATGTCTTCCCTTCCTTTCTGCATCCTGGAAGGACTAGTCGGCATCCAGTGGCTAAAATATGCGACGTGTTGTTCAGATAAGCTTCCAACAGACTCAGCTGTATAAACTCCACAAGTTTGGGCTAATTGCTCGCCTTAGAATAATCCCACAGCGTTTTAATTTGCTCCGAATGATTAATGGAAGTTCTGCGGAGGAGTCATGTGGTCCAGTGTTCTGCTTACTGATGCACAGTGAGTTCACATCCAGGCTTTCTCACCGATATTCCAGCACAGCTTCTGTCCATTCATGCTAATTGTGTTATGGGCATATGGGGTGCACTCACTCCAAAACACAAATATTGGGGCCAAGCAGTAAAAGAAACATTCATTTTCAAGGATTCACCTGCGATTCATAAGAGAAAAAAAAAAAAAAAAGTTCACAGAACATCTGGTTTAATAAAAATCATTAGCGCAGATCTCATTTAACTTTAACAATTTCTTTAAAATTGCCTCCAGCTGGGTAGATTGATTATTTCTTTTTTTTTTTTCCACCCCCGGTCACACGTGCGCAGCTCTCTTCGATGAGCCGCTTGGTTCCTCCATAATTTAAATCACGCACTTCGGCAGCCAGTTGTCTGTTTACATATCCAGATGTTAGCGGTAATTTGGAGTCTGGCCTCCAGCAAAACCGAGAGATGTGCTGCGGATATTCAATATTCGCTCTCCTCCGAGCTGCGCTTTGGCTCCCGTCGCTTCCTGGGGGAAATATCTGGCTCTTTAGCAGCTCAGTGTTTAGCTGTGTTCATTAGGCGCTCACTAACTTTCCCCTGGCCCTGCATGGGCATTTTGTTCCCTTTTGTGCGCTTCCAATAATCATGCGAGGAAGCGTGACTCGGCGTGAGTTGGCCCTTGACTTTGCGTGACGTGAATCAGAGGACTCCGGAGTCGCGGTGGTGCTGCTTGATCGCTGGGCTGTTTATCATATGTTGTTGCATTAGAGTGACACGATGCTGTCTGCTCCCCAGATCACGCCGCATCATGTTTCACTCTAGGTATTGTTTCGTCTTCTTTGATTCTCTGCCACGTATTTGCACACATAATCCATTTGCATGATGGCTTTTGCTCCTCGAAACGTATTCCTTCCCTCCTGCCCCCCCCCTTGTTTTTTTTTCTTCTTCCAATTCAGTTTGCCGTTAAAATGACTAAATGTTCTGTCCTCCTTTAATCAGAAGAGCGAGTCAGAATTCCTCTCAGGCGATGTACATAATCTCTAAAGTGTTTTGCACCTCTTGAACCTCTTTCCACATTTTGTCATGTTGCAATCGCAAACTTTAGCGTCTTCCATTGTGAACATGCATTTGCATTCAAATCCCTTGCAGAACCGTCTCTTCCTGTGATTGCAGCTGCTGTGCGTTGAGGGTCCACTTCTACCGGTTGTGCGCCGCAGTTCTTCTAAATAGAACCGAGCTAATTGATCTATTTAGATCAATTAGCTCGATTGATCTAATTGATCAATCGATTTTGATATTCGCCTCTAAATTGCGAATATCAATTTTGAGGCTTTGCCGCCATGTCTGTCGCAGTAACAAATATTTACTGGACGATAAATTGTCCCTGACGTTCAACGGTAACGTTTGTTGCTTAGAGACAATGTCCAAGCAATAGAACGGTGAAGTGATGGAAGGACACGTTCAACTTCAAATTTTAATGAACGTTTTAAGAGTGAATTTTAAATATCCAAAATAAACAGAAAAAAACAAACACAATTAATTATTAAGTTTTTGTAAACAAAATTGTCCTTCCAAAAAAAAAAAAAAAAAGGAAAATGATTGAACTCATTTTAATTTATCATTAACTGATTTATTGTTTATTGTGACAGGCCTACTTGTCACAGATTCTCAATTGTATTCAGAAGCGAACTTTAACTAGATCATTGTAAATCTTGATGCTATTTGTTGACGAATGCTCGCTAACGGCAACCTTGAATCCTTCACACAGCAACGCAGGAGGATTTGAGCGGATTGGGGAGAGGAATGCACACTTTAATCTCAGAATTCTGAGAATAAGTCCGAATTCAGCGATTGGTCAGAAATCTGACACAAACAATATTTCAGTGGTTCTAATCCTCTTCCACACTGAGATGAAACGACGCAGATGAACTTTCTACGTAATAATGACGTCGAAAGAAAATTGGAAGTTTTAGGCTTTGATTTTTAATATGAGTTATTGCCCCTTTTTGTGGACTGAAGTCCTTGTTTTATGTCGGTAATCTGTCATTTCTATTATCCTTGTTTTCACTGAGTTTTGTCACTTTTGGCCAAAGAGTTTCTCTCATAGTTGCATTTTGTTGTTTTGTCATGTCATTCAGTAACTTTCCCTCAGCTCTTCAGTCTCTGTTTTCCTCACAGGTTCATCCTGTTCATTGGTCTCGCCTGTTTTGCACCCAGTAATCACCAAACCAGCTTCCCTTCACATATTTCCTTCTGTATTTCTCCTCTTAATGACTTCTGGCTCCTCTGTTTCCTGTTGGACTTATTACCTTGGTTACTGTTTCATTATTATTATAGTTATTATTATTATTACTTTTTTTCAATCAAATATCCGATTGATTTGGGTGATCGACTTGCACAGCTTGTGACGCTGCTGTTAGCCGCTTGCAAATGAGGCTTTATAAAGGCTGTGAATCATGCTGGACATTGAACCCATATGCACATCCAGACCTCAAACATGTTTTAACTTGAGTGGCCAAACGTGGCTGCAAGAAATGTTGTATTTGACAAAACGTTGCACCAAAACCTCACAGGTCTTCAAAATGAAAAAAAGCCCAACAAGGTTTATTTTATGCTCACGAAAGTAAATTAGTTGGATTTTTATAAGACACGTATTTGAATTGCATGATGAGCATACGAAAAGTATGGCAGTAAATGAGGGGAAGGGAACATGCAAAAACACCTCGATACCCCAATTTGAACAGAGAGACGTTCAAATGTTATTTCCGCTGCTCACATCATGTTTGGCATCATTTCTTGGTAAAAACTCCCTTCACTCCGAACTCTTGAACTGTGGAAACCCATCTTGTTCATCGCCATCGGCATAAACAATTGCTCGCACAGGTGTGTAGCTACTGAACATGCCAACCATTCACCCAGAGGTGGGGCAGAGTTGGGGCGTCGTCTCAGGACAGCTCTATGGCTGGCAGTAGCTGTTTCAGTGCACTATGGCATTTGTAGTTTGATTGGTCTGGTAGGCCATTAATAATAGATATGTGAAATTATCTTGTGGGTCGGATACAATTGCATTGGGAGCAAATGTGCTCTGCTTGCCTTGAGCTGCCACATTTCTCCATTAGCAACAGAACCCAGATGGCCTTGTGTGTGGTTTGTCACCCACGTTTAAATGGTTTGCGCTTGGATTCCCTGTTGTGGGACACCTCACTTCACTTTTGCGAAAGATGCCCTTGAGTCTCCGTATCAATTGGCCATTACTAATTAGGAGCAGTAGAGTGAAAATGTACTGGACATGATTTCCTTTCTTTCACCTTCACAACTAAGTTCTACTTTACAAAATCCCCATAAAAAAAATAAAATAAGATGGCAGATGACTGGGAAAGACAGGTGAGTGCCAGATAGACGAGAGTAAAACATGATTTTCAAAGCGGATGAAACGGTCCTGAGGAACATCGTTGTGGGTTTAGTCACGCAATATGTTGCAGGCTGTTCTAAACAAAGTGCTAACACTTTCAGTACTCTCCTCATGGAGGGGATGCAAAGAGGAAAAGATAAGTTTGAAGTCCAGACCTTCTCTAAACATCATTACCAAAGGGTCTACGGATGGGGATAAAAGGGCGGTACTTTCCCGAAGTGAACCGGACGTCGACATGCTGCTGTGAGGTGGCATTGAGCAAAGGTGACTCAATGCGGTCGAGGCATAATTGTGACAAAATAGCACAAGGAGTTTTGGCTAATGGCCGAATGGGTTGGAGGTGGGGTGTGCCTGCCAGAACCTGCGTGGTTATTGGGGTCATGGGTGACCGGTTTGGGTTCTCCCAGACTTCTCCCACCTGGGAGCTCTGGGAGGTCTGTAGCCTTGACCGGCGCTGCGTTGGTGTGGGAGCAAGTGGGACAAACAAAAGGAAATCGTTACCTTCCATTCTGAGCCCTATTTATAGCTGGAACATGAGGATTTGTTTGGTCGTACTCTGCCTGCGGCCGCAGAGAAACCCCGGTGTTCTTATAGAGATCCAGAAATTACCTTCACTGCCACTTACAATGAAATCCTTTTGCCGACACTAAATCAAAAATAATCAGTGGGCTGCTTGTCTGGTACCTAGAAGTGTTTTGAGTGTCATGGGAGCTCGTTTCCATCTTTCTGTTTTGAGGAGAGTATGAAATTCTGTGTTATTAAATTTCAACAATCCACCTGGAGCGCTTTCATTGTTAGCACACTCACACAAATAAAGAAAAAGTTCGGGTAGAGACTGTGATCATCAATTCATATCGTAATTTCAGACCAGGGAATGCTTTATTTTGACTTTTCCTCTGCTTCAGGGAACGCCACACGGCCTTTGGACCAAAATACACAAGAGACATAACAATTAGCTCGGGAAATGCAGGGCTTCTTGAGCTGCAAACCCCCTTGTGGTGATTTAGGGACATAGCAGCTTAAATGTAACAGTGGCAAAGAACATCGCATATAATCATCAAGGAAGGCAGAAATGAAATGCTGTTAGTAGTAACACTAATATATGGGAGATTCATAACATAGAAAAGTTTTTCAAGCCAAACATCAACTTCCTGTTTTCATACAATTTGGCTTTAGCATTGTAGCTTCATTAGCAGCTGCAGAAAGTTAGAAAGCTAGCATTTAAAACCACTTAATTGTGAATAAGACAATACACATGTTTTTGTTACATTTAATAAGCAAATTGTCAGTGGAAATAATTACCCAGATAACTGAAGCTGAAGTGTCTACACTCGGCTCAGCCATGTGCATGTGTAGTTGTAGTAATGTGGAAAGAGTAAAAGTCAGTCTAAACGTTTTTTTGTTTGTTTTTTTTTACACAATTTTCACCTGATTTGTGAAAGAAAATAATACAACAAACAGAACAAGGCAAATCACTTGGGCATCTGGGTATTATTCCCAGAAAGAAGCAAAAAAAAAAAAAAAAAAAGTACAACTCTGTAATCCTGCCAGTGACAGAAGGTTGAAAGTCTATCATGAAGTGATTTGTTTAGAACAAAAGTCATTTTTAGGTAATTTACAAAGACGACAAGTTGAATTTGCTTCCAATCACGGCGTCCTCTCTTGGGGTTGGTTAATCTAATTCAGTATGAATAAATAAGCAGCTGCTGTTTGGAATGCCGAGCGCCGTGTCTTGAAAGCACTGGCTCTTCTCTTGTAGATGTAGGAGGAAGTCGAAATATTTTTAGAGATGATTTTTTTGTAACTGACGGGGTAAACAATTTTGTTATTTTCTTCTGTTTCTGATTTTTTTTTTTTTTTTTTTTAACTCAAAAGAAATGAAAAACCAAGTTGCAGCTGAGATTCTGAAGGATGTTGGAAGTTAGGGGTGGGAGGATCTGCGCCGTGGAGGGTAAAGGGTTTTGTTTTGAGCCGCAGAGCAGAAGCCTCAGCAGCATTCTCAGTGAGTTCATGGACAAGTTAATGTGACAGATTGAAAGGGACGCTTTGCGTGTGTGTGTGTGTGTGTGTGTGCGTGTGTGCGTGTGTGTGTGTGTGCGCGTGTGTGGATTTGTGGTCGGGGGCCCTGCGCGTCGTCGTGAACAGTGCATCATGTGGCAACGGTGAAGCTGCCTGCTTAGACGAGCTTAGCCCCATTCTCTCTTTTTTTTTTTTTTTGTCAAATTAAAGGCTCATTTCACACAAATCACACAAAAAAAAATATCCTCACACTGTCACAGCCCTTATCCTTTATTCACTTTGCCATATTCCAATGTAGTTTTAGCTGCGAATTTGAAAGGAAAATGATTCACGATTTTGTTTTTTCTTTTTTATTTGTTTTACCAATATAAACCTAAGATATGTAAGTGAATATTTTGCATAGCCACATTCCACTGCAAACAGAACCAGATGTAGGTTTGAGTATTTTCCTGTAACTGCACATGGACAACGATGGATATTTTGTCCATTGCTATTTTTAAGATAATCAGTCTGGTTGGATGGGGCTGTACTACAGAAGAATTAGATTTAGGTCTGGACTTTGGCAGGGCCATATTAATATACATATTCTTTGATGTATTGTTGCTTTTTAAGCTTAAGTCTGTTAGACGACATTTGTTGTCTTGTCAGTGGATTCAGATGTATCCCTCAAGACACTGCATTCTATATTTTAAGGGGCAGCATCATGTACAATTGACGTTTTTGAGCTTTGCGTCATTTTATTATGTCATTCCCTCATCAGATACATAACTGCCGTGTTGCCTTGATTCTTACATGGATGTTTGAGGAAATCCTTGAATCTCCCATGGCAACCATTCAGATGTGGGAAAACACCCGGGTTGAACCTAAACCCGCCTTCGAGACGCGCGGGGAAACTCTGAGCTGCAGTTTCCAAGCTCCCACCTCACAGAGCAGCCCAACTCACTCACCCAACTCAGCTCCTTCAGACTAGCCAGCAGCAGTTAGCAAACACCTGGAGGAAATGTGCATCAGATAAGCTCATTTTACAAGCTGTTTCTTTGCACAATGTTGGTAAAGATAAATACAGGTTAAAAGGTTAATAGAGAGGCCATGTTATGATGACTTCCTGAAGGCGGAGTTTCAGAAAGAGCAGGAGTTTTTAAAGGGACAGAAGCCCAGTTTCAAGTCCATGTTAAACCGGAAATCAAATTTCTTTTAAGTCATATTTGACAATCATATAACAATTGAAGGTAACATAGTTATATGATTATGCTATAAACTGGCACCATGTGCCTGAAAACTCAAATTACCGCCCCTTTAAGTAGCTTAGAATCAAAAATCTGAAATATTAGCCGTGTTGCATTTATTTTCTTGTTGCTTGCAGGTGACTAAAGACATTTGCTTCCCATGTCTCTGACGCATCTGAACGATCCGTCTCCTCTGCAGCGCCTCTCCTTCTCGTCTCTTCTGTATATCTCAGTGCGGTTGCCCAGCCCTTTCATTAACACCGGGGTTAAATCAGCAACAGACAGCAGCTGCAGCCACGGCCAAAAGGGACACGATCACTGATCTGAAGCAGATTAGGTTGTGTGATTGCGTACTACGAGGCCTGTGCGCCTCCTTGGCGCTCCAACCCACCTGCCCTTTTCCCTTCTCTCACCTCTCTCCTCGCAGCCTCACCAAGGCTGGATCGATGAGCCGTCCTGGAAGCAGAGATGCTACATCTTGGCTTTATGGAGTCGTTTCAGGCCTCCTGTGTGTGGCATTACGAATGAGGCCCATAAGGCTGTTGATAAGCTAACCCTAAGATGGAGGTGTATATATATACTTATATATATATATATATATATATATATATATATATATATATATATATATATATATATATATATATATATATATATATACATATATATATATATATATAAGCCGCAGTACTCTCTGGTTCTTTTATGACATCCTTTCGATTGCGTTATCGATCGGCCGGCAACAGGCCGGATGTAATCGTGATCCCAGCGCAGAAATGGGATGCTTGATTAGTACATATCACAACAACATGGCCGTATCTTTGTTTGAAAAGATTTTTTTTTTTTTTTTCACAGCAAACTGCAGGCTGTAAAGCCTGCTGTAAGGTTTTTACTCTTCATAAATATTAGTTCCGTGTTTATTAAATTTTGCCAGATGTGTCTTGGAGCCAAAGACTTACACCTAAGACATGTACGGTGACCAGCACAGAGCTGTGAGTAAAATGTTCTTCGTAGCAAATGAGAAACATTAAAGCGCCTCTCCTGCTCTTTTCATGTAATATTCATGTTGTTCTCCCACCCAAGAGAGGTCTGAAAAAGTGTGCTGGATGTAGAATACAAGGTGTTAAAGCACACCGAAGAGAGAGAAAGGGAGATGGGGTAGCCAGGGTTCAGATTTCACCTGCAGAGCTCCAGCAGCATTTTTTGTGTGAAATCCCCGTTTATGATTTGGCACTATGATCTCATCTGAGTGGTTGCTTGGTTAATTGCTACTTATAAAGCGATGCCTTGGCTTTCTCCGAGTGAGCGGTTAGCTGAAAGCGGGAGCAAATGAGCGCAACGAGCAGAAACAAATCATATTAGCTCGCACAAAAGCCGAACAGTCGTAAAGGTTAGGTTTTCGAATTTGCAGCATGTGCAGCCGACAGGATCAAGAGAATTTTATCAGCCTGTGTTTTCATAAAACATTCGGGGTTTTTTTTTTTTTCTTTTTCTTTTATTGACTTGTAATAGAAATGCCAGTTAATTAATCTTTAGTAATATTACAGAATTGAAGCTCGTCTGGCCAAACAAACGCTTCGCCAGACGAAACGTAAACATGTTTTCTCAAGTACACAATGTAACGTTTTTCTCTTCCGTTCTGCTGTCACCGCAGGCAGCAACAGCAGTGTGTTGCGCAGCGCTTCGTTTCAAAAAATATTGTGAGAAATGTTGTGATTACATAAACCATGTTTCAAAATGAGCTTTTCAAGACGCTCGATTACAGGCACATTTCAATAAATTGGAAAGTCTCCAAAATCACCGTTCCACCTTTCATGTGAGTCCTCCCTAAAGCTTGCTGACGTTGCTTTTGCTCTATCTGCCCCTAACTGATTGAGCCATCATTTCCATTATAGCTCTAAAGATGGAGTGTAATATTTAGGTCAGTGCTAGACCCTTCAAATTATATTAATTGTGAGTTGAGCTGTCAGTAGATCTCAGTTTAGGGGTTAAAGGTTAGGGGTTAGGGTGAGGGCTGGTTGTTTGGTTTGAGATCAGGAGAACTAAAAGGCCAAACGAAAGTGGAATATGAAATTATGACTTATGTTTAAACGCTTCAATCATCAAAACAAAAAGAAAAAAACAAAAAGAAAAACTTGAGTGCTATTTTTCTTTGCCAGTCCTGCATTGATCCTGTTGCAGCTTCGCTCGGAGTTCATTAGTTGGAATAAACTAAATCTGCTTGAAACTAGGAAGCTGGGCTGTGAAGGATCTCAGAAATTAAGCAGACATTCTTATACTTTGCATAATTCCCCCCCCTCTGAAGACATGCATTTAAATTTGAAACTGGATGATGGTGAAATATAAATGACTTCTTATCGAAACGTATAAAAGCGTCGAGACAAAACATGCTTGGCTTTGAAGCGATTATGTAGGCGGTAAAATGTCAGAGGAAGGAAATCATGTTTTTCACCATGGCATTGCATTTCATATACATACAAGCTATTACCTTAGCGGGCGGTACCGTTAAGAAACTGCATTTTCCTTCGCTTTATATCCATTGTGCACTGTTGACGACTGCCAAGTTTGTTTCTCAGCCGTTGAGCACGACGTCCCCCATTGTTTGTTAGCGCGATATTAGGTGTTTGCGGTTTTTAGTACTTTTCTGACGTTCCATCAAGATAAGTCAGCGGTTGTTTGGTCGGCTTGAAATTATTGCTGGCAGCATAGATAGCATGCTGAGGTAAATTACGGAGATAAAGACGTTGCAATGGAGCCAGTCAAAAACAAAAGCACACCCTTGATTTGCCCATATACACTCTTGTAGCTGTAAATAACAAACATTGTGTTTTAATAAGGAACATAAGCAGGATGAAGTCAGCAGCGATACATAGTTTGTTTTTACCTTTGTGCGTTGCTACGGGCTCTAATTTTTAGCATCTAAGTTTTGTTTAATAACCCTGCAACGTGGAATTAATGTCACAAAATTAGGCTTCAAAATGCAATAAAGCATAATTAAAAACTCATTATGTAATAATCGAGGCAAAATTTAATAGAATCCTAGAACGCATTTTTCATATTTTCTGTTGTACATGTAAAAGTGTACAAAATGACGTAACTATTTTTTTTTTTTGCAATCTTCTTTTTAGAAATGATAATGTAACAATGTGCCGCATGAGCACCTTATCAGAACGCAATTACGCAAACAGTTAAATGTAGATTGAAGTAATAAATAAACAAAAGCAGAGAAACAGATGGATTTTTTAGCTCTGCAGGATAACTTCTCGCAAAAAGGTTTGAGAAATTGATCTACTTATGCACCAGTAAACATTAGCCGTCCCTGAGTACTTGCTATCCTCTAATCCCTTCATTCTCATGCTCTTCCCAGCTCCTCACAGAGTCTTAATGCTGTATTCACTCCAATTAGACAACAGCTGATGACCACCATTAGGTAAAATGAAAAACCTTAACTCAACAGAGAGGCACCTGGAAGTGGCAGGCAGTAAGCCTTCTGCTCTTCGTTTTGGTTTGATGAAAGTGGAAGGATAGGAACTAGAAGCAAAGCTGGATTGGACAGTGAGATGGCATGTCCACAACTGAACCTATTGTAGGAGGATTCGGACGTCAAAACCATAAACTTTGTCAAATCTGTGAAAGGGTGATTAATGCCAGAGTTGAAGTCCATTGAATACAGAGAACACGATACAGGGAAAGTTGATGCTGGTCTCTTCAGAGACGAGCAGGACCAGACAAACCACTGCAGTTAAATCTTCAATCCGCCTCCCTGTGTGAAAATAAACCCTTTTTACATTAAACAATTACCAACTCCTTAAAAAACCCTCTAACTATCACTATACTCTGTTGTACAGTATGTTTTGGTTTTTAGTCGTTTGGGAAAAAGTTCAGGGCAGCGCACATTAGCAGTGTTACACACACACACACCTATTATTTTCTACCAAACACACCAGTAGAGTCTGGTAGCGGTGTGATGCCCCAGCCTCACACCCAGAGAGCCTCTTTATGCCTGTCCTGTTCAGAAGTGTTGACACCTCCTGTGAAATTATTCGAGGCTGAACCCCAGTAAACCATTACGTCTTTTCAGCACAACACGTCTAATGTGTGTCAAAAGGATTGTCGATTGACAAACGTTAATCGATGAGATTTCACTAAATCTACAAGCGTTCAGAGGTGCTGCAAGAAGGGCCCCCGCCCCCGAGTCAAATTCTCCTCAAGGCCTCATGTAGCCTTGGACCGGCCCTGCATGAGTAAAATCCACGGCCCTGAGAATTACTCAGCTCGGTCAGAAACAGCCAGTCAGTGATGTAAACATACTCTGTGTCATTAGTCAACCTTTAATCTGCAAAGCAGCTTTTCCTATAGAGAAATTCGTATTCAGGGCGTCGAGGTGCTTCACTCTCGCTTGGTGTTCTGTCAGGTAATGCTGATATAAAACTGGATTCACTGCAGACAAAGATACTGCTGTTTCAGCTGTTTCTGGCTTATGGTAGACATGGATTTATATGATTCCCGGTTCGTATTAGAACATCCTGACCCATTTCAATCCATCTGAGGGGCACATTTTGGGCCAGCTGGGTTAAAAACTTGGAGCCAATGGAGTACTGTAGCAGGACACAGATCCACTTAACTTCCCACCTGAACTCTGCAGAAACATTGTGGGTGTTGCTTAAAATCCCAGGCTACGACAGCAGTGAGCTCTACTACCGTCGTCAAATATCCAGATGAAATTAAGACCAAAACTTGTTCATTCTTCACAGGTCAGCCTTATTGTTTGACCGCAGAGAAGTCGGGTTCGGACTTCTTCCAGCGCAGTTAAAAGATGCCGATACAAAACACACAACACTGAAGATCCACAAGGCTCAGTCGACCAAAAAAAAAAAAAAAAAACATGAATACTTGTATTGACATTTAGAGATGCACTGATCCCCTCTTTCTCCACTTCTGATACCGACACCCGAGATTTAGTATCGGCTGATTCCGACCCGATACAGAAAAAACAAAAACAAGCTGAAATGACTTGAAATGTTTTTTGTTGTTGTTGTTTTTTTATTTTTAAACACAGACATAAATGTATTGAATCACAAATTTGAGATAATTCTGCTACACATTTAAAAAAAACAACACATTTTTTTCAGCAGGAGAAAAACAACCAAAGTAA
The DNA here is from genome assembly GCA_922788865.1 of Poeciliopsis turneri. Taxonomy (NCBI): domain Eukaryota; kingdom Metazoa; phylum Chordata; class Actinopteri; order Cyprinodontiformes; family Poeciliidae; genus Poeciliopsis; species Poeciliopsis turneri. The sequence goes on from CAKLNU010000191.1 coordinate 3,363,912, forward strand.
GATCAATAATAGAAAAACTGACATGTTTGACAGCGGTCAAACATGTAAAAATAACAACTCTTCTTTCAAATAGTTCAGAAAGTGCAATTAGGAATTATAAATACAATGTTAAATAATAATAAAGCATGATATAACTCAGCGTACAAAGAATTAGAGAGACTAGATCCATCCTTATGGATCGGGCACACCGTCACTGACACCCTCAATATCGGCACCAATATGAACATCAATATTAGATCGATGCATCCCAATTAATCTCTTCCATATTTCTCCTCCTCTCTCTGTTTGGCCCCTGCCTCGTGAGTCCACTTCAGAAATAGGGGTCACCTGTGTCGATATAATGACAAATCTTCTAGGATTACCAGTAATCCCACCGCAGTGAAATCTGTTTGCCGACAGCTGTGCTCTTCCTAACAGTGTTGTCGTTTCCTGCGCAAACTCTGCCCTACATACCAGAAAAGGCCCGACTGTTTTCTGAGCAAAAAAAAAAAAAAAAAATGAGGTGGTGGGATATTAATTTTCTGCATCAGTGGATTCCAATTTGATGCTATTTTTCCTCCATTTCTTCTTTGGTGTTTTGTTGTATTTGACTTGCATGTGATGCTGATTTCTTCTGTGAATGAGTACAGGGTTGGTGTGAATTTATTGTGAGTAAACTGCAATATTCTCTGGGAGTCATGAATTTCCCGTGGGCCTTCACTTTCAATTTGCAAACTCTTTTATTTTTTGGTGGATGTTGTTTGTTTTGTTTTGTTTTTTTTTTCTTTCCTGGCCTCGCAAAGAATGACTCACCAATAATTTAGCCATCACTTCAACTCGGTGAGTAGATGTTCAATCGAACAGAAACGCACTCCTGCATTTGTTTACAATCTCTCTCTTTTTTTTTTCTCCATCTTGAATAAATTGAAGCTGAAATAGAAGATCACTGAGACAAACAAATCCTTGAAGATATTAGTTTTATCGATCCGGCTGTCCTCGCATCTGCAATGTCTAATAATACCAGAGCGTGATTCCATAATATCACAGTTGGCAATGGAGTTCAATTCATTTATAGAGAGAGATTAAATTTTCGCTCATGACTGCAATGAAAGATTATTAAGGGAAAACACTCCTCGCGCCAGGTTTTCAGCTTGCCGTTCATGAGCTCGAGTCGTTTTAAGTTTGTCCTGTCTGGTTTTGTTCGTTTTTTTTTTTCTCTCCGCGCCTCAGGTGGTGTACAAGAACAACGACATACGACTGGAGCTCTCTCGCCTGGCCCGCATCGTTGACCCGAAGATGAAGCTCCAAGGAGACGTGGTTTTCAAGTGCGAAAACGTTCCCACGCTCGACCCGATCAACTTTGAGACCCCCGACTCCTTCCTGGCTTTGCCCAAGTGGAACACCAAGCGCGTCGGCTCCATATCCTTTGACTTCCGCACTTCGGAACCCAACGGGCTGATACTCTTCACCCACGGCAAGCCGCAAAACCGCCGCGACGCCAAGGGCCAGAAGAACAACAAGGTGGACTTCTTTGCGGTGGAGCTGCTAGACGGAGGGCTGTACCTTCTTCTGGACATGGGCTCCGGGACCATCAAGGTCAAGGCCACTCAGGCTAAAGTCAGTGACGGGGCCTGGCACCACGTGGACATCCAGAGGGACGGCCGCTCCGGTAAGCTGAAAACAATAAAGTAGGGCGTTGTTGTGCACTTTTCAGGATTTAGAGATACGGTATGTAACCTTTTCAAAAATATGTTGGGTTTTTTTTTTTTTTTTCTTTTACATTTTGGTAAAAACCATCATCACAGTATAATATGATGCAAATAATGTGTGAAAAGATTAAAGCCTTCCACCGTCTCCCTTGGCTACTATTGGCGTCTGAAGAAATGAACCACTTCTGGTCAAAACCAACCAATCAGGGCCAGGAGGAGAGTCTTAGGCTGTCAATCAATCTCAGATACGTGCTGCTCTACACTGTCACAACATAGTGACTATTTTAAAAAAAATATGGACAAAACGTATTTATTTAAATAACAGTTACATCAGACTGCTGTCAGATGTTTTTATCAGTCAATAATGATCCATATCTAAAACATGAATATGTTATTTTAATCTGATTACATGGTTTAAACATCTAACAACCAAACCCAAACAAAAACTGAAGCTTGCAGACACAAACATTTATTATTTTGTCAAAACTTTGACCCACTGCTGCACATTAAGCAGTTACTATGAAATTACTGGGAACATTTTCCCTTGCACAGCACTCGCTAAAGTTATTATGCACTAGCTTGTTTTAGCTTCCTGGGATTCCCAACCGTAGAATGTTATAAAGCTTTAACAGAGATGGATGGCTCAAAATGATTTATTGCCAGGGTAAAGTTCTTTTCTTCTCTAAATAGACGCCGAGCCCCTTCTGTTTTCGTGTGGCTTCCTTCCATCTGTTGACCTCGAAACACAGCTAAACGCACAGAAAATGTTTTGAGGAAGATTGCATTGGCGAACAGGGCTTGGAACGTCTCTCGCCTTAAGCTCCAGACTCAATACAACCTCTGCATTAGGAGAGATCCTCCAGAGAACGCGGTCGTGTTAGCTGCCGCGTTATATATCAGGTTGGAGCAGCCAATTTAGCCGTGTGTCAGAGCGCGCTGCTTTGATTAATCACCAGCAAAGCCCCCAAGTGCGATAGCGGAGCAGAAAGTTGGATTTCTTCGCTGGGAAAAAAGAGGAATGAGACAGATAAATGGATAGCAGACTGAGAGATGGTTAAGAACAGGCATAATCACACTTGTGGCATGAGTGAAATGCTAATGAGGAGTCTGGGTAAATTAAATTTCATGTCCACAAAGAGCTTGGTTTCTGCTGCGCTGGAAGACGAATGTAATATTTGGGAACTCATATTTCATTGTTCTCGCGCAAGCTAATGGTAGGCTGTGAGGGGAGAGAAAAGAGATCTTTTTCTTTATCTCCTATACCATATGCTTTTGACCTCAATGGAGGCTGAAGAAGATCCCCTATACAGCATAGGTTACGTGATACGAGCAGCGTCCGCCCGCTGAATAATACATCCGTTTCTATTTAAAAAAGAAAAAAAAGTGAAATATTTCAGGTGACAGTTAAGATATAACAACTATAAGGCAAAACTCATGAAAGTAATTCAGGCCCAGACATCTGTCTTCTTAGAATATCCCTGCGCCTTCATTACTTGTCACACTGGCACGTCTGAGCCTGTGAAACAAATTTCAACGCCGAACAAAGATGACGTAAGTCGACACAAAAGGCTCTTTTCAGATTTCATTTAAAGGGAAAAAAGGTATCCGAACTAACCTGACCCCGCGTAAGTCGATGAAGTGCCTCCCTTTTTAAATCGTGATTGAACTGAGCATACGCACATTGCTTGTGCCGTTCCACTAGCCGTACCCAAACACTTCAAGAAATCACTTGAATAGAATCTGTGACGTTCGGTAGGCCGAGACCCCGTTTACGCCACAACGCCAGGACAGTGAAACACGAATGTTTTGGCATCTCGTTCACATTGTAACAAAGTTCTGGACGAACGAACCGACAAAGTTAAATCCAACGCATAAGGAAACAATACCAGTCACGTCATCAATCGTGTTCGGGTCCGGTTTTCACTTCGACGCATTCTCACAACGACAGTGGACTGGATTATTTGCCGTGTTTGAGCAAAATCCACAGATTTTGAAATATTGATGTCGGCATTGAAGATATGCAGATTGCGCATGCGCCTCTGTCCAATCAAAGGATTGTGGCTCAAAGACTGTCCAAACTTTCACCACCTCCTACAGGCTTTCTATGCTCACTGCATGAGTTTTTTTGTGTAAATGCGGATTTTTTTTTTTTTCCGATACACGATGGAAAAAGATTTTGTAAAGATTTGGAAAACAAGCCTCCAAGATCTCCAAAAGTAATACCTCCTGGTCCCAATCTGAAGGACTCAGGGACTGTGGAGAAGTATTATTTATTGACAGTTTTCAGCCTGGGAAAGGGCTCCAAAGCAATTTCCTGGGATTTCGGACTCCAGTGAATCAAAATAAGATTCACAAAAGAGCCCTGAAAAGCATCAAGCCGGGCCTCACTCTTGTCATCTAAGCCCAGTGTTCACGATTCAACAATAGAAGAGAGACCTGGCAAAACATTGCATCCATGAGAGCGTTTTGAGATGAGAAACTCTTCAAAAATAAACACAAAGGCCTGCTACCCATTCAGCAAAACAAACCCATTTTGATGTTGCCTAAGATTTTTTGGGAAAATATTCCGTAGGCTGACGAGACAAATGTGGGAATTGTTGGAAATTGTGCGACTTGTTATATCTGGTAATAAAATGGACGTTGACAGAAATGAAAAAAATGCAATCAACTGGTGTATTTTTTTATTTTGCCAACTATCACACACTGACTCAAAAAACATTGCCTGGGTAACAAAATATGTTTCCACAAAAGAAGTTCTGCAGATCAGACCTAAATAACTGCATTTTGTGTATTTTATATGGTCAGAAGAATGGAGCTGAATGTTCCTAAAAACCACACTGTGTCTCATTAGGTTTAGATGCTTTTTGTTTTTTCTTCTTGAATCCTAGAAAAGTCAAGTAGGTATCTTTTTTTGAGTTTTTTAATACATTCAACCAAAAAAGAGGGCAAAGAACTCGAGTGGACTTCCTCCAGAAATATTTTTGCAATTTGATTAAATCGAAACTTCCAACAAACCAGCGAAACAAATGGAAGAACTGACGCAAAGAAACAGTGTGCAATTATTTATTCTTATGTTGTTTCTCTTCTTCTGTGGTTTTGGGACACATTAGAGGTTCCCTGAAGTAAGAGTTTTCAGCGATCAAAGCAAGTCAGGGTTTCCAGAAATGGGTTTGCAGCACCATCTGTGAAGATGACGGTTCGCCGCCGTCAGAGAAAAGCGCTGTGCTCTCATCGTCGCACCATTTTGCACCTCCAGGTGGCGCTCTGCTTTGGTTTAATTCTTTGGGTAAACCATTTAACACCTCTGGCCTAAAGTTGATGACTCAAAATATGAAAAGTAAAGGTTTGGGGGCAGCGAGGATACTACAGCAAACGATAGTCGATTTAAGACAAATTGAGCAAAAAAGGAATAATAATCGCTTCTCTTCCACCCAGGCATCATCTCGGTGAACAGCCGCCGGACCCCTTTCACAGCCAGCGGGGAAAACGAGATCTTGGACCTGGAAGGCGACCTTTACCTGGGAGGTTTGCCGGACAGCCGGGCGGGCTTGCTGCTCCCTACCGAGCTCTGGACCGCCATGCTCGACTACGGCTACGTGGGCTGCATCCGGGACCTGTTCATCGACGGACGCAGCAAGGACATCCGGCAGATCTCGCAGTCGCAGAACGCGACGGGCATCAAGTCATCGTGCAGCAAGATGACAGGGAAGCAGTGCGACAGCAGCCCCTGCAAGAACAGCGGCGCGTGCAAGGAGGGATGGAACCGGTTTATCTGCGACTGCACCGGAACGGGCTTCTGGGACAGCACCTGCGAGAGAGGTCAGTCGTCTTGTAACTGCTTTGTAAACGCTGTTGATTTTTTTTTTTTTTTTCCCCCATCTGTTTAGAGATTAACTTTATAAATCTGTTTATTTTCACTTGGAGGTTTATTGATTTCTCAGTTAAGGAGGCTGAAAGAGGATAAAGCAAGTTTTTTTTGTTGTTGTTTTCTTTTTTATATGCTGCAAGCTCTTTTGTGTGTGTGTTAGAGGTGCATTGATCAAAGATTTGCGGCCAATTTTTCCACTTTCACGGCATTCAGAATTTGATCTAGTTTTTCTGTCAATGATAATTATTTGCATTCAAAGGAGAAGCGATGCCACTCTATGTGGGACAGACAGGGAGGGATTTTGCTTTATTTTTTTGACACAGGGGCTACATTTCTGTTATCCACACAATTGCATAATTTGACTTTTTGAAAAGGAATTTGTTTATTAGAAACACAGCAATTTTGAAAAAAAAAAGTCCTGTTTTTCAGTCGAATGTTTCGGTGCTTGAATTAGTTTTACTTTTCGGTTGGAATTAAATTGGTTTATTTGGCAAAACACTTTTATTTTTTTTACACCCGAGTCATGATCAACCACCAGATGTTCCCACTGTCGTAAACCAAGAAGAAGACGACAACAGGAAGTAGTCGGGGGATAATGGCGCGTCATGTTTTTAATGACTTATTGCGTGAACAAACGTAAACATGAGTTTAATCCCGTTTCTTACTTAATGGAAAGACCTCAAATGTGGAATTGTGTTTTTTTTGCAAAATCTTTGCACACATTTCTAATGGAAAGGCACCTAATGAGTACCATTTACATTTCAGCTGGTCATCTCATGTTAGTAGTGATGGGTAAATGAGGCGTCATGAAGCGTTTCGACCCAAAGCAAAACTCCCAGGTCGATACCGTGTCACTGAATACTGACACCTGCTGGACAATAAAAATCCCTACAGGCAACGTCGTTGACAGACTGATTTGATGACCTAGTCTGTACAATAAGATTAAAGTCATTGTATTTTTTTGTATATTATATATTGCATTATGTCATCTTTTCGAAACAATTCCCTTATCGGTCACGTGACTTTCTGAAAATAATACACACACCGACACAGGGTTTTGACGCACGCTCCGACGCATCGGTGTCGCCGGACCCATCACTACACGTTAGCAAACGTACACCTTTAGCGCTGTGTGTCCTGTGAAACATGCAGACATAAACGGCTGTTGGACGCCGCATGAGACGAGAGTTCTGCCAAGATATGGAGAGCAAGCTGTGAAAACCTACATCTGCAGGAAAAGAATGACGTCATCCTTTTCCTGCAGCTCCGGGAGTCGGATGCAGATTTCACGCAGCCTTTATAGGTAGAAGCGCCGAACAAACTCGGTTCTGCGCCGTGTGCTTCCCACGAGAAGGTGATCGTCATGGGCCACAAAGTGCCTCCGTCTTCACCGTAAATATCCATCCAGTGTGGCAGCGATACTCTTTTATGTGTTTGAGGCGCTACAACATAATTGAGATCAGCTTAAAATAAATCATCCTTTGTCTTCCGACTGGCTCAGACCGGCCCCTCCTTCCAGTTCCGGTAAGGTGCGGTCCCAAAGAGAGTTATCTACTGCCGATTAGGCAGAACTCTTCTTAAGCCTCTTCACAGAGACCCACTTCAAAAAAAAAAAGTCTGACCTTTCCCTGTAAAGAAGTTTCTTTTTAAGTGTGAGATTCTAGAGGGGTAAAAAAAAAAAAAAAGTGCTCCATATAAAAATGCTAATTTGTGAGAGCGAACTTCTCTATTTTAAGCAGGAGCATACGAAGGCCGAATAATGGCAACTTTCCCGACACATTTTCAACCTTGCTGTTATCTGATTTCTGTTTCATCAGTCCACCGATAAAGCAGTTTAATAATACTCTTTTTCCCAAGGTGGCACAAATTGTTGGCTCCTTTTTATGCTTAAAAAATTGAGGTAGAAAAGTAATAAACAGTGAAGGAACAGAATTGCTTGCACCTAGTTTTCTGTCAGTTTACAAAACTCCTGTTCACCGTTGGCAGAGTTTGAGTTCATGATTTCCTTTCAGAACCAAATAAGTAAGGAGAAAAAAGTTAATGTTTCATTCTCTTGTTTTCCTTCCATTTTCTGGACACAAAAATCGAATAATTCTCAATTTTGCAGTCGTTTGTTCCGTTGATCTTTATTCCACTGACATGTTTTATTTCTGATATGAAACATACATGTTGAATGATTGATTTTTTTTTCCGTAGGTTTTAAAAATTTTGACTCGCTGTCCAAATGACCCACACACTCATTTGCAAATCAAAGAAAAGGTCATTGCTCTACTTTTTTGGACTCTAGAAAACCTTAAATTGAGTCTAAGTACGGGTAGATGAAATGCAAAAAAATTTTTCTTAACCCTATGCAAATTATTTCTAAGTGCAAAGTTCTGAGACTATTCTTTAAAGAATATGTATTTAGTGTGAGACAATCCAATTTGGAAGTTTTCTGATCGATGTGGATCCAAATGCTAAAGTAAAATGGCTCCATGTCATACCAAAAATCAATAATATATAAAGGTTGATATTTTTTAATAAAATGTCAACGATGCTGGAAGAACATCCGAATAAAATTTAAACACTTCAATCCGGAAAATACGGACATTTTGAAGTGTGTATGAAGCCTGTTGCATTCTTTAATACCAAGCTTCTGCCTGCGTCAACTTCCTCACCGAAGAGGGTTGTTTTTTGGGGGGTTTTTTGTCCACGGATTGGAAAAAGATCAGCGTTGAAGATGCAAATCGACCAACGCAGCTCACCGGCTGATGCTTTGGTGCATCTTGGTGCGTGCAAAACCCAGCGTGCGTTTAACAAGTCGGGGAAACACGCACAGTAAGGCTAAAATGACCGAAAATAGATTTTTCCCGCCCTTCCTCAAATCTGGCGCAGACGTGACGGAGGTGGCCGACTAACAATAGCTTCCCTGCAGAAGTGGACGGCGTTCCGTTTCAGCAAAAAGCCAGAACTCTCCCCCTCGCATTATTTATGGAAGGCTTTCGCTGAAAGATTTAATAGGATTTCACTTTCCTCTGCCAGGTTTTTCTTGTCGCTCGTGAGACGCCCTGCGCGGAGATATTGAACTTCCTGCTGGTGAAATGGGCTCTTCTTGTCTCGGGTTTTTTAAGAGATTGGCTGAATAAAGTTTTTATGAAGCGGATGAGATGGGGGACACTCCAGGCTGTGGGAGAGTGCGTTATCAGGCTATTGTTCAGATTGTTCCCGGCTTTTTCACGATTTTACAGAGATTTGCTCGGTTCAGCAGAGGTCTCGCAGCGCTCTCGCAAGAGCCCCGGGCCTGTAAAGAACCTTGCTCGCACGGCGAGTAATGAGCATCTGGGGACCGGGCTGCTGAAGCGAGCGGTGACATTAGGTGGAGAGAGGATAATTTGTCATTAACGGAGTCGGTGGAGAACATCAACACGTGCAACCTGAAACGCCACGTCTCACATGCGCACGGAGACGGGGGCTTGTTTAGTGTTTGCGATGTTCTGAGAAAGTTACCGGAAAGTCAAGGGGAACGCAGAGGCACAGACGGCTTTAAATATATTTTCATTGCAACTACGGCGTGTGAAATATGATGGAGCACTGGGGTCATGGTAAAAAAAATACAAAATAAATCACAAGAGGAATACAATAACGTTAGAGAATAAAAATCATAATTTCGCAGTCGCTTGCTTGTGGTGCAAAATTGGTCCCAGATCAAGCAGCCTGCAAAAATAAATGGAGGAGTGTATGCTACATATAGATATATATGTTCATATTATTATGACTTTATTCTTGTAACTTTATGACTATTCTCACATTGTTATGACATCATAATAATATAGTCATCATTATAATAATATAGTCATATTATGACTTTCTTATTACTTTATTTACATAAAATTTTGACTTTATTCTCATTATATTCCAACCTTATTCTTGTATTTTTTAGACTTTATTATCGAAATAGGATTTTGTTCTCATGATAACAACTTTCTCATATTTTTTACATTTAATTCTTTGCTGAAATTGCTCATTTTCTTGCTTCGTCTCTTCCATTTCAGATGCAAAGAAATAGGGGGCGATAAACTGTTTCTGATGCACAGCAACACGCGCGCACACACACACGCGTGTACATAAAAAGAAAAAAAACAAAAAAAAGAACACCAGTGTGGCCTGTCTTCCTCCCACAGGAAGAAAAACATTAAGTTTTATGCCCCCACCACTCCACACCCGCACATTATTCTTCTGTTGTCCCGTTCCGCTTCCTCCCACACGTCGGTCTCTGAATGGTCATATATCTGTTTTCAATGAGCGCCGTTGCCGCCGGGTGATAACCCATAGGACGGCGAGTCTGCCTTCAACTTCTAGAGGTGGAGAACAAAAGCCTCAGCCTGTTCACGAACAGGAGAGTCGAAATCCTGCTCTGATCGGAGCAGGATTTTGACTCTCCCGTCAGACTTATGAGATGCATAAACGTTTGGTAATCAGACCTATTAAATGTGCCATTGTTTTTCTAATCAACGCCGAAAATCTGAGAATTTAAAGGATTAAATAATGAGTATTTGTCACCAGATTAAACCAACCTGCATCAACAGGTCATCACGGATCGTTTCAAAGGAAAGCAGATTCTCACAGAGGCAGGTGAAAGATGAATTTGACTTATTAATTGTTTAATAGCAATTAGATTGAAAGTACCACCGATCTGAGGGGAAATGATGGATGAATAATACATTATGGCTTAAGAAGCCTTAAAGGAAAACAATCAACAATAAAGTAGCATTAATTCAAATTGACCTTAGTAAGGCAACATCAGTAAAATATAAGACTTGAATAGAATTTCCTCTTTTGCCTTTCATGCTACCATATTTGAAAGGCTTGGCACATAATTGGACACAATTTTAAATGTGGTCAAGTGAAGGAGATTTTGTGGAAATTCAGGTTCTGTCATGTCCTTGAAGTACAAATGTTAACTTTGCATTTAGTCCCTCCTTCAATACTATGCATGTATTGATCAAATACTATGATCAAAGGTGTGGAATTTACTAGGAGTTAAGATACTCAGAGGTCTGTAAATGTATTCAAGATTTCAGACGAACCAAATTAATACAGTTGTGTCACTTTAACTCAAGAAATAATTACATTTAGCGAAAGATTACATCTGGATGGGATGGTTGGAGTGGATATTTTCATCACATTTGCTGTATACGTGGAACTCGCATAACAAAATGGCGTTTCTCTAGCGTCAAACGCCTGGTAACACAATATGGGAGTGTTATCTTCTTTTAATTTCCAGAGAGCCTCCTTGTCTTTCGAAGGTTTGTGAAAAACTGAGACGGACTAACACTCTTCCGATTTTCCCGCCAATAATAGAAGCTTCCCGGGTCTCGTTCCCTTCCCACATCTTCCTCTTGTTCACGTTGGAAGATCAGTGATCGTTAAAGGTGTCTTGGTCGGCTCAGCGGTCAGGTCTCAACACACTGAACTACCTTCTGTTTGCACAACTGCACCGCAGCTCAATACGGACGCCGTATCACTTTGCTCCTCTCATTCTCACCCACGGCAGAGCGAGGCCATCAACCATGCGGATGGATGTCTTCTCAGAGTGCTGGTGTCAGCGATCCCGACCCTCGTAACCGCAAGGAAACGGTTGAAGTAGAATCAGAAAACCCAGAGAGCTTTATTTTCCAGCTAAAGACTCACACCGGGCTTATTCTCTGGCGAGAAAATCTTTGAAGCTTAAAGTTATATTCTGCTTCTAGGCCTCATGATGACCCTCGAAAAGGAGATCTTGGCGCGAGCCCGTCAACATGTTGGCGCACTTTCCACCTCTGAATTTGCAGAACTCTCCAGGACGCGAGTTTGTCAATTTTTATTCTCGTCCAGTGATGAAATTGTGCCTCTCAGGATGACGAGAGCCCTTCGGATGCAGCTGTCGTGCGCGGAACTCGGTGCCGTATTTTGTCTTGTCAAAAGGAGCGACTTGAAATCTCCGAGCCGAACTGGCAGAGCAGCTCTTTCTCCTCCTGCTCGGTGCTTTTCAGCAGACCCCACAGCTCCCCGGCGACAATATCAAACAGCCACTGAGATGTATTCACACGTGGCACAGGCTCTTGATCTCAGCGAAGCTATACAGTACGCTTGCAGCTGAGAGCTACGCTTGCGCTTGTGCGATGAGAGAGAGAGAGAGTAGAAATGATGAGATCAATGCTCTCCCGGTGGATGTAGCAGAGGTTATGAATTTACATGAAAACGTTTGGCCTTCAGTGGTGAAATGCTGGAAGAATGTGAATGTTTGTTTGTCTGTCTGCGGCTTGAAGCAGTTGGAGATCAGTCTGACACCGTTTTGCGATGTTGTCTGATTGAATTGGATTTCGCTCCAAGAGTCTTTAGATGTGTTTCTTATGTAGCGTTAGCAGCTTAATCGTTAAACCCAAACTGCTAGCGTGGCGTCGTATTAATGGGGCGGCAAGTGCGACGGATGTGCTTGTGGCAAGCAGTGATGCTTTTCTGACCTGCAACTACTTTGTACAGGTCAGTCGTATGGGTCGCTTATTTAATAGAAACAGACAAAATAGCGCACTAAACCACACCAGTTCTAGAGGTACTGCTGAATGGAACAAACCATTAGAGACCTAGCAAACTAGCACTCTAGAGAGGAATCTAAAAGCACTCTGCGTGGTGCCCAATGTGCTTTTAAGTTACCACATATTCAAATGACTTGGTACGTGACAAAAACTTACTTAATTCACCTTCAGATGTGAACACATTTTGATTAAAAATGTATTTTTCACCTAAAAAAACAATTCGCTGTTTAGCTCCGGGCAGAAAGCGTCACCAGGCTTAAAATGGGGCCATGTTGGGCACATTGTCATTACGCACAGTGCAGAGACGGATTTTTGTTCCAGCAATGGGTTTTGCATGTTGGGAATGAATAAGCGTACCTGAGGTAAAGGCCTGCTTGTCCCACTCTGAAGCACATTGCTCTGTTTGGATATACCTAACAGTGTAGTTTATAGAAAATGTCACAAAAACCATGATCTTTATTGTAATATCCAGCGAATATTTGTGTGGCACATTTTTACTCATTTAAACAAAATGGAGACTGATATTGATCCATGTCGGCAGAATTGATCTTTTGTCCCTGCTTCCTTCCCGTTTCTTTAAAATGAAGGAAATAAGAGTTAACTACTGCACAGCACCTCTTTGAAAGACCTCCTCTGTAGTTGTTCATGAGTTGCTGTACAATGGTACAAATCTTTCATTCTCAAAGACGCTTTGTTAGATCGAGATATGATGACGGCGGGTGAAAACAAAAATCTGTGTCAGACGTTTTGAGCTTTGCGACTTGGTCCAATATAGCGGCCATCAGATGAAGATATTATGTTATATAAGGAAGCAACGAAACACGCTCTGCTCCTTGAAATTGAATTTATCTTTGCTGCATTGCCTGCTACTTGTTTCCTCTTACAGATCCCAAATAGCTGGCTGTAGCCCTGGCGTTTGTCATTTTCATTTTTTATTACTGGAATCGGCATGCTTTTTAAGACGGTTGCACAATCTCGGTAACATTACGGGAAAAAAAAAGATCGAAAATAATCAAAAGGAAAGCTCCATCCATCTTTTCAGGCTTCATACGTCGTTGCGGCTGAAAGAAATGTCACAGGTTTCTATGACAGGCAAACACAGTCTGCTGATTCAGAAGTGGAGAGCATATCATCACCAAATACTGAGTAAATAACTCAACAGGAAAAGGAGCATGTTTTCTCTTCCTTACTGCCTGCTTGTTGTTGTTTTTTTCATTATTTTTTATTTCATCAACAAAGGCACGCCGCATCGATCTGTTCGGATACAATAACCTTCATCCACTCACACCTGTAGAAAGATTTGTTTTACCCTAATATTTATTTGTAATAACACGTCCAGCTCGCGACGTCAGTCATTTATCCGCTATATATCATACTGCCCTCCACTTTAAAATACAGAATCCACCGATAAGGTTCTCTGATTAATCTTCGTCGTGGGACTTTTTCCCGCGTCGACTTTCCACAAAAATTTTTTTTTTTTTTTCTTCTTTCACGCTCAGTCGCATTCGTCACCATAAAGCGTAGAAGACGCATGCCAAGCTGTTTGCAGCCCGATATTGCGCCGCGACGTTCCTCTCTGTTTTTCCATCATTCAGCTATATGACCGCCTGTCTCCCACATGCGACTGAGCCACAAGAGATGGAGGTCAGCTATCTGCTCGCTAAAGCCATTAACAGAGAAATAGGATTGTGTGTTGGTGTGCAGAAGAGTTGATGTGTTTGTATTTGCTCTGGGAGAGGGGGGGAAAAAAAAAAAAATTGCTTTGAATCTACTGGAAAATTGCTGTAAAAACTGGCAGACTCCAGAAGGATGGCATGTGTGTTTACTAGCATTCAGGCCAAATTGTGGGCTAATGTGCTACATTAAATCTAACGTAGCTGCGGCGGCGTGAGCAATGCTGTGAAAATGTATTTGCAGCGTTCGGATTTTTGCCTTTTTGTTACAATCAAATGTTTCTGCTTGTGCGGAGTGATTAAGATTGTATCTATTCATCACTGAGGGTGAGAAAGGTTTTTGTTATGTTCTAGGAACATAGTGATAAATAAAAAGTCTTTCACATAGTGGTTGGTTGATTGGGGTCGCTTTTGTTTATCTTTAATTCAGTAATACTTTATTTATTCCAAAGGGAAATTAAATGTTGTCATAACTCGTATCATCAAAGTATCTTCAAAGAGTCACTGTGGATGCTGACGCTGGGGGCAAGAAGGATCTTCAGTAGCAGTCAGTCTTGCAGCAAATCCTGAGAGGCCTCTGACTGAAGACTAAGTAATGACATGCCAGCAGGTCAATTTGCTGCTCACATTTGGGGGTTTGGACTGGGAGCCTAACAAAAACAACCTTGTTGCCACGGTAACACTTTAGAAAGTAAATAGGTAGGGGTGAAAATCTGTCCCTCTACACAGCTGTATATATTCTGACTATTAACATTTTCTATTTTTATGACACAAACCTAGTTAAAGAAATGAATTTATTCAAACTGCCTGATAATAACGCTATTACAATTTAATAACGAGTGGCAAAAATTGTAAAGCTCAAGAAATGAAAATTAGATCATTTTTCACAGCGTCGTCTTACAAACATGAATTCAAAACTATGCTTGGACCAACAACCGCCTTGGTCGTTTGATGAGGTATTTTTGAGAACCCCCACAAAGTTCTGCAAGATAACAGAAACATTTCCAAAAAACCAACTCCTGATTTCACCGACTAAATTTCCTTCCCCTCAGTTCATGTTTCTGGAGTCAACAAAGAGAAGTCTGGGAACGATCTCATCGTGTTTGTATTGAGCGGCGCCCACCGCTGCGCGTCAAGTTCCTTCTCCTCTGATGGGAGCTTAAAACGTTGGCAATTTTCTCACTCCGTTTACCAGAAAGGGAGGAAAGAGGGGGCATAAAAATAAAAAAAAATCCAACGTGACAGATATTTTAGAGTTCTTGAAATGATCAAAGATGGTAGCAGGCGACGACTAACAGACAACAACAGAGCTGTTTGCTCGCTGTTTTTATCTGACACGTCTCCGCCAAGTCAACTATGACGTTGATTTCTGTCTCAAGTCTGTTTTCACCTTTTTTTTTTTTCCCTTGTTTTCCAAACCCCTTCCATGACACTGATTCCATATTTTTTCCCTCTCCTGCCCCCTGATCCCACCGACACACACACACACATGTGCGCTCGCACGCATTCGGACGCAAAAAAAACACAATAAAAAATTGCCGAGCTTTTGTTTGGCACGTTTCCCTAATCCCACCCATGAGACGTGACAGCACCTGTGATCAGAGGTCTGCCTCGCTATCACCCAAACAGATGTGGTGCCGGCATGGGGAGCCGGGCTGTCACTGCGTATGGTTGCACATGCATGTTATCTTTTTATGCACCTGCTCAATACGACGCATAAAAATGAAGTATTATCTCTATTTATTTTTTTTTTTATTTTATTTTAAGGTGCACCTCTTTGACCTTGCCGTGTTTACATCTATTTGCATGATTACGGTTGTCTTATTGATGATAACCAGCATGTTTGGACGTTTTTCATTATTTTTATTGTTTGTGAACTGCCTGCCACCTGCCCTGCCGGTGCCTCTGCAACGTTCATGTGCAAAATACCCGCGCTCCGGCCCTTGTAGACCCATTTTGTCTAGGTCGTGACCGGGAGTTTGGGTCGGCCAAAGAAACCTGTCTGCTTGTGATCTGAATTTCAATGCGGCGGCTCGGCTTGGTGCAGCCCCGACAGCAGAGCCCCGTGGAACAGAGAAAAATAGCTGCTTGCTTAGAATACAACTTTGTTTAAATATATCACCAAAACATACACACAATTGTAGCCTTTGGGCTACGATTTCAAGAGAGACCAGTATTAATTTGTTTAATAAGTTGTTTACTTTGAGACGTTTAAAGGGGAGATAAATTAAGCTTTTAAAAAGTTACTGTTTGAAAGTTGCTAAAATGTTCACCTTATGGGGGAAAAAGGTGAACTTTATTAAACCTTTGCAACGGCTAAAGTTTTTGGTATCACCTTATTTGATACCAAGTCCTAGTGAAACCGTACAATACTCTGCCCAATTGGACACTTCGAAACTTTGACTAGGTAGATGCATGAGAACTACAACACAAATACCAGATAACATCATTAGATCTCTCTTGATTCTCTGCCTTCCTCCCAAAGTGTGAAAACATGACTGTAAAATATAACTGGCTAGTTGAAACACGAGTCGGTCGTTGTCCGTGACCTGCTCGGGTGTGGCCTTTCTCTCGTTACTGAATGCTGCAGATTGCCTCCATTCTGACCCTATAAACATGAGCATGCACTGAAAACAAAGGGATGGAAGCACGCTTATGATTAGATAGAAAATAGCGAGTGTTTCTTCCAGGTGGTACAACTTCTACACCGAAGAGTGTCGCCAGGGAAACCTAAAGTGCTTCTGCATGGTGTGTTGCCAGGCCAAAAAAAGTTTGTTTTTGATAGATAATTCAACCTGCTGAGGATCTCAAATCTAACACTCTATTCCAAATCCTGCTTTGCCAACATCAACGATCCAAAATGGTGCAAAAAGTATTTTTGGTAACTCTGTGCCATTGGATTTGCCAAGTCATCCACACACATTCAGCTGTGTCTGGTACCCCAAGAGTGACGCTGAAAAATGACTTTTGTTTCTGAATCGCTCGCAGTCAGACCCACCCGGAGCCAAAGCGAGAGGAAGTCATCACTCTCCCATAACGATAATGTTTCAAGGTGGGCTTTGTCCGCTCTCATCTTTGGCAGACAGCTCGGGGCTTTATTTCTTTTTGATTGTTACATCCCATTACATAAAGACGGTTACTCAAAATGTTAGTCCCCCACAAGGGGGGACTTGACTGCAACAGATTATTCAGCTCGCGTTCGAGCCTCGGCTCGTGCGAGGCGATATTAATTCGAGGCTACAGGGAGGTGTATTTGATGTCATCTGTGGGAAGACGCCGTCGTCGGATTCGTTTCAGCGAGCCAGTCAGTCGGTCGGCTGTGAGACAACAAGAGAAGCTTGCGCATTAGTGTTTGGATGTGTTGGAGCGGGTGTGGGAGAGTAGCTTTTAAGGGAATCGGGGTGGTGCTGACAGTTGTGCATTGCAGAGTCCTGTGTAGCTGATAAAGTAGCCCAGTTAATCAGGTAAATAGGCCTGTAATGAAGTGCGTTTGTCTGACGGCGTGCCAGCCCAGTGCCAGACGATCCCACTGAGACTCTCCTCTTTCTGGCTCGGCGCTGCGCACACGCTCACATTCACACGCCCCGCCCGGCACCGGCACCACCCGTACAAACACACACATTCAATCCGCCGGAGACAGATTGAATTGTGTCTAATGCATATTGCATTTTCCCTGACAAGATGCCACCGCCCACATACTGTAAGTGCCCGTGTTTTCCCGGCTGTCTGTGGACAGCGGAGATAATGGCTCCCAGCCTGAGCTGATGGCTGGAAGTGTGTCCACCACAGATCTGAGATGACATCTTTCGTTACAGCTTCCTCTGTCTTGATGGGGGGGGTTTTTTGTATTTTTTCCAAAGACAATGCTCTGTTGAAACTTTATTTAATGTTTGGTGTTTTGTATTCCATCAAAAGTGTCTGATTCTAAGAGTTTTAAGGAGAACTAACACAAAGTTTTTTTGTCAAACACCATGTAGTTTGGTAGGCGCAATTTGTTTGGGGCCCAAAAGTGCAAAAATTTGTTGCAATGTCAGCTGGTGCGGTTTGTTTTCACACTGCACTGTGTCAAACTTCCCAAATATTTTGGAAGACCCTTTCACCCCCTCGCCTGAGGAGGCGCAGCAGAAAGACAGGAAAACCTCTGAAGAAGACATGATCACAACCTCTTTCTTTGCAAAATGTAAACGAAAATGGAGCAGCGTCAGATTTCAGCGGTTATACGGTTTTCCTTTTCTCACGAGGCACAGCTCCTGCTAGCACTAGACCAGACATTTGTTTTGGCCACGTTTACCCAGAATGCCCCATACTGTAGCCCACTTCCTGCTTTGGGAGCGACCTCCAGTCCACCTGGCATTCACATACAAAATGGAACTGGACCAAAGTTAACTTTTTCTGGTCCGCATCAGGAGTTTGATTACGCATTCTCACCTCCCCATTCACACACATTTCACTTCAGTTGCGTCACACAAAGACTCGATGCTTTCTAAACCTACACTCACTTGGCTCCATGTTCATTTATAGTGGCATTAAAATAATAGGCTGCCATCAGCTCTAACGGTTTAATCGCAGTCAGTAATTGTAGATCAGAGAGGCGAGGTGACTTTGAAGTCGCCACCTTATGAGCTGTAACAACCTGGAAATGACCTGAGCTTCCCTTAGCTGCAATTGCTGGAGCAGATGGTACAGTCATCCAAAAAAGAAACTTTTATGATCTACGTAGGGGAGGGAGGGGGACCTTTAATTTTACCAACATCATCAAAAATCCACTTCAAAAGAACAATACCACAGAATTAACCGTGCTTTATCACCGCAGCAAGATGTGAAGATCATTTAGAGGCTAATTTTAACGCTGGAACCGAGAGAGCTAATCACCAGCTATTGTCTTTCCCTGCCTGGTGCGTGTATATTTAAAAATGTACAGAAACGAGCGCAGAACCGACGAGCTCGGTTTCTCGGATAAGCTAGCCGCCACCTTCCAGCAGAGGTAATGACGTGTTTCAAATGCTTGTTTAGATTCCTTTCCTGCCCACAAAACGAAGTGAAAATGTGTAGCCCTTTATGTCGTATCTTTTCATCGATGCTGCAGGATTGAGGCTGCCTGAGCACGAATCATTTTGATGGTTCCACGTGTCACAATATGTAGATTTGGACTCCATTTCTGCACCTGGAAAAATAGTTTGTGTGTGAAATATATAATGGGATATAATTACACTGACTTGCTTTTTTTTTTTAATGTAAATAAAACTAATAAATTATTCTTTTCGTTTCGTTTTTCGTATTGCTTTATCCTTTTAGAGACGTTTGTCTCTTTTTTTTGGTCAAAACCGAATTCCTTATCTGAATAAGAATATTCAACATCTGAATCCATGAAGCGTTATGAATAATTTCCAGGTCAAACTGTAGGTTCTACAGAGACTCGGAGGCAAAGGTTTTGCACAAATCTCCCTTTGAAATAAAGGAATGACCAGATACTGGACTCCTTTTTTGTTTTGGATTTGTTTTTCTCCAGAATCTTAATGTAAATCTGTCTGGAGAAGGAATGAAAACTGTTCCTGGTGATAACGTCACGGAAACTCATTAAAAAAAAAACATGGGATTACCCTGGAAGATTTCCCAGTTTATTTTTATTGGCAGAAATGCAATAGAAGGCCTGCCAAACCAAATCAACTAAAATCATGAAAAAATATGTTTTATGTTTGTTTGTTTGTTAAACCTTTCATACACAAATTTAAGGCCGTTTTTCTGACCGCTGGAAAGAATTGACCTTCACTTAAGTACTTGACAGTAACAGGTTGCACTAGTTTGGTTTTCATTTGACAAAACGTGTAAATCCTAAAATAAAATAGTAAATAAATAAATAAATAAAAAAATAAAAAAAAGCACACAGGGTTTTGTGTAAGGTCACATCATTGACGGGGTCATAAAGCTTCCATCTAACATCTGACAGTTTGATTTGAGTCAAAGCACATCGCCTCGAGGTCACAGGCATCCAGCTGTCTTAGCACACGAACAGAACCCAACTTTCAATGTTTTCTTTTATAACAGACCCTCGGATACTTCTCCAACAGACACGGACACACTCAAAAGTCTGCGCACCCCACAGCAGCACACACACACACACACACGCACACACACACACACACACACACACCCTAGCACAGTGAAGACTGTTAATAATGACTGGGAATATAAAGAACAGGGACACCCTGACCAAAAACAGAAAGTTTTCCCAAAATGGATGAAGGTACAAGACAGAAACTATTTCTCTACTGTTGGGGTCGACCTAATTGTTTACAGGCAAATTCACTAAATTGGAAAAGCCTCATTCATCAGAGTGAAAGTCCGTTTTAGGAATAACATTCTTGAAAGGATAAATGTCTCACTGAAGGTGGACGGTGTCATGTTTTAAGTCTTCGATCACTGGAGCTTTAACATACATAGTGTGGAAAGGAAAGACAGGAATTCATAATTGCAGTGTAGCAAAAAAAAAAAAAAAAAAAAAATTCTTTAGTTATCTTTATCTCAAGTCACACTGTAGTCTTTGGCTACAGCTGCTAGAAAATGAACCATTCCTTTTTCCTGTTTCTCAAAACAAAATAAATAAATAAATAAATAAAACGATATCCACGAACCAAAACCGAAAGCCACCTCCCCGTCTCCGATCCATTCATTAATCTGCCACTCTGTAGTTCCCTGTTGCCTTTGCGATGCTCTTGCCCTCTCCCATCCCTCCTTCTCACCTTTAACAGAAAATAACTACCCGTGCGAGGGACGTTCGTCCCAGCGGACGGGGAAAATGACACTTTAAAGGACTAACTGGGCCAGCGAACTGGTACATGCTGTACACGGGACAACAAGGAGGGACGGGTGTAAAACGGAGCGTGGCAGACGCATTGGAAAGAAGAGAAAAGTGGGGAAAAGCGCGAGGCCGGGACGCAGAGTGAGGTAAAGCGGCAGGGCGGAGACGGATGAGAGGAAGAGCTACAGGCTGAAAGAAAATGATGGTTGATCAATGAGCCGCGTGAAACAAGATTTGGCTCTCATGCATATTTTTTAACCCTGACTTTATGCGTTATGCGTTGTACCTCATGGCTTCGTCTGCGTGGCAGTGGCCGGGTGAGAGAGACTTTGACTGGACCAGACTGCACTTCAGCACTTTTGATGTTATGATCATCTGGGCTTTCCCTCATTGCTTCAAAAGACACTTATGGAAACTTTGATTAACGTTGCAAAACAAAATCTAAAAAGCAAATGTTCTCTCTCAATTTTCTGGCGTTCAACAAATGGGAATAATTTTATTCCAACTGACCTGAAACAAGAGAGGTTTCGTCTGATTTAACAGCGTCTTATGACGTCTGGCTAGACATGCTAGCTGCTAGCTTTCTTCATATGAGCCCAACAGGAAGGATGACAGACCAGCTCACTATTTTATTTATTTCTTTACCCAGAGAGCCTTGCCTGATGGCTGCTTCAGATAACAGCAAGGACCAAGTGTAAAAGTTAAAAGAATAGAGTTACTTGCAGGATTTAACTGCGAGCGTTTCCTCTGTGGATAAGGGAACTCAATCTCTTTCTCCTGAACGTTTGGGAGAAAAAGTGTGTGGGATGTTGCAGGCAAGCAAAACGGACGCCGTTGACGTAAACGGCGTGAGGGAGTTTCCTGGTGTTGTGCCGCACGACTGGAGACGATCTCGTGGCCGGATTGCAGATTTGCACATTTCAGTGTCGTTGAGGTGATCTGCGTTGGAGACCAGAAAATCCTCATCTCATGGAAGCGACTTAGAATGTCTTAAACCTGAGAATTGGAGTTGTAGCCAATATTCAAAGTGAGTGTAAGCGTTCTATAAAACAGGTGCAAAACGACTCGCTTTGTGTGCAGCGGTTTCATTAAACCTCAAGGTCCAACTCTCCATACGGTTTTTCGTTGTCTCCAAATATAGCCAGAAATAGAGTATTATTGATTTGTTTAATAGTGTGACCCCTCAGCATCACCCAGCAGGTGTTGCATTTAAAGCATTTGCTAATCCCTAATATCACTTAATCATACTCACCCTACAGTCAATAATAGTACCGACCTGTTGTGAGCAGTGAAGACTGACACTTCATATTTTATCTATTCACCTCATGCGTTACACATGATAAATCACCTGCCTTCCTATCTCGACGTGAAATGTGTTTGTTTTTTTTCCTACGCTGTGCAGCTAACAAGCGCACGGTGGGTTTGACATAAGTGTATCTGTGCGTATGTGGAGGATCGCAACATCCAGGCACAGAGAAATAAATAATGTGCTTTCATGTCCGTGCGTCTCACGAGGCGACAGCAGCCGCTGTGATACCGCGAACCGCCCGACTAAGTTTGGAACGAACGTTCCGAGGAACTCCGACGCGCCGCTTGAAGTCTCCGCCGCACTCGGAGCCACCGCAGCAGACTTCTGATCCCATCCTCTGGGTTCGCTCTCACGTATGTGTCGGAAAACAGGAAGACACCAAAAAACCTGATTCTTTTTAATAGACATGTCTGAAGAGAGTGGAAGAAGATTGAAAGTGAAGTGTTGTGAGTTTGTGCCAAACGTGTAAATTCCACTAATTTATCACAGGTGCACAAAATACAAATAAATAATGTGTTTAAGCCTTTCATGATAACAAATTTTGCTGGATGATAAATTGTCCCAGAAGCTATTGCGATAAACCATAATATTGTCATTTTGAGACCATTTTTAAGTAAAATAACGCTAGTGGCAAAATAATAATGAAAGAACACTTTCCAAAAGATCAGCAAACTTTAAATTCTAACGAACATTTAACACTGGAACAAGAAGACATTTTAAATATCAAATGTCTCAGTTTGACGTGACTCAGTTTAACTGCTTGCTAAACCGAGAAAGCAACAAGGACCGTCGTTAGAAAGCGTCTCTCTTTCCAGGAACAGAGCAGTCAAGACCAGCTTTGTTGTATCCCACAAAATTGCAAGATACGGCAAGCCATTTCCTGACGGGGAGTTTATCAAAGACTTTTTGTCGGATTTGCCCTTGAGAAAAGCGACACATTTAGAAATGTGTCTCTCTTTCTCTCTCGAGGCGATTCGAAGAGATCATAGAGAAACGCGGCTGCAAGAATTGAGTAGTTTTAACTTATTTTCCTTGGTTACGATTTGTATTGCGGATGGAGATCAGTTACTATTCTTTGTCCTCGGATTGAGAAAAGACTCTAAAAATGAGCCATGTTGTTGATGGAGCTGAAATAGTTCATTGGATCCGGGCGAGAGAATTGAAGTGTTGTCCTGTTGGGAGGTAGAAACGCTGGACATTGGGTGACTTTCTAAGTTTGGTCTACATGTTTCTTTACTCCAGACTGTGTTTTCTAAACCACATTTAGAAAACGATCTCAATGCGGTTCGAGGAAACTTCTGTTCCCAACCAATCCCTCCAACTCTGCTGAAATGCAATGGCCCTATTACGACTACATCATTAGTCTGATAAATTCATAACTGCACATTTAATCCAAAGAACAGTGAAAAGAAAAAAAACATGTTTTTTTTTTTTTTTAATTGCATAAACTTCCAAGGGAAACTGTAGTCCAACACAAATACATTGAAGCATTGCTGCAGACATTGTGTGCTTCTGTTTAAGCTGTTTTGCTGTTTCAGAATCAGGGCAGCGAGCTTTTTTTTTTTTTTTTTTTAAATTTGGAGACAAAGTGTGCTTGTTTTGAGCTGGAGCTTCAAAACGCCCGAGACAGCAGATTCAGAATCCTTTTTCAGTCCCAACATCGTCACTCTATTCGGTCCCCTCATTTCGGCTTTTGTCTTTAAACTCTTATCTCCTGCTGAAGGTTAAATGACTTTGGAATCGCGCGCAGTAATTGGTTCGGGTATCTTCTGCATTATCGACCGTTTCATGTGCTTCGGAGAGGATGAGGCAGAACGGATTTTTTTATTTATTTATTTTTTTTCCTTTTCTCAAAAATAGATTTATGATAATTACAACTGTCTGCTTTCAATTTCCTGAAAAGTGTTTACGGAGGTTGAGAACGCAGACGGAATTTCAATGCTCGTCGTTTGCAGCTGCGGCGATTTGCCCTCAAAACGCAGAGCGGAAATGGAGCCCGGTCCTCGTTTTCCTTTTCTTTTTTTTTTTTTTTTGTTACCTGCCAATAAAGATGAAAGCCTCCTGCCCCCGGCGCTAAACTTGTGCTGAGTTGTGCTGAAACGCAAACGCCGGCTCAGTGGTGCCTGACGCAGCACTGTACAAATTCATTTAGCACAATAAAAACAAATGAAACAGAAAAAGAATGAGGCGGCGGCTGGGAGCAGGAGGACGAAGTACAACGTCTTTGGCTGCTAAATATACCGGAGACATTGACTTGTTTTACAGTGTTTGCCCAGGAGAGCGCTGGCTCTTCCTGCACTTTAGAACGATCTGTTCATTTAGGTGTTATTTTTTTTTCTTTTTTCTTTTTTTTCTTCCCCACCATTCGGAACGCCACGCTGATACTCCCTAATCCCCATTTGTAATTAAATGTGTGCAGAGACAGCGTGCCGGCCTGGTTACGTAAAGCCAGGCTCTCATTGTGACACACTGTGCAGAATGTGCAGCATCCAACCATCCATCCATCCATTGCTTTTTGTCCTTTGTTTCTTACCTAAAGTTCCCTTTTGCATGTTTCTCTCTTACTTCCTCACTCGAGGCAGAAAGGAGAAAGTGGAGGAACTCAAAGCTTTTTGCACATTTGGCCGTGTGAGAAATCAGGACAGTTCAAATCTCTTAACATTATCTAAACATAATGCAGCAACCATTTATGAAACAAGAAGCAAACAATACCTTTTGTCAAATTTCACAATCAAAACAGTCAAGAATAATCATCAAATATACATTAAGCGCGTTAATCAGGGTGTTCCACTTGCTCCTCAAACAGGTTGGATTCTAGAACAGGTTTGAAGGCCGTCAGTGTTTCGGATGTTCTGCAGTTTTCTAAAAGTGCGTTTTATGTCAGCGAATGCCGCTTCGCTTCTCCGTGTTTGGTTTTGGTTCTGGAGATTCAGAGTAGACTTGAACCAGGAGGTCTGAGGGGTCTGGAAAGTTGATACTAAACCATTTAGTGATTTATAAACTAGCACAAGTATTTAAAGTCTGTTCCCTGAGCTACGGGGAACCAGCGTAACTGGAGTGAATCGCCCTATTTTCTTGGTTTTTGGTGAGAACATGAGTAGCTGTCTGATTTTTTTTTATTTTTTAAGGCAGATCTTTGAAGAATCTATTGCAGTAATCAATTCATCAAATCTCCATATCTGAGGCTGCAGGCTGTAAAAACGAGATACAGAAGACGGCTTGTTGTTTTGAAGGAGTACATACATTTTGTTTTTTTTTCCTCCTTAGTATTATTAATAATTATATTTAAAGCTCCTTTCAAAATATTGATGGACAATGTACAGGACAAGTTAAAGCATAAAGGCAAAAGACCGAAGAAACAGCAACTTCCTAAAAATAATAATAATTTTAAAAAAAAACCCATTACAGGGAGTTTGAGACCCCGAAACACTGCCAGTGTAATAACAAAGCGCCGCCATTTTTTTTACTGTCTAACCCCTCTCGCCCTGTAACGCACTGGATGGGAAAAAAAAGTTTGCCAAAAAAAACTTTTGGAGACGTTTACGTTTACACCGCAGGTGAACATCATCGTGCGACGGGAAAGGCTTGCAAATTCCGCGAACCGCTATAAACCGAGAGTTTACCTCTCATCAGTCACCACGGACGCTCATTAATTACAAGTTTTAAAGCCTTCGGGGAGCGCGTTGCCACTTTGTTTGGAACAATTCATCTTTTAGTGGCACCGGCTACTCCGGGGTCTGTTCAGAAACATCCGTCCATAACTTGCCACTCTTATGAATTTCGTCATTTTGACACTCGAGGCTCAGAGAGCTGCAGCAGCTTCATTTGGTTTATGACCTAGAAGCCATTCTTTGCTCTGTAAAGATGATGGAGATAACAAAAGTTGGCGAGTAAAAATGACTTTTTTATCCTCTTTCACATTTTTTCCTGTTCTATTGACAGCTATGAGTTACATTACCAAAAATATTAATTCAAGCTCATGCGTGTGCATTTCAAATGTTCCCAATTTGTAACTGGGGAACAAAAGATTTGAAATATGCTCATTGCATTTCAGATTTTAAAGCAGGATCGGAAATAAAAAGAGAAATTGTGTCAAAAAGCCCTCAAAGATATCATTATTCAAAACCTCAAACACTATGTAGCCTGTACTTATTCGGTGGAAGAAACATTACAAAAGTGTTGTTTTGTTGTTTTATTTTAAATCAAATTAAAGTCACACTAACCATTTAATTATCAATTATAATGCATACTCCTTTTACAAACAATACTAAAGTGCCGATAGATCACATCCAAAGCTGATCAGCGTGTTTGACGCTTTTTGAGCCTCTCAAATAGCCAATTGATAATCACTCTTACAAAGTATTTTTTTAGGCATGAGATGTAAGATTAAAGATTCTTGATGTCCAGTCAATAAAACTGTTCATCTCTTTGCTTCAAAGAATCTTTCTAGCTTTTTCTGCGTCTGTAAGAAGTTGAGACCACAGCAGGACGGATGCACTTGTTTACGCTAAATAGGCTGATTTTGCGGAAATGTGAAATTGAATTTGAGGTTAACTAATTGCGTGAGATCCTATTCAAATACCTTATATTCCTCTGCGGTATTGGTGTTGAAATGAACATAATTTGGCATCTGGCGGAATCTGGCTGAATGAACGGCTGGGAGAATTGAGCATTTCAAGAAAATAAATGAAGATTGAGGGTCCGTTTCTCTCCTCATTTTGACCCCCCACCATTCGTTTTAAAAGCGCAATAGTTTAGTGAGGATGAACTAAAGCTTCCCACCTTCTTGAGGCAGAAGAGAGTTGTTTACTCATGCACATTTGCAGCTAAAGTAAAAAGGAGCCTGGATAAAACAGAAGTGAATACAAAGGAAAGCAGATTGCTTGCGTGAGTGCGTGAGTGCGTGTGTGCGTGTGTGTGCCCGAGTTGAAAATAAATCGTCTCGCTCACTCCCTCATCCAAACCCACAATATCTGTGAAGCTCATCACTTAATAGCGTTCCTCCTCCTCTATCTTCTCCTTGAGACGGACTGCTAATTATGTAAAGTGTGGGGTTCATTGAGAAGCGCGCGCGCACGCACACAAACACCCTCCATGACAAGCGGCGGCTTAATTACCATCTGAAACGACGTCCTCATTGCCGCTGATAACTCTCTTAAGAAATGCCAAATTATGGAGGAGCGAACACGGAGGCTGCCGTGTTTTGCACGGGATGTGTTCATACAAGTTTAAACGCAACCAGCCTGTCTTTCCAGGGAGTGCTGTCACCTGTTTTGTCGAGCAGATGTGTGTTATTACACTTTGTGTGAACGATGCTTATCTCAGCGGCAGCCCCCTCCACCCCCCGCGTCCTGCAGCCCTCCCATGTTCTCTTTTTCCACTGTTGACGTCGTGATTAGCTCAGATTTGGCAGATTTAGCTGCTTAGACTTCTTTCAAGTTCCAGCTCTGCTGAGAGAAGTGTTGTTTGTCTTTGCGCCGGGGTTCCGGCTTTGTCTGATTTACCATCAGTCGCCTTGTAAGTTCAGGATAAGTTGTATTCATTTCCGTGGCAAACAAAAAAGGAACAGAATGAATATTATGCACAAAGCCAAACTGAGGTTTTAGTGCAAATGGCTGCACTAAGATGAAAAATGTACTGATTGAACATTCTTCAGGGTGAATGTATTCATTTGACGAAGATTAATGTGAGAATTTTGTCTAGTTTTCAAGAAGAAGTCTATGTGAGAAATAGAAGTTTGGAGACATAACAAACTGGCATCCTATGGGGAGATTTAAAAGCTGTCCGGCGTAATGCCAGTGAGCCAGTACTTCATCGCAGTAGTGAAGTACCAGCTGTTTACATCAGTGTTCTTCTATGCACATTTTTAAGTATTGCGTTAGAAACGTATGAAACAGCAAAGTGTGAAAAAAAAAAAAAACTTCTTCAGTTAAAAAAAAGAAATAAAAAAACTATATTCGATCAAAGTGTTTTTCAGTGTTTCCGAGAAAGAGTTGATTCACAAAAGGGAACATCCATATATATATAACACTGCTGTGTTAGCGAAGTGCTTTACATTTGTCAGCTGTGCTAAGATTTTGTAAAACAGTGAATGGAAGAAACTGAAAGTCCGACTTTCAGTTTCCACACCAAGTACTCTACCATGTAATTAATTTGCTTGATGTAGACATCCGAGCAATATTCTGAGGGCATCGTCTGTCCTGCCACTCAGTTTATAAATTCATGATTTCTTGAGGCTAATGCTACACATGCTGTAGTTGAAAATGATAAAAAAAATATATAAAAATAAAAATATAAACAAAGTCATTCACTCTGTTTAGGACCTTAGAAAAAGTTTCCTGTTGCAGAATAAATTCAGCTTTTGTGTCGACAGAGGACATATTAAAAAAAAAAGAAAAAGCCTTCAGTCATCAGGTTTGTGTTGCATTGTGGGATTGAACGAAGGCCGTGTGTCGCGTTCACCTCAGATAATAATGCCTGGGAGAAATTTGAGAAATATATCATTTGCTTGCAAAGCTACATTTCCTGACTAGCTCAAACATAAAACCCATTTCCTGTATTTACATCTGCGCTATAAACAGACAGCAGAGCGTGGTTTGGTTTCCTTGGAGACCAAACCATTAGAAAAAGTTAGAAGACAACACACTCAGCTGTTTTTGAGCTATAGTGAAGGAACTGCAGATGTGAAAAATTCCCTAATGTTCCCCTTCTCAAAGCTTCGTTTTGTTTCTTTCACGAAACAGTTTGAAAGGATTCAAATTCTCGTTTCAAGAGAGCAATTTGGTTTGAATTTTAGATTTAGGTTCTAAATGCGTGGGGAAAAATCTCATAGAAGAAAATGCAACTGCATCAAGATTTTCTTTTCTCTCTCACATCATCATCAGAAAATCTTTTCACACCATTTTTTAGTTTGCTGTTCATGTGTTTTTTTTCCCCCTCCTAATGTTAGACCACTAGCCCACCATGCTGAACCTCCTCTCTGGCCTTTCAAATCAATCAATCAATCCTGCAAACAGACTTCTCTTCATGCACATATGAATGTTTTACTGGCTTTTTTTTATTTTTTTTTAATCTTTGCGTGGCTTTGAGGAGGGAAGAGAACTCGGCACAATCTAAAGCCGAGTAGAACAACGGCGAGCCGAGGTTTCATGGTCCCCTAGGCAACCGCGCTCACAGACAGCTTGTTCACGCAACGGATCCAACAAGGGCCCTAAAACCTTTGCGGACCCTCGATAGCAGTTTGCTGCTCGGAGCGTTTGACTTTATTTCATAATTTTCGCACGTTGTCCTGTTGAAAAATCCGACTTTCTTGCAGGTTTCGGCATCCTTTTCCATCAGGCGGCTGGACTGACTTCCTCTTTCTAACGTATGCGTCTGGCTTTCTCGTGGAATTTCTCGTCGTCATCCTTGGCTTTGCTCCAGCCGAAAGTGTTGCCAAGGTTCATATAGGCTCTGTTTTCTTTTAAAAGCTGCGGTGCCAAAGCCACGTATTTCACGGTTGGGTGCTCTTTTTTAATCTGTGTCTCTCTCCGTGAGAGGCTCTCCAGTGCTCTGCAAGCGTTCCCCCTTCTCACTCCGGTTCTTTCGTTCTGTTTGAACTCTGAAGCAAGAGAACAAATTAGTCTGGCTCTGCAGCCTCCATAACCCCATGACATCTCTCTCTGTGCGTTTGTTTGATGATGGAGTGAATTTTTTCGCGTGCGTTACAGTGTGTTTTGCTTGTGCTCCATGGATTGTACACAGCGCACAAAGGGAAGGAGGAAAGGCACCGGCTAAAAGCAGCTCGGCGATTCGCGGCCCGCTCCGTCAGACTCGTCACTCAGCAGCGCGGCTGCGTAGGCACGCGGGGCATGAACGCGCGTGTGTTTCCCGTTAATAAAATATGAGAGACACGGAGGCGTTCATGTAACAGCGGTGGAGCCTTTTCTGCTTTCTTCACTGAGCATGTTTGCAGAAGTTCCATGGGCATAAACACAACGGCTGAAACTCTGTTTTTCTTCTGTCGGATCGGCATCTCAGGCTCTCTTGTGCTCAACTGCGTCGGATCTTACAGACCAGAGACGGATTCGACGAACGGGATATTTTTGGGCGGCCCACTCCCAGTTAAGCCTGTGGCCCGCACATTTTTCGGTGGCCTTCAAATCTGGAGTATGCAAACGTATTTTTAAAAAAAACAAACAAATAAAAATGCTTTTTACTCAAATTGTCACCATGTTGTGACAGTATAATGTGAGACAAATAATCTGAAAAAAAAAAAAATCAGGACAGGAGAAGCATCACATCACGACTTACTGTCCCAGGAAAACTGTTTGTGCATCGTCATCAATCGCCATGCTAACTAGCCTTAGCTTCAGCATAGTAGAGCGCAAAGGGAAGATTGTGAGCAGTGCATACATAAACATGATTGACGGCGCTAAGATGGTCCTCCTTGCTGTGTTTGGTTGTTTCTAATGGGGCTGTGCATTTCTGTAGTTAGCTCTGGAAATGCAGGAAGACGGTAGAGGAGCTTGATTTTTTTCACAGATTGTGTGTCTCATAGTATATTGTCAGAACACGGTGACAGTTTTACCAAATATGTAAAAAACATCTTTTTTAGTTTAAAGTTAAATATCTCAGCTTTAGCACTGGGGCGCTTGACGTTAGAGTTTACCAGTACGCCAACATTTATACCGACCAAATCTTACCAACATAAACTCTTTTACTTTTTATTCAGTATTAAGAAATTATTGACTTCAGACCAGCTCCTATGTCGTGTTTAAAAAGTTACTTGTCAGTTAGTTCTTGTTTTATTTCAAGCATAAGACATTTGAGCTTAAAACGCGACCAAAAGCGTTCGGTGACATTTCGTGTTTTTTGCAGTGCAGCACCGAAAATGCCGCATTTTGTCTTTCTCTCCTCGTCTCCGCAGAGGCCTCCGTCTTGTCTTACGACGGCAGCATGTACATGAAAGTGGTGATCCCGAACATCATGCACACAGAGGCCGAGGACGTCTCCCTGCGCTTCATGTCCCAGCGGGCCTTCGGCCTGCTCATGGCCGCCACGTCCCGCGAGTCGGCGGACACTCTGCGGCTCGAGCTGGACAGCGGGAGGGTCAAACTGACGGTCAACCTAGGTATCGTATAAACCGTCTCTTCCGGCCCAGGCAGGAGCCCGCGCTCTTTCTTTCTTATTTTTTTATTATTATTATTATCTGATCTAACATGTACTAAACCAGATTTGTAGTCCGTCCTTGTAGTTGCATGTTGATGTTTTCGACTTGCCTGAAAGTGTAAGTTCTTCTGCCTGGATTGATGTCTTTGTAAAAAGAAAGAAAGAAAAAAAAAAAGTGCATCGATCTAACACTTAACAAAGTTAGTCGTGCTCTGCCGCGCATCTTTTGAACACATCACAGGTCATTTAGTCAAAGTAGTTTCACATCTTTCTCATTATTTTATACAGTTTCACCCCGAACACAGTCGTCCAGTCAGCAGCATGCAGATGGTCGTTTTGCTGTCTTTTGAGAACTAGCTCAGTTAGCGCTTTTATTTTGCCGCTCCGTTTCCTGTGCTCTTTTTCGCCATTTGTTCATTTCTTTATTTTCTTTTCCCTCATGTTAGAAGGTCCGCCGTCGGCCTAGCTGGCATCTCCTAGGCCTTGTTCAAAGATGGCACTCATCCCTTCAAAGGCCCAGAGCCTGCGGCCCATCTGGCAAACAGCCCGAAGCCACAGCGGCCGGCGCACCCGCACGCGGCAGCAGCAGAGGGACATATAGCCTCTAGCCCGGCGGATGAACGAGAGTTTGATTCGTCCCATAAGCTGCTACAATGAAAACCAAACAAACAAAAAGTCGGTAATTAAGCCAGGCTAGCTGCAGGTAGCAAAAGATGACCCCGGATGTGGTTCATGGGTGTCTCCAGGCCTCAGTGCGGTGTTGGTGCGAGGTGGCGCGTGGCTGTTTGCTTCCACTTTTCTGTTGCGGTTGACGGCACATGAACACAACACGGTCACATTGGTTTCAGCCCACATCCTGCTCTGATTGTTAGACCCGGCTTTTAGGAAGTAGGACTTTATTTTTAAAGCGACGCCGAGAAGGAGTCCCAACTTTTCGGGCTCCAGAAGCTGGGCTGCAAAATCAATGTGGCCTTAAAACAGCTTGTGACCATTTTGAAATGCAAACAAGAAAGGAAAAAAAAGAAAATAATTCTGCAAAAGTAGTCATTTGCTATAGTACAGGTAAAGTAACTTTGGGTAGTGTCAGAGCCGGCCCAGAGCACAAGCGAGCCGAGCCGCTGCTTGGAAACCAAAAGGACAATAAAAATACCTTCTTTTGAATTCAAAGAATTAAACATTCTTAGTTTAATGTTTAATTAAACTAAGAACTGTTATTTTTTTGATGCTACCAGTTTATAGGTTTTATTTCTAATCCATCCTCCTGATGCAAAGTCTGTAGTCTGTTGTTTAAAACGAAACAAAATCTAGACATGTAACAAGATCTGATAGCGTCAGGTCTTGTGATATTGCAACAATATGATATTTCTTCTGAAAATATTATCATGAGGCCCACATAAAGGTAAGAACTCGAAACTTATCATCCTGTGTCTTGTTTTTTTTTTTTTTTTTTTTAAAGTAAGACAGAAAGTAGCTTAAGTAGTGGCCTGGCACTATGATGTAATCGACTAATAATAATCCACAATGGACAAGATGCAGTCACCTGGTTATATAACCATCTAAAAAGGCCCCATGAAGTTTTAAAATGTATAACTTCAGTAACAGTGCAATGCAAACAGGCAGAATTTTTAATGCATTTTAAAGATTTAGAATCCCCTTGTAATTTGGACAAAACAAAGCCAAAATGTATACCACTATGAATTATCCAAACCTGAGCTGAATTATTCAACCCTGACTGTATGTTTTTATTTTAAACCACAGTTTTGAAATTCGTGAAGCCTTTAATATTTTTGTGCAAAGATGGAAAATTGGGCTAGTTTTCCAAAAGCCTTGCTGACATTGAACCTTCTTCTCATTCGTCCAAGTTCATGACTATTTTTAAAAAGTTACAAAATCTTTGGCCGGCTCTGAACAGATTCATTGTTTGGACTTGAGCTACATCAGATTAATCATATTGATCAGTTTGCAAATTGGCTAGGGGCGGGAGGGGTGGGGGGTGGAAAATGGCCGCTGGCGTCATGTGTCCGTCCCCGGAAGGTGGCTTTACTTGCTTTTGGATGTCTGCAGCTGTAACCTTGAAGGATGCGATTTCATCTGTCACTTGTTCTCCCCTCCCCATCTAGACTGTGTCAGGATAAACTGTAACACCAGTAAGTCAACATTCTTCTTCTGCAGCCTTTTCTCCTTCCGTCAATATTTGATTGTGTGGTCTGTGTGCTAGGTGTGGAGGCAGGAATGTGTGAGTGCAGAGGGTTGGGGGGGTGGAGGGGGACTGGAGGGAGAGGGAGCAATGGGAGCTGATAAGAGGATTTCTTAGATAAAAGTGGGGGGGAATGAGGAATAGCCAGAGATCAAAGTCATGCAAATCAGGCTTAATATACTTTCTATATTTTAAATGGCCCATTTTCAAATTAAGTCAAGCAGCTAGCTCTGAATCTTTTTTTTTTTTTTTTTTTGCATGCATGCCTGTAGCAACTACCTCAACATCTTCACTCTCAGCCTTTATAGGGAATATTGGCTTTATATTTACTCATACATTGCAGTGAAATGTCCTGTACTTGCATAGTGTTAATCCATGCTGTAGTATTTAAATCAACATGCTGATGCGGATGGTGTTTTATGACCTGTTCTCACTCAGAAAAAGGAGTGTTTGTTTTCTTTTTTTGTTGTTTTTTTTTTCCCTCACCAGCCTTCTAATGACAGAGAGAAAAAAAATAATGGACACAAGGGCATTCAGGAGAGTTTTCATTGAGACAACAGCTTGTTTATGTGGATGGATATGCATACGATAAAGCGAATGTGCACAGATTAGTCAAACGGACTTTCACATCCGCTCTTCATTGACGTGAATGCCAACTCCTTTGAGCGTTTAATGGTTTATTTGTGCAGTGCACATTTCCTAATGATCACACCGCGTACAACCCTCGGTGATTATGAGAAACCGTGAATTGGGTGGACAAATTTGAATTTCTCATGGCCTTTCTCTTATTAATCCACACAGAGGAAAACTCACACACATACGCTACAAGGCACTCAAAACCCAACGCTAACCCAACGCTAACCCAACACAGACTCATCTAAAAAAGGTAGAAGGGCGACACTCATCCAGATATATGACCTTTGCTCATTCCAGAGAATCCACAATGCATTCCGCTATTTTCATCCAACACTACATTTCGTGTCGTCACTCCAACCTGGAACACAGACTGATTCCTACGCAGCTTCAAAACTCCCGAATGGGCGCGACGTTACGCGTGTGTGAACTCCCACCGGAACTCTAAATTCTGATCATTGTTATTGGCGCAGATAGAAGCGAGCATTTGATTTTTCAGCACCATATCCATAATAAATACCACTTTGAACCCACAGACAACAACAATGAAGTGCATAATTAGACAGAGCAAATTAAAGTCTTAAATTCTGGTGAAGGAATCTCTCTAGCCATCATTGCTTATAAAGATTTAAGAACTGGTTTCATTTTAATGCATCACCTCCAATAATCTGAGGGGGAAAAATGCCACAGCTGCTAGATGGAGCTGCATTGCCCCCTAGTGGCTTTAAGAGTTATCACTACACACCATGAAAGGGCACTTTCTGTGAAAGTCTGGTATCTATAACTTTGGAAAATGCTCGTATGAAGGATAGAAACAAAAAAAAATGTTAGAATTCTCTAGTTGAGTGTTTGTGTGAGTAACAGCAAATATTATTTTTCCTTTGTTGTCAAAAACAAAACCAAATCGTTGTTTTATGCCTGCAGTTGACATCTAAAGTAGGAACAGCACTTGATGTGATTAGAAAGGAAAAAAAATTTAAAAACAATTCTTAGACCCTGAAAGCCAGAACGCTCCATTAGTGAGTGATCTGTGCTTCACATTTCCAAACGAAAGATTTGGTTTTGCTTTTGCTTGTGCCATCCCCGTCCCTCCACTAACTGACCCTCATCTTCAGGCAAGGGCCCTGAGGTTCTTTATGCCGGACAAAAGCTCAACGACAATGAGTGGCACTCGGTGCGAGTGGTCCGCCGCGGTAAAAACTTCAAACTCATTGTGGACGACGACATGGCCGAAGGTATTGACGTTTCTCATGCTGTTCCTGATGTGCACGCTTCTCTGTGTGTGTGGTTTCCGTTGTTTGAATATGTATTCTATGGATGTGTAAAATTTTATCAGCTGCTGTTGGGAAACACATTTCTTAAATAAATGTTATTTCTTTGCTACCGAAAAGTAACATTGCAGAAATAAAACCAATGGAATGCCAGAACTCTACATTTCTCGTTTTCTTACTGCATGTTGTGGTTCACGGTAGACTTAAAATACCGAGGAGTGAAACGTTGTCAGTGCAGAACAATTTAGGAAGTTAGACAACAGCAGTATAATCTCACTCAGGGAATTGCAAGAAACTGTAAGAAAAATAATAAATTAATTGGTTTTATGTCAAATAAATAAAAGATGTGTGCACTACGTTGTAATAAATGGTGATTATGGAAAAAGTAAATATGATGGGATGATTAAGTTAAAGGTACAAGCCAGACTTACTTTGTAAAATCAGCGAAACACTGCAACACTGCTGCAAAGTGGCCTTGAAGTTTAAACAAAAAGCCAGGCGATGCTGAGATCTAACAGTCAACGTGAAGATTTTTTTTTTTTTCTCATCCCAGTTGACGTCCGTCTTGTCCCGGTTTGTAAAAGTCGCAGGCGTTTAAATTCAAACATCTTTTGAACTCTTAACTCGCAGAGTTTATTGTTTTGTCTTCACATGATGTCCTTAAAACTCTGGAGAGTGCTGTATGTTTATTTGAAGGTTAATTTCTTTTTTTTTTCTTCTGCATCCTGTTTTAAAAATTCTATAAGAAAAACAGAAAAAATGGCTGACTTGGTTCGATGAAGCTTGCTTGCTAATTAATTGGTTGCTCTTTTATGTTTTTTGATTTTTTTTTTTTTTTACACATAGAATTTACAAAAAATGTTCAGCATTCTTCATTTACAGATATAGGTCGAAGAGATAAAGTGTTGCTAGCAATATGTCGTCCTTTTCACCCGCAGTTGACTCTTACTCAGTTTCTCTTTTTCGCCGCCCTTCCTCAGGTCAGATGGCCGGTGACCACACCCGCCTGGAATTCAGCAACGTGGAAACGGGCATCTTGACCGAGAAACGTTTCGTTTCATCGTCACCTTCCCCTTTTATTGGCCACCTGCAGGTAATAAGGGTGAAACATTTGCGATCGGTTTTGTGTCCCCCCCCCTCATCGTGTTTGAAACCTTCTCGTTTATTGAAAATTCGGGGGCGACCTCTCCCCAGAGCCTCAAGTTCAACGGCATGCAGTACATCGACATGTGCAAGAACGGCGACATCGACTTCTGCGAGCTCAACGCCCGCTTCGGCATGCGCTTCATCGTCGCCGATCCTGTCACTTTCAAGACCAAAGGCAGCTACCTGGGCCTGGCCACCCTGCAGGCGTACACCACCATGCACCTGTTCTTCCAGTTCAAAACCACCTCGCCCGACGGCTTCATCCTCTTCAACAGCGGAGATGGGAACGACTTTATCGCCGTGGAGCTGGTCAAAGGGTGAGTGGGACGGAAGTTTTATTGAGAAGCAACAGTACAGAAATAATAAACTGATTAAAAAAAAAAAAAATCATAGCTGTTGGTGGAGTCAGTTGAAATTTGACAGGGTTTGTTAGACCTGAATTTTAAATGTTGAAGCGTCTAGATATCAACCAGCTACAATGAACTGGTTCTTATGTTCACATTAGTTTTACTAATAAGCAAGCATTAAAATATTAAAAATGTGCAAGCATACAGTGACTTGCAAAACTTGTCTTTCCAACTACAAACATCAATTTTTTTAAATGAACAATGTGACGGATTAAGGACAAAGAACCTTTGGCCTTTAACATCCTTTACAATCCTGATTCTTGGAGATCGGAGTCTGTCTTTACAGCGATGACGTTGAACAATTTCACATTTTCTGATGTCGCATCATGTCTGCGACTTCAAGCGTGGAATTTCACATGCACATGTTCAATGAAACTCTCCGTCTGTTGTGCTCATTTGTTCAATGACAAACCTCTAAAGTCTTCAAAGATTGACTTCCTAAGGCAATTGGTTGCAAAGGATTTTCTTTAGACCTATCACATAAAATGGTAACTATGCATATCCCTTTTCAGACTTTTGTCAGTAAAAATAAAGCTTCAAACTGATATTTTTGGCACTTTACAATCATGCGTTACATCGTGTTGATCTATGACACGAACTGGGAATAAAATGCATTGAAGTTGTTGCTTGACACTTAAAGAAATTTCAAAAAGTTAAATGCGGTCGTAAGGCACCGTCAACCTCAGTGGGTAATCCCTGATTTCGTTGTATTTTGCCTCCAGAGAGCCAGGATTCCTTGTAGTCTTTCAAAGTGGCCTTGATCAGCAGTTCTGCAGGCTTTCTGAAGTCCTTTCAAAGCTTGGCTGCTTTTCCACTCATTTTCAGCCCATCTGCTGCCGCCTCTCTCCTTGCCAGGTTCATCCACTACGTGTTCGACCTGGGGAACGGGCCCAGCCTGCTGAAGGGAAACAGCGACAACCCGCTGAACGACAACCAGTGGCACAACGTGGTCATCACGCGCGACGCCTCCAACACGCACACTCTCAAAGTAGACACCAAGTCGGTCACGCAGAACGTCAACGGGGCCAAAAACCTCGACCTTAAAGGTACAACATGGAGAAACTGTGTCTCCCATCTCTTTGGTGACCGTCCGGAATATGAAAAGTTCATCACGTGGTTCCATTTTGCGTCCCGTCAGGCGACCTGTTTGTCGGAGGCTTGGGACCCAACATGTATCAGAACCTCCCTAAGCTGGTGGTTTCCCGGGAAGGCTTCCAGGGCTGCTTGGCATCCGTAGATCTCAACGGGCGCCTGCCAGACCTCATCAACGACGCCCTGTTCCGCAGCGGGCATGTAGAGCGAGGCTGCGAAGGTACAAATTGTGCAATTTGCTGGTTTTCTGTTTTTTGATGGAGCAACATCCAGGCAAAATACTTGCTGGATATTTGACAGCTCCTTAATCCTCTAGTTTCCCAGCACAGACTCAAGTTTTAGATATAGGTCACACATTTTAAATCGGCATTAGGTAGTTTTAGTTTTTGAAGCTTAATGTTAGTCTTAATGTGTTTAGGATAACTGTCTTGTTGAAACACCCAGTGATATCCAGGCTACAACCATTTGACAGGGAGATGAAAGAAAAATTGGTCAGGATGTTCAGGAACAACCCAGAAACCGTCAAGGTTCAAGCTTAAAGGAGCAGTATTATGGAATCGACTTTGAGCTTTACATCATGTTATTATGTCGTACCATAATCAAAAAGTTGCTTTGATTCTTTTATAGATGTCTAAGGACTCATTTAATCTCCCATGGCAACCATTCTGGGTTATAAAACAGAGTACTGTTGAGCTGCAGTCTAACCCGAGCTTTCACCTCCTTCAGACTAGCCAGTAGTAATTAGCAAACACCTGGTGGAACTGCGCATCTCATAAGCTCATTATAACCCTCTGACAACGCTAGTAACACGAGAGTTAACAGGAATGTTGTGATGACTTCCTGAAGGCATGGTGCCGAAAAGAGCGTGACTTTCTTAAAGAGACAACGGCCCAATTTCAAGGCATTGAATTGCAAAGTCAAATTTCTTTTTAGCCATGTTTGATATATATGTATATAACATTTCTATGCCAAAAGAAGGAAACTCGGTTACTATATTAAGCCGTAAAATGATTTTATGTGGCTGGAAAATACATAACATTGCCCCCCTTAACTTCAACATGGACTAAGTTTGCACCAATCAGAAAATAAGCCCCAAAATCTGCACTTCGTAGCACAGCTGTGATTTGCAAGAGTCTCTACACAAACTAAATGATGATTTGTGATCAAATATCCAACCAGAATATTATCAGGACCTTCCCCATGTCTATAAAACATGCTGTTTCCTTTATCTTCATAAGAAATGCTTAGCCAAATATTAAGAATTCAAATGTGTAGAATTTTAAACCTGAATTCAAACTACAATTCTTATCATAAAAGTCGTGTGTTGCGCAACCCAGAAACTGATTCAGATGGAGTTTATATTCCCAATAAATAATTTGTAAACTTTCTACAGTGGCATCTTCCACCAGAGTACTTGGTGGTTGTAGTGCCTTCTATTTTCTCTAGAGGGCAGCGCAGGTTTTCATAAGGTCAGAGGAGCTTGCATTCAGAGATGCACACACATTTTCACATCTAGCAGCAAAGTTCCTCTCCCATTCTGCAAGGTTTCCCATGTTGTCTGAGGGGCAGGCGTGAGCAAGTTTTCTGACCTCTAACGATGCCGCTGCCTCACTAATCTTTTGCTCTTGTTTTCTGCTCTGCTCTGTTCTGTTCTGTTGTTTTGTTTTGTTTTTTTCTTTCTGCGCCAACAAAGTTGGTTTCACCAAAGCCGACCTGCAAGGTAGAGGGTTCAACTCCGCCTCTCGAAGGCCAGCTCGCCTGAAAGGTTGCTGTGTGCAATGCATCGTGGGTGTCACCATGGCAATAACGTCTTCCAGGTGTTGCGGCGGGGGAACTCGCTCTCTGATGCGGAAAAATATAAATAAGCAGCGGATGGGGAAAAAAAATAAATAAATAGCAGGGGGGAAAAAAATAAAACTGCTAAATGAAAGTTTTGCAGCGCCTTGAAAAAGTATTTGGAGCCCTGGAACTTTTGCACGCGTTACGTTGCGACCATCTTAATTGCGTTCTATTCTGATTTTATATGATAAAGCAAAACAAAGCAATACATATGCACAGTGGTAAAAAGAGTCAAGCTTTTTAACTGTGGCTGGCAAATGTGGAGTGCCTCATTTACTCTGATGACTCCAAATAAAATCCTGCGTAGCAATTCACTTCAGAAGTCGCTTTCGTCAACAGAGAAGACGAAGACCAAGAAACACAGCAGACACGTCAGGATAACAGTTTAAACAAGGGTGAGCTTGTACTAATATTTCAGATTCAAGTTCCAAAAAATACTGTTTTGATTCCAAATGTAAATTAAATGTCGCTGCCACTCATTTAATTAAAGAGATATTGTTGCTGTTGATAGCCCCACAAACTCAAATAAAGTTTTGCACGTTTTAAACATCATTAATTGGAAATTATGATCATTGTGGCAATGTAAGAAACATGTCAAGATAAATGATAAACTGTACGATAAATGCCCAAAAGTAAGAGTTCAATCTAAATGAAAGTATTTAGGGATCTCCAATCAAAGTGGGAGAAAGTGTTGACAAGTAATTCTCAAGCGTTCCACCGTTCTAGCCTTTGTCGAAGAGCGACAAAAAGAAGTCGATTCCGATTGATGCATGCAGGCCAAAATCTGGAGTAAAACCTGCTGCAGGCTGGCCAAGTTTATCTTCCTGCAAGAGGACCACAAAACTCCAGCCACTGCTATGATGGGATGATTTAATTCGGCACCTATTTGGGTGTTAGAATTCAAGTCCGTGACAATATTTAAAACTTGATTTTCTGGAGGAAGTAAATTTACAGAGAAAAAAAAAGTGACAAGAATATGACTCAACATATCCAAAGCTGTTGGAGACGTAGGCCAAAATATTTTCCAGCTTCAATAACAGCGAAAGGTTCCATAAGAAATGTGAAATACGTATTCATATTGTGACAAACATGCGGAAACTCTCAGAGTGAGAATACTTTGGGCACTGTAGATACACGTTAATCGCAGCCAAACGCTGCGCGCCGCGGAGGCTGCAGACCAGAACCCCCACTGTGCCGCTGCAGCATCAAGCTTCTGGCTTTAAAAATCAATCACGTCTCCTACTCGGATGCTTTTCTTTTTCCCGTTTTCAAGAGAGCGAGTCTCCTGCTCCACCACTGGAACGCACACATTCCATTTGCCTTGATATGAACACTGTACATACATGTGCACAGCGCTCGGGATGCCTGGTTGACCACCGTTACAGTACATTACACAGTAAATGCACTTTCAGCTGGCGAACTTGCTCTGTTTATTTATTTATTTATTTATTTATTTATTTTGCCACTTAAAATGTCCTCTTCTTCTCTTCACGTCGTCTCGCACAAGACAACTGCTCTTAAACAAAAGTTTACTTGCATTTGTCTCTTATCTATTTATTTACTTATCTGTAGTTTGTTTTGTTTACTTGAGCTTGTTTCCTACTGTATCTCGTCATTAAAGGGGATTACTGTCGAGGTTTCTTCTCCTTTGTCTGTGCAGACTCTTAAATGCCGGATTGTTTATCTCGTTATCTATGCAGTGCACTTGTCCTTATCTGCATTCCCTCGCTCTATAGAAGTATTCAAAAGTGAGAGCTATGTGTGGTGTGAGGAACAGCAAACACACATCCAGTTTGACTTTGAATACCCTCCTCGATTCTCGTCTGGCTCCGGTGCATACTTCTTCCAGATATGCGCCATGTGTTATCAAGTGCTTCATATTCGTCTCGTTCCTCCTCATGACTTCCGTCTTGTCTGGTGGATCTAGTGCTCATCTTGTACTCTGACACTGATGTTTAGAAATGGAACCCACGCCCCATTTTTGGCTGGGTTCTCTATATGGCTATTGTTATTTTTATTTTTTTTTACCTGTTCGAGTCTTGTCTTGCTTGTTCGCAGAGGGAATGCAGCGTTTCGAAGTTTTACCCTGATAAAACTTTCCCGAGCCATGTCGGAATGTTGAAAACGTTGCATGCAGGGGTCTCCGGCTCCCTCGCTGTTTCAAAAAGGAAAAGAGAGAATGAAACCGGAGGACGCTGACAGTGCCGTCACACCGGCCGGCCCGACCCGTCTGCAGCGGCGACTCTTCAGCTGAGTGCGGCCCTTCTTTGCTCGCTCTCAAGTCAGGATTTGCTGTAGTCACGTCGCAGCGTGCGCTTCAGCTCGTTCTGCTTAAACAGCATGCTGCGGAGCAACCTGGCGCCTTCTTATTGACGTGCCGGCATGAGGCGGGATTCCTGAGACAGCCTTTAACCGATCTGTGCTCGGGGTCAGGCTTCCTGTGGCGGCACTGTCTGCTCCTCCTGAGTAGTGTAGCCGTGTCTCTCTGGAGTGCATATCTTCTGCATGGGTCCTTCTCTCTTTAGGCTCAATAGCTGCCTTCACCTTTGCCTGACTGCACACCGGTGGTATCTATTTTTTTTCCTCTCTCTCTCTCTTTGTCTCTCGCCTCTCTAGGTCCGAGCACGACCTGCCAGGATGACTCGTGCGCCAACATGGGCGTGTGCATCCAGCAGTGGGAGAACTTCACCTGCGACTGCTCCATGACGTCGTACACAGGCACCCACTGCAACGACCGTGAGTGCTGTTCGCTCTCCCCGTTCGGCTTTTGATTTCTTTCGCAGAGAAAACCTTTGGCAAGATGACGAACGCGTCACTTATTAATCCTCCCGCGGCCTTTGAGCAACTCTCAGGAGGTAAATGTCACGGTCTTGCCGTGGGGAAGCTGAGGCGGTGTCCCATTGGACCGTCAGTTCCCGAAGCCACACGTTTGAAAAAAAAAAGGAAAAGAAAAAACCCATGAAAGCGCACAAGTGAAAAACTTGTGGGGTTCATGTGACCCCATCTCTTTATTCCGCTGGAGGATTAACCAGCAAACGGTAGACCAGATTAGTAATTTCATAAAGTTATTCATAGTGCAAAACACAGGCAACTACTGCTGAGCCGGGTTTATGATGTCTGCTAATGAACCCTGGTTGGGAAAAATCTCCCAAAAGTTTTTTTTTTTTTTTATATATATATATATATCCCAAATTACTTTCGCAACGTCCAGAGAAAAATTGGTAACTTTTGCTCAAGCCCATCATATTTTGGAGCACTAGAGCACATTAATTAGGAGAAATGTCACAAAAGGTTTGCAAGATCCCTCCAATAAGTTGCGGTGAGGGAAAATTCAGCGAACATTCGCAAACTATGCACGGACTTTTGCTAATCCTCTCAACTTTTCCATAAATCTGACCAATTACTTTAAGTTTCTCTATGCTTCTTTCTTTTCTGACCAATCACTGCAACCCGGCTGAGTTTTGACCAGTCCTCTTATCCCCAATTGTTAATTTAACCTCCTGTTTCACGTCTCTTGAAAGCCAAATCTGTCTATGTGGTTACTATTTCGAGATGTGCTGCAGGATGAGCCCACGCCCGTTCTGTTCCCTGCTCTTCTTTCCTCCCATTAAAACTGTCTAACCGGTTGTTTAGATGCATTGTTGTGATTTCGTGAGCTGTCTTTAAATGCACCGCGAGCGTGTACATGCTGTGTTGCACCGCCGGGGGGAGACCTGCTGCTGAGCCGAACTGAACTGGCCCGAGTCACGTTCAACAACTCGCCAGAGCCGAAAGGCAAACAAAACTAGACTGAGTTTTCTTCCAAACAAGCCGTGCAAGTTGTAGATAATACCAGCTAAATGATGATTAGTTAGTCAGTCCCTCTGTACTCTATCATATTAGGCTTGTTAAGAAGACTAATGTTGTTACCTATTTTACATCCCTTGCTAATGAGTTATTGCCAGGAATAAACAATCCTCTTTCATTTCTGTACAGAAGTTTTCCTCACTGCTAGGCTTTCCACGTATTTAAAAGAAATCTTTACAGTCACACTAGAAAGAGCAAATAGTCAGGTCGGAGACATTAGACCAGAGGGCAGAAGCAGGATGACGGATGCCGAGTTTCATCAGGCATGGAGGGATTATTACTGATGAGAAAAAGAGAAGAGAAGGGAAGGTAGCGTGCAACAATTTCAACTTTTATGTAAAAGAACATTACGGCAAGAATAAAGCGTTAAAAAAATTGCAACTTTGACCACAGTGTTGCAATTTGCCGATCAATATCGGCAGGGAATATTATTCGACAATTCTGTCAGAAGCACAAGATCGCCATTGCTGGAAGGTTCAAGGGAGAGTTTCGCATCTCTAGAATCTCTTAAACAGCCAAGTTATCCAAACACACATGAACAATCACCGGTTGAGATCAACTGTGTCTGCAGCTAGATGCAGGTTTTTCTGGCGCTTGTGGCTAAGACGGGTAGATCAGACAGGAAGTGGGCAGAGATAAAACGGGTGAAGACGTGCGACAAATGACTTGATAGGTAATCAAACCCCAAACGACAACTAATATGTGAGAGCTGCTCAACTTCTGCACAATGCGCCTCCCCAGTTGCTGGGATCTCCTGCAGAATCCTACAAAACTTTTGAGAGAACAAGCAAATCTACATTTGACTTATTTTCCCTCCCTCCGATATCCCCTCTGGGGCTCAGTCCTCCTCAGTGCTAAGAACCATATTTTCATCTCCGTAACCCGCTCCAAGACTTATTGGTCTCATTTGTCATATTTTTTTTCACATTTAAAAGAAAATGCCTCGTATTTCTGTGCCCTGAGGTGTCAGGCCTCTAAGTTTCACGTTTCAGAGTGGCATTCGGTGTTCGATGATGCTCAGCCGTCTTCTGCTAAATGTCTATCACAGCAGATGCAAAAGTGTGACCGTGGGTGTGTGGGGACGTGCTCGCGCACGCGCGTATGTGTGAGTGTGAGCGTGGGTGAGCTCGGATCTCTTATCCCCATGACGACTGGGGACTCCCCCTCGGTAATCACGCTTGGCGGTCTTTCATTTAGCGTTTAATAGAGGGGGCACGGTGCTGCCGGGCCCCGACTAATGAGGTGGTAGAGGCTGTTAGCGGAGCTTCTATCTGCGAGCGCCAGCCTCCGCTAATCATCCAGACCTTTCTTGTGTCAGAGCCGGCTGCTGGGTGCAACTCTATATCGCTTAAATCATTTTTTTTTCTCTCTCTGTCGCTCTCTCTCTCTCTCACTCCCTCTTTCTATTCATCTTCACTTTACCCTCTTTATCTGATGTTGTTTTTATTGGACTTCCACACAGGCAGAGTAAGTGACTGCAGCTCTAGCATGCTGTTCGGAGCAGAATGTTAATTACTGGTGAAG
The DNA here is from genome assembly GCA_922788865.1 of Poeciliopsis turneri. Classification (NCBI taxonomy): domain Eukaryota; kingdom Metazoa; phylum Chordata; class Actinopteri; order Cyprinodontiformes; family Poeciliidae; genus Poeciliopsis; species Poeciliopsis turneri. The sequence goes on from CAKLNU010000191.1 coordinate 3,408,908, forward strand.
CCTTCATTAATCCACGTACCAGTGCAGTCAGTGGTGGCACAGAAAGTGGTTTCATCGATTTCAAACCCACACAAACAAGCATAACTCTTCTCGAAATGCAGAAGCTGAGACTTGTTAATTTCCCCTCTTTATGACACTGCAGCTATACATCTTACTTCCCGCTTTTTTACTAATAGAAAAGGATGGTATAGTATAGCGTCAACATAAATCTCATGCATGCCGGAGCTGAGTTACCCTGGATTCAAGCAAACCTCCTCAGCCGACTCGGCTCTTGAGCTCGCAATGTTTTTTTGGTTTTTTTTTCTTTCGCCACCAGATGGCAGTAAGGGCACAAGCAAGACCACACACTGGTCTGCTGGGAGAAAATGAGATGCAATTCCCCAAGCATGAAATCAGCTTCCCGGTTCTTCTCCTGCTTTTTGCCTCTCGTTGCTCCCTCATTGTTTTACATCCCTCCCCTCCTCATCCCTCCATTCTATATAAACCAATTGCCTTTTCAACAACTACACTTGATGATCATTTAAAAAAAAAAAAAAAAAAAAAAAAAAAGATGGCAATTTCCGGAGTGATGCAAACTTCAGTGTCGGCCTTATTTGCCATCAGTTTTACTGCTCGGTTGAAGTGGCTTGATTAAAAAGAAAAAGAAAAAAAAAAAAAAGGTGTGTGCGCTCTCAGTGCGACTGTGTGACTTCTTTCATTCGGCGAGGACAGTGCTGAGGGAGAGTTTCTAATTAACAATGTGGAAATGGAGCTTCTGCCTCTGTATCTCTCGGCCTTTCTCCCTCTGATGGCTCGCAGCAAATATCAGTAATTGTCTCCCTCTCTGACTCCGACATTGTCCACAACGAACGGAACTCAAGTTAAAGGGAAAGTGAACTCTTCTGTTAGTTATGCCGCTCCAAGTTTGATTGGTTTGAGCGGTTGAGCCTTTGCAGCTGGCAGGGAATGTAAAAAAAGCACCTCGGCAGGAAAAAAAAAAAAAAAAAAATTATATATTCACCCCCCCGGTTCGTTCTCGCGCACCTCACTGAAACGCAAAGAGTGTTCACTGGGATCTCTGCAGCAAACGGTGGGGGGGGGGGGGGGGGGTTTTTTTTTGGCGTTGCCGCAATGAAACAAGGGGGAGGGTTACGTGCCGTTTCCATCCCATTTTGGTTCCGGCACAGCGTTGTGCTCGTTTCTGCCTCCTTTTCCCCTCCCCTTCTTTCATGACAGGATTCATTAATGCCACCCGAGTTTTCGTTTTTGACTGCGAGGCCATCAAAAGCTTTGGGCCACTCGGATGCTCCGAAGCTACAACAATTACCCGGCTTACGTAACGGAATTATCCCCGCAAAGGTCAGCGAGTCATGTGTGTGTGGTAAACAGAACGAAGACGGAGGGGAAGGGGGCGGGCGGCGCGAGACAGAACCCCGCTCTCCTCTCGGTTTGATGCTGACATCAGTAATTGCACAGATAGATTTTTTTGGAAGTGAATGAATTTCTCTGTCAGCGCGATTCCAGCAGCAACCCTCTGCTCCTGCTTAACCCAACGGCCGTGATTTATTTTCCGAGGCGTGCTCAGAGGGCTGTAACCGTATCTGGCTAACTGCTTACATAAATGACAACACAGCAGTGGCAGCATTGCTCCTTTCAATTGCTGGGGAGCAAGGAGGGAAATATCCGTGGTGCACTCATCTCTTGTTATGCAGCAAAAAGAAGAAAGAACTGGAAACAGGAGAAACAGAAATGGTCAGACTGTGTTGTTCAGAGCAGACAATCCAAGATAATTCCACTGACATCCAAGCCCCCAATTTTTTGTATTTTGTATTTTTTTATTTTTTTACCAAAGTGGCTGCTTCACGCCATTGAACCAGGAGGATAAACACACACACACCCACACACACACACACACACAGGCGGCAGCAGCAGGCGGTTTGGCATGACGTCAGGGTTGAGCGAGGGTTTCTGAGGATAAACAAACCGTATATGCGCCCATCCAAACATGTACACACTCCCTTTGTGGCTATGGAGAGGAGAGCTTATGAATATTGAAGGAATTTTCATTGAAGCGGTGAATAATTTACCCGGCTGTCTCTGTAAAAAGGGATTAAGTAGCTGGAGCTGGATGGAACTGGCCGGCCAGGTGTTGAGCCCAGGCTAGCTTGGCTGCAGAGCGACGCTGGACATCTATGAATCTGGCTCGTTGTCAGCTGGACACAGATGTTGGCTTTTTTTTTTTTTTTCAGACGATAGTTTTACCAAAAAAAAACAAAACAAAAAAAAAAAACCTGCCTTCTCAAGCAGCAGATGCAATTACAAGGTCAAGTGTTTGAGAGGACAATAAACAGTGGTGGTCTTCAGTTTCTTGGAGAATCTGAAAGGGGCAGTGTTATGTAAAACTGACTTTTTTGAACTTTATATTTTGTTGTAATGTTATTCCCTCATTAAAAAAAAAAAAAAGAAACATGCCTGGGGTGTTGCCCTGATTCTTTCATGCATGTTTGAGAAATCCTTTTATTTCCCATGGCAACCGCTCAGGTGCGCAAAATGCCAGGGTGGACCTAGATCCACTTTAAAGGATGAAGCTCCTCCTCTGAGTTGAAGGTTTCCAATCTGCGTCACAGAGAAACACTCCTTTCGCCTCCTCTACTGAGCTCCTTCAGACTAGCCAACAGCAATTAGCAAACATCTGGTGCAACTGAATATTTGCTAAGATAACGATATGAGGTACTAATGAGTGCAAAGCTGGTTAAAAAGGTTACTAAAGGGGTAATAGATGTTGTTATGACTTAGTGTCAGAAAGAGCAGGAGTTTTTTAGAAGGTCAGAGGCCCAATTTGAGTTCCAAAGTCACAACGTCAAATTCCTTTTAAGTTGTATTTTGATATCGTCTGAAGGTAACGTAGTTTCTTAATTGCGCCATAGAATGGCTCTGCATAACTGAAATATACATAACAGTACCCCTTAAGTAACCTTTTCCAAAAGCACACTTATAAGTAGAGCACGTCCCTATAGATACCACAGGTTGATCAAAAATGGGCCAAAAGTGTTCCATAGAGGATGATGTATCCTCAGGGCATAGCTTATCCCAAAAGAACACTTGGAAACAGTCATGCTCCCTTTTGGCACAATACTTCTTATGACGTATTGAGCAGTGCGCTTTATGTGCACCGTCTCCCCATCACTACCCACCAAATCTCCACTTAAAACCACATGATATTCTCAATTATTGTTACCGTACAGCTCTTCCCCTGCTGTCTTTATAGCTGAACGCAATTTGACTGCTGTTTGCCTCTCAGCAGAATGCGAGTCTCCAGGTGGCGGAGACCCTCTGGAAAGGAAGGACGGCGTCGGGCGCGGCAGGATGCCCGCGAATCCGATCGGAGATCTGCGGTCGCGGAGCAACAGATGGCGAAATCGTATTTGAGGATGAGCTTTCGAAGTTTATTGTCTCTGAAATGAGAACGCTGGCCAGCGGTGAAATTGTTTTGCTGGGCATGTGGGTCAGACGACGGATGAGTATTTAAAATATGCGAGCAAGAAAACCGGGCCCTCTGCTTGCCACATTATTGCCGTTCCGGTTCCAGCTGCGGAAGACAAATCAAGTCAAATTAAACGGAGATAATAGCTTTGGCCAAAGCTTCTCTAAAGCACTTGAGAAGGGCTATTTTGAACAAATTAGAAAAGTTCTTGCTGACCTCTGGCAACCAGTTTGGTTGTAGGTGTAAACATGAAAAATTTTTTGTTTTGAAAGAAACTTTAGCTCTGCACAACAGACACAACGCACGTGTTTTATTGATGCCTCAAAGACTTCGGATTATGTAAACCACCACAAGTTATTTCCAAAGTTGAATAGCAGGGATTGTCCCCAGATGTTTGGTTAGGATTCCTTTTTTCTTGGTATGCTAATAATCAGTCAATGTATGTAAAATGGCTAAACTCCCAACATGTGTTGAGATTGGCGTCGCTGCTGGTGAGGGGACCTAAAGGGACTAGTCAAATGTTTGTAGACGCAGGTGTGTGTCTTGGTTGCAGCTTTACCCATTCAAGGTCTTAGAAAAGGACGGAAGTCGAACGTCCAAGTGATTTTGTCCACTCTGCCTTCCTGGAATTTTCCTTTACGGACCGCTACTTATAATAACAAATTTTACAGAATGGAACAAAACCGTGGCGCGCATCAACTCAGACGATAAAAACAATAAAAACGAAGTACAGTCAAATGAAATGAGATCTAGTTGTTTATGCATAATCGGTCCATTTGGTCCAGATCCTCTTAAATGTTCTTTTTTTCAACTTTTTCCATAACATGTGATAAACTTCAATCCATTCATCAAGATCAGGTGGTTTTGCTTTGAATCACTTCCTTGTGACAGAATTCTTGTCCTTGTTGGTCCATGTTTCAAACATGAAATTGTCCAAATACAAAGTTTCTCATTTTGATGACATTTACGTAAAATATATATTTTTTTATATGTTAGTGGATCTGTTCCCACGAACATACGACCTCAAATGTTCGTATGGAAAGCATTTGATAATGGGATTCTCATATTTTCTGACAATCCCAAAAATGATCGAAGCGATTGGCTTCCTTCGACCCACAAAGTCTCCAACAATCGTCCCTGTTACTTTGATGTCGTTTCTGAATTGGTGTAACGCAAAACGAAATCCTGCAATATTTTTACGCCGTGTGTTTGACCAGTTCAGATCTGCAGGAGTTGGCATATTTTTTTGGCATGTATTTGTTATTTATCACATTAATGCCTCCATTCCTGGGAATCTGTCGCCACCCTTTGGCAACCTTCAGTTCCTGTTCATTCATCTCTGTAGAGTTTCTATTTTGCCTGTTTATTATTAATGAACCCAGTGCTCTACCTGTTCAACAAATTTCAGATGAACACACCATCCCCAGTGCAGGTAGTGGATCTGGAATCTTAGCACGCCTGCTCCGTAATCACTCCGGATCATTTTGCCGCCCGATGTGGCATGTCCACCCAGTGGAGCTACATACAAATGCAGGCGTCTCTTTTCTGCCTTCGTCTCTCATCTTCTTGTGTCTGTGACGTCTCGAATATTTTATCCGCGTTTAAAAGAGGGAAAACGAGACCGACCTGGATTCCCAGTTCGTTTGCGGCGAGGACGGTGCGGAGGCGTGCCGGCGGGGCTAATGATGCTTGTCCAGCACTGCGCCGCGTCCCGGTGATGAGATGGGGCGTTGCTTGTGTCAATCGATGTGTCACCATGGCGCTCAAAGCCTCAGTCTAATTGCACTGTGGTGTGAAGTTCCCCACTCAGGATAAAGGGAATGTAAAAAAAAAAGGGGGATTAAAAAGATGGAAGAGATGTAGCGGTTTGCCTTTGGATCATTTATATTTATTATGGACCACATATTTCTAAGCCATTAGACTTCCTGCAGGACCAACATTGAATCGAACAGATCTAAATCTTATGTGAAAGTTGCTGCTCAAAGTGATAACTGCGCAGCGTTTTCTTCACTTTCTCCTTGCCGCCTTCTCTTTCTCTCACTCATGAGCCTGAACTGATTAAAGTTCCTGACAGAAGTTCCTTGTGAAGCATCAAAAGCTTCCCGAGCTTCCGCTCCGCTCCTCTCACATTTATGCATTCTTTGCACAGCTCACAGTGACCTTCGCTGTTTTTCTGTTGCTGCATCAGCGATACATCGTGAAACCAAACGCGCTCCGCTGTGATCGCGGGACACGGAGTGCGACTGGTTCAAAAGCGGGGGATCGGCTCACACAGGAGCGCATCACGCAGCCTTCTACAGTAATGTATACGATGGCGATCGGGTGGCCACAGAACAGGAAAGGTTTGCCAACATGTCATAACAACCTCAGATTAAGAATTTCAAATTTGGCCTAGCTGAGCATCTAGCACAATGTAACTTTGCTCCACGGTTTTATGATTCTGGCTCTATAGATCTTAAAACTAAGTGGGCTGATGTTACAAATTTAGTTCCATTCATGCACCATGAATGTCACATTAACGCTCTGTATCAATTTTTGTTGGATCATGACCCCCAACGATCAGCTGAAATCCAACACTGACACAAAATATACTTTAAGGTGCATTAAAAATGCCCTATATTAAAAATCGCTGTGGCATTATCACAGAAGCTAATATCTGTGGCTGTCCTCATCGCCACTCTCGGGGGCGACAGCCAATCAGCACCAAGTGAAATAAAGGCGTTGCCAATAGCATCGCTCCGAGGCACCTCAGCTTCAGAAATATAATTTTTTTTATATATTTTTACATTTGCGCTACGAAAACTTTTGTATATATGCAGTTTTTTTTCACAGTCTGTGGAAAAAAAACTCCTTTTGACTTATATGAGCTCTTCGCAAAGTTTTATTCCGCTAAATGCCAAAACAAACTGCAACGCAATTTTGCAATCGCGCTGTTTCCAGTAAAATACGGGACTTACTGAAACTCACACACGAATAAGTTTAACGCGATGAGTCAGTCAAAAAACAATCCTCCGACCACTTCCTGTCACCTTCTTCAACATCCTGCTGTCGATCACGTGGCTCGTGCGATGCGCTTTGCCCTGTCGAAACGCAGCTACTGTTTGTTCCCCAAATTAGACCGCCTCATTTTATTCTTCACAAAGTTCTCTAGGAAAAAAAACACACACACAACTTAACACCTCGCGGTGCAGACGTTCCAGCCAAGAAAATATGTGGAAGCCTTCCCAGCGTGATAAATAAAATCATACCTTCGACCGCTGTCTCTGCGTACACAGTCCTGCGCCGACACTCTGCAGGCTGCCTCCACGGGCCGACGAGAGAGAGAGAGAGAGAGAGAGCGAGAGAGAGAGACGTAGAGGGGGAGGGGAGGGAGGGAGAGACGGGGATGATTGAGCTGCACACATTACAGACAGTTACGATGAGGGGCATCCATCTGTTTTGGTGCCAGGCGGGTAACCTTGAGGCTGTCTGAGCGTTCCCAGCACCCGCACCGGCCCCTCTCGCAAGGCGCGGCGCCTGGCCACAGACACATCCATCAACGCGTGTTCTCAGACACATTTCAGGAGCCCCAGCAACACATACAAATCACCCAATCAATACCTCCGACACCTCGCCTGAACTTCGGGGTTTTTGTTGTGAAACAGTAGCGCGCGGGTTTCTGGCACACAAGCTTTATGTATTTGTCTTCTGTTTTTTGTTTTTGTTTTTTTTTAATACGCTTATTCAAGTGGATTTTATGATATCCTTATAATTTCCAGCACCTTCCAGTCTTGCCTTCGTGGCTGCTCCTCCTCATTTGCTAGGATATTTTTTCCTTTAATTTCATTCTCTCACATATTCATTTTTCAATGTGTGCGGACTCCGTTTTGGCCTTGAGCCGTCGTTTTATGCGCGTCCCTCTTGTGTATGTTTTCGTTGCGTTTATTGCGGCCGTCAATGTTTCGGCTTCTGCTTAAATGCGAAAAGCGTTTCAACCAACTGAAGTTGCTGTGGTAAGAGCGAAGGCGACAGCAAAAATATGATCGTTTTTAGTAGTATTTGTATTTCATAATACATATTTTACATCAGAGCACATTTGACATATTTTCTTTGTTGAATGATGTCAGAGATTATTCAATCATCAGTCCATACACGATGCATCCAGCATGGACTTTGTCCAAGCACAAAGAATGCTGGCAACATCAAGATTTGGCGTTTGCTTTTCAGAAGGTGGTAAATTTCAGCTTCTGGCTCTTATTGTGAGAGTTTTGCAATAAGTTTGTTTTAGTTCATCTGCTGCAATGATGCTTCTAAACAAAGTGGAAACTCACCCAGCCGCTTCAGGCAATAAGTGTTTTCTGTTTTTACTTTTGATTGTACCGGTGAGTGTAAGCAGACCTTCGGCTACAATTCGGACCAAGACGCGATCCAGACGCTTCTACAGATTGTAAACACCGGGCTAAAACTTGTTTGGTTTTTCTTTTATCTGCTGGGCTGCTGGAGGCAGATGGCGACTTGTGAAGAATCCTAAATGCCTTTCTTATTCAATTAAAAGACAGAAGTACGGCAGCACGTAACACTTCGTATTTCAGGTGTCTGGAGTAGTTGTTGGAGGCGCCTTGTTCAGCAGTGAAGCTCAAAGCTTTTATTACAGACGATTTTGACTAAAATCCCATCTTGAATTGGTGACGCCAGGTGTTTGAAATCCTTTCAGGATCATAAAATTGTATTTGTCTCCAAAACACGCTCTTTGACAGTTCAAAACTCTGGACGAATATTTTTCGTTGAGGCTCGTATAGGGAATGTTTGCGGTAGTTTTTGTCTTAGGTCAGCTCTTCCCGTGACACTTCTAATAAGGTAGATGCTCCTGGAAGTGCTTCAACTATGACATTTTCTATTTTCCTAGCTGTTCTAGAAACTTTAAGGAGATCCCTGGCTAGAATGCTGACAGCCAGAAATCTGTGGACTTTGCAACAATGTAATAGACCTCAAAAAAAAAACCTAGGGAAAGTTACGTTTGAGGCTTTTCTTTCTGCAAATACTGAGGACAAAAACCGATTTCATAAACCATCCATATGCATTTTTATAATGGAATATAATAGAACTAAAAATACTCTTGACTGTCCCTCAATGGGTAGATCCAAGTGTACCAGCAGCAAAGTAACAGGCTAGTCCAAGCATGTAGACTTACACAAAAATAAAAATACTTGTAACATCTCTGTTTTGCATCATTCAAATAAAAGCTGCCTTTTTTCATCATTTGTAGTTTTAGCTATCATCTTCAAATTCTGTTTCAGCTAGTCAGCAACCATGATGAAATGAATTGGGTTTTCTGGAACATGAAATTCTCTCACATCGTTTTGGTGTTGATCGTGATGTGCGCCCGTTTTGAGTGGCGCCTGGGCTGGAATTCACAGGATCCAGCTGCATCAAGACCAGGCACATCATTTCTCCATGTTGGATTGGATAGCTAAGTTCAAGCGTCCTGCATACCGAAGTGAGTGAGACTTTTCCTTGGTGTTCCATAAGTAGGCCTGTCGCGATAAACGATAAGTCAATTAATCGAACGATAAATTAAAACTATCGACCTCATTTTAATTATCGGCTATATCGTTTCTTCCTGCCTTTTTCTCTTACTGTTGATGACACTGAATGAAAAAGGGCTCAACGCCGGTGCTCTCCATTAACCCTCCCTTCCTTACTTCCTTAGTGTAATGCCCAGCGCGCGCTGCACGATCTTATGTCGCGGATTGTTGGCCCATTATCAAAACCTGAGAGACACATTAGCCGACAGAAATCCTAGCTATAACGGTTCCTTTGAAACCGTGTTGTGTCCAACAATGGACACAAAATATTAAGTCCAGTTCACTAATTTTGAAACCAGGATTAATCAATTCCTTACTACAATCTACCTGCAATGCATGTGGCGAGTGTCAGTCCTGACTGAATGAAAATCATTATAACTATTTATGTCAGGTTAACGAAGAACAGCTGAAAAGTTACCGGGTTTTCTGGTAGAAATTTCGCTCCAACTCCTCCCCTAGTTATTGATATTTTCTTTGCACGAACTGTTGAATAAACATTCATGTTGTTTCCGATGTCTGCTGGACTTCGGGTTGCACCGTGTCAGCTGTTCCGGATTCCCTCCATGTTTCCCCTCAGAAAGCAGGAGGAGAATCCGCGCTTTCTGATTGGCTACCGGTCACATTCAACAGGCTGCGTCACTCTCCCAGTCTGGGCAAATCCTTGATTTAGATCAGAGCGGCACAACGATCTACCTTAACACACCATACTAGTGACAATCTCAGAACGAAGAACGTTCTAAGATTGTCGTTCGGGGTAAAAAATCCTGTAGTTTGAACTATTGCATCAGGCAGTCGGATGTCTTCTCTATTTAAATCTAATGATTACTGAAGGGCAATATACTATACAGACTTCATAATCTGCACTCTTTTGGTTGAATGCAGTGTTTATTTCCACTTTGGCTTTATGTTGTTTAGTTTTTATTCAAGTACATTTATTGTTAATGGAGACTAAGAATCTATTTTATTTTTGGTTTTGGTTGATTTATTTATTTTGTGTATCAGTCCCAGTATTAAGTGTTCTTTTGAAAGTTAAGTGTATCTATCTTTGGCAGGAAATCGCATGTATTATTACGTAATTTCCATTAAATCGATGTAAAAAGGTCTTCAAACAATATTATCGTTTATCGCAATAATTTTTTGAGACAATTTATCGCCCAGCAAAATCTGTTATCGTGACAGGCCTATCCATAAGTCTACGAATTATTAACTATTAGATCACTGCTAGTAATATGTGAGTGCTTAGTCATCATGTGTTATTGAAGCAAAAGCTAGAAAGTACCTTGATGGGGGTGTAACCTTAGCTCCATCCAAGTTCCCTCACATTGTCTTCATGACATATTTGTCAACCTGCTGTGATCAATAGATGTCTTCTCATTGGTTCGGTTCACCATTACCCCCACCTATGCACTTTGTAGAGTGCGGTGGACAGTTTTTGAAATGCCACACAAATAAAAGCAATTTGTCATTGGCGGACAGCATTCCTGCCCGGCTCTCAATTGCGCTCCCAAGTACACACAATAACTCTCCAAGTGTTTACAGCAGCAGTTTCGATGTGTGTGTGTGTGCTTCTCAGAGTGAGGTGACTTGGTCTCATTTCATTGCATCATTGTTCTTGCACTCCTATTTACTCCCTGCTTTTTCTATTTTGTCCCTCGGCTGTGAAGCTGATAGGCAGTCATCAGCAGCAGGGCGCTAAACTGCTCCAAACGCGCCTGGAAGAATATAGTTCTCCGCTGTACAGCACTTAAAGCTCAGTGCTTCATCAGCAACAAGGAGCTTTGTGTGCATTGGCCTGTTTGTGTTCGCCTCAAGTGAGAACCGCCTTTCCGACTGGACTTGCACAGGCTGGAAGCTCAGAAACACCTGATAAAAACGGCGGAGCGTCTGATGCCTTCTGTCAGGCAACATTTAGCTCACGCCTCGCACACGGGGGGCTTCGGTTCTCCCCCGGTCCCTCTCAGCTCATTCCTGGCGAGCACTTGCAGTTCGAAAGGTGTGGGTTTCCCAACAGGGCAGTCATGTCATTCACTAAATTCAATTGTCACAGTGAGGCTTGTTACATTTTAGAAGGATGCGGGAGGAAGCCGTTTGGCCCTTCGAGCAATAAAAAAAGATGAAATTGCAGCGGGTTGATAGCTTGCAGCCATTAATTTTAGTCATTAAAGGCTCTCAGTTGAAGAACCCTGTGGTGTATCTGAGGAGCACAGCAAGAAGCAGGCAGAAAGGTCCATTCTCCATTGGACAAAAGTGATGGTTTTCATCAGGTGGAGGCATTTTCACAAGCAATTACCTCTGACATTTATTTCCAGCAGGAGCCGACTGTCCTCTCTGGCTTTTTATGCCGACATGAATTGGACTTTAAGATGTTCTCGAGTTTGACGCCACCTTCTCTCATTCGTTATCCTGTTTTCTTTGGTGTGTCAAAAGCTTTTTGACAGTTTCGGTGAACAACTCGCATCTCATTGGCTCAGATGCGTGTGGGTTGAGTTGCTCTTTTTTTTTTCCAAATTACATACTGATTAAACATAATGTGTTGTCCATGCTGCCTCCTTTTTCCTCTTTGCTCTCAGTGGTTCAAAGGAGTTACTCAGGAATGTGTATTCGGACCCCTGCTTTTTCTTTTCTACAAAAATTATTTTTGTGAACATTTAACAGAATTTTTTTCAGCTAAAAGAAAATGTTTGGTTAACACCACAAACGCAACTCGGCTTTTGGAAACAGAATGGCCTCCTATGGAAAAAATTTGAATTCTGAAGTCATTCAGATTGGAAAATGTTTTTGTTTTTAGGCTTGAAAAATTTTCTGCATGCACTGCAGTTTGCAACATTTGACAAAAAAGAACTTTATAAAGATTCAGATTCTAACATTTGTAGCCTCTACATTTGTCTTGAGGAGTGAAATGTATCCAAAAAAAAAAGAATGAAAGATTTGAGCACTAGATTGAAATCTAATTACACGTCCACTTGATTTTTAAGGTACACTAACTTTTGCAACAGTAATTTCAAATGCATGGATTGATTCAGACGTTTAGCTGTGAAATCCCTCTGCATTGCTCTGAAATTCTGCCCGGGAATCACCGAAAGTGCCAATTTATTCCTTTGAGGCGCATGCTACACATCTTTCAGCTAGAAGTAAATCTATTCAGTCCTTTTATTGTATTGATTCAATCTGGAGCTCATTTAAAAAAAGAAAAAATATATTGTCAAAATGGATGAATAGATGAAACCGGGCTTCAAAATGGTGTTACATTAAGTCTAATGTAGATTTCCACCCCTATATATATTATATATATATAAAGACTCCTTCATGTTCATAACAAGTGTTTTGTCATGTTCATGTCATATACTTCAAATAAAGTGTTGCCCATCTGTGTGTAATTGTAACAGAGATTTATTTCAGCACTGTACACTGCCTTCTGTACAAAAAAAACCTAATTCCCCCAAAACTGATGAGAAGGCGGATGCTATTTGATAATTTCGAGCAACGCTGAAATCGACTGTGAAGGTGCAGAAACATCACACGCTCTCTCTCTCGCTCTCTCTCTCGCCGAAAGTGACTCACGTCCTGATTGTCGCCGAGTACAGTGTTTAAAACTGAGAAAGACCACACGCTCAGTGCTTAATGTTCACCTCCCGCTAATTATCAACCTTTCACTCCGCTTGTTGCTCTCTCTACCCATGCTGTCTCTTTCAACCACTTTACTTCCCACTCCTTTATTTATTTATTTATTTAATTTTTCCCCTGCCGTTCCGTTTTTCTGGACTCCTTTCCTAAATGTCTACAATTATTGTGTCAGCGGCTTCCCAGTTCATCGTTTTGCCACCCCACGCCGCCCCTTTTCCCCCCCTCCGCAGATGGCTGCCGCAGACTTTCACGGCCCGAATGTAATAACTCGTTTTTCTCGGAATTCGCTGTCACGACGTACAGACTTTCCCACCTGGCTTCATTGTTGCCATCCAGGCCGAGGCGCCGACGCCTGATGGCTCCCGTTCAAAGCCGAATGTGTTTCGAAAGCGCTTGTGAGGTCGTCCTTCAGAGGAGTTTTCTGAAATCGCTCCTCGCTGACTTGGTTTGCTTGATTTCATTGTACTTATAAAATCCAGAAACTCCAGCAGAGACGGAGCTTTTAAAACGGTGCAAAAGGCAGGTCCTTTATTTATTTATTTTTTTGAATTCTTCTATTTCCACCAAAGTGATTCTTCTTGGATTTATTTAAGGAAACACGACATGGAAAGAAAAAAAAAAAAAAATCCTGTCATCGAAAGGTCATCATTTATATTCATTATACAATAGCCCACATGAATGTGTAATTCCGATTTGCTCAAGGGCTGTTGATTAATTTCACATAGCAGCACTTCTACATTCAGAGAATCCTTGTCCTGTCTTGTCTCATCCTTCCGGGATGTTTTCAGGAACGATTTTTGCGAAGTAGGAGGGCATAAATTTGACATCACCAGATGTGAATTTTTCAGGAGGCCAAGAAATTATCTGTGTTTGTTTCTTTTGGAGAACAGGACATGTCGTGTTAATTTTTGCCATACTTTACTTCAAAGAGTCAGAATTTTGTGTTCTCTTCTGAGGCAGCCTAGATTAGTAGTTCTGCAGCGTCTATGTGGGTTTATTTTAAACCTCGCCCTTTGGCTGCTTTTTAATTAATTTCTTCTCCTGTCCTTGTACCTGACCATGACAGGATGTTGTGCAAAGTGCGCCCCCAAAAGTTTCTGGACTAGTGATGAAAATCGGCCACATTTTTAGATTTAAGAATGAGGTTTTTTTTGTTGCTAAAATCCTTGTCAGATTCAAGCAAGGAAACGGGAATGAATTGTCTTTTTTGACTAATTTCTCATTGCAAAGTGCCAGAAGATATAATTGCCTTGCTAGGTTGTCTGTGCAGACAAGATATTGCTTCCTTCAAGTTTAGGTCTTGATGCATGAACAATTCTGAAATCACAGCTGAGCGGCAAACAACAGTGAACAAATGACACAAAACAACATTCACATGGAAACAGTCATGCATTGGGCAAAAAATTCTTTTACAAAGCATCAATGGTCCAAAGAAAAAAAACAAACAAACTCTAATGCAGTGGTATTTTTCTTTTCTTGCCATTTTATAAATATGTACTATAAAAATAAATAAAAAAAAAAAACGTCCCATCACATCACAATTAGTGTCTCCTAATATCTTTCCACTTGTTATAGTCGGTGTGCTTGGTGAAGGGTATAACATGTAAAATATGCTTCTGCGTCATAATCAGGTAAGTTACTTTTGCTACGTCTTGTTTTATTTTCTATCCATAGTTAGAAAGTAATTATGAAAAGTATGGATTATGTGGAAGCTTAATACTCTTCACACAAACTTATAGTCAAAGCACCCTTGTAGTCAAAGAATATTTAGCTGAATCAATCTCAGACACACTGCTGAAACCATGGAATCTTCAATGGCGCAGACAAAGCCTCTGCATGTCGCAGCATGAGTTTGTGGAATTTCTTTTCCAGTTATTGCTGTAATTTTTAATACTTGTCAACTCCCTAAAAGGCATATTTAAAAGGAGATGCTCACCCCATAGAACTTTTCACCTTTAAAATCATTAGCTGGACAATAACTTGCGACTGAACCAGCCAGACTGCAGGCGAGGTTGCAGCAGTCTTTACCTGAATCATGTTTTCTTAATAGAAGAACCAGGTGTGTATTCATAAAGTGACACAACGCTATTGCACGCCACAAGAAAACCTAAAAAAAAAAATCCCTATAAATTATTTTCAAGTGAATCTGAAAGAGCTGTTGTCTAACTGACTGACTGCTTCCACATAAAAAAACTGAAAAGTTTTTTTCTTGTCTGAGGTTACGTTTTTATGGAAAGCTATTAACCAAAATAATTGTAAAAAATTAAAACCTTTATATAGATCTCTAGAAATTCCCAAACTGACCTCAAATCCAATTTCATTTAACCGTTTTCTCTCTCCGATTTTGCCGTCGTTATTCCTTTTCAAAGTCTTGAAACTTTATCGAAAAAGGTGCACTAAATCAGGGGCGAAATGGTAATATCTCTGTCCTCCGCAGGCTAATTGAAGCACACTGTAAATGCGCCTGTCACATCGGCTGCTCAAATGGCAGCGACGCTGCAAATGCAGCCAGGTGACGAGCTCCACACTTCATTTTCAGGCAGCCTCTCACTTGTGCTCTGAAAGTTTCGACACCTCACCCGCTCCCTCCAAAGTTCCCCTTCTTCCTGCGCACACAAAGTAGGACACTGATGCCATTTAGATTAGTATCCCATGTGACCGACGCTGACATGAATTTGCTGGGTGACAGGGGACCCAATTACAGCGGAGGGCCGATCGTCCACGGACCGCTCCGTTTCAAATCGTCTCCCAAGCGCCAAGCATGGAATAGGAAAATCTGTAATCGTGGATGTGTTTGTATTAGTGTGACGGGTAATATGTGTGAGTGACTGTAAAGTGTGTCACTGTGGGTCCGCGTGGTTGAGAGTGGGGCTGGGAGACGCACTAGGGTCAAACACATCACTGCTCCGGAGAACGTGATGCAAACTGACTCATGTCAGTCTGAAGAGTCGAGCTTCAAAAGCTGACACACGTGCACACGTTGGCGTTTGCCTAGCTTTGTGGGAACCACTGTGAACTAAGCTTCTCTTTATATACGTAATAGTAACCTAATTCTGCAATACCTCAACCTTAGGGTAAACATAGTGACTTCAAAGCCCATTTTTCAGGTATTTAAACTTCTTAAAGTTGTGAGGTTCACCATTCGGTCTCCATGAACTGTACAATCTTGTTCTCTTAAGATCTACAGCAGCTTTGGTCCATTAAAGACAGTGCAAGTTCATCCAACTGGCAAAATAGGATATTGATAAGCAGAGTTGGAATGTGCGGTATCTGAAACACTGTATTCAAGGCAGTATGAGGCAGTATAAGAAATATTCCTTCAAAGCAGTCAGTTATATCGCAATAATGCACTTATTGAAATTGTAATGACCATAACACTTCAGCACATCATGCGTCCCTGGTTAGCAGTAATGGAGGCCACTTAACTTACAATTCATGTATTGAACTGGGGGAAGGAAACCGACATACCTGACAAAAACATAAACATACATGGTGAGAACATAAATACCCCAAAGGAAGGGTTAGTTCCATTGGCAGATTATTTCACTTACAGGTAAAATGTCATGTTATAATTAAAATCATCAATTGAACAAATACTTTTCCATCACTATTAAGGGATTATTTACTTCAAAGAAGCTCCTGTATTTTGCAAAAGTTATTTGTAAGTTAGTTTTGTCCTTTTTCTAGTGTACAAAGACATTTCCACTGAAAAGTAGGCAAACATTACTGAGTAAGATTTTGTTTTTCCAGTGCAGGTTGTGTTATTGCTTATACTGCTTATCCTGACAGAATATGGAAAAAGACATCTCACATCTAAAGCGAAATGTTATGCAGTTTTACCAACATTGCTCAATAAAATTGATTTTATAGGTTAGATTTTATTAAAATGGCCTAGTAAGTTATTTATTGACTTCCTCAAAAAACAATTAGAATTTCTCTATTGAAATAACAAGCTTCTTTTAATTGCTGGCCCCATTTTTGTATTACTTTTAGGAGCTGAATACGCAGATTCAATCAGGACTCTGATTGGGCCTTTTCAGATATTGGTAAAAGATGCATTTAAATCTATATCGGACAGAAGTATGGATATCTTTTTGGTTTAAGTGTGGTTTTCTGCACATCCACTTTTGAGGTATGCACATAAATCAACATTGCATTCTATCTGATTTTCTCTTCAGTGTTGTTCTTCAGTATTTTAATCTTTCTTTTGCCACCATTTTTAGAAACGTTCCTAATTGTTTTGGTAACTTAAACGGCGATCACCAAAGACAACTTTAAGCTGAGTCTAAGGAATGCAGTTTTCCCGTCCGGTCGCTTTACGTTGTTCTCTAAATCTTTCCTCTGACTGACTTCTGTCTTAACTAAATCTGGCGCAGCAGATTGATCAGCAGGCCTTAAAAAAGACATACCACTTCCTGTGGTGGCGTGATCGATGGTAATCAATCCTCCTCGGCCTGCGCTGCGGCGCATTCTGCAGCTTAGGATTTCGACTGCATTCCGTTTGGGCAAATTGAGTATGTGTCACGCCAGCTTGTGTCCGTGCATCTTTGTTTATGCATGCTTGCTTTTTTTTTTTTTTGCACAGCACCGTTTCCTTTTCCTCTTGCTCTTTTGTGCCGTCTCCGTTTTATCTTGGGCTATTTTCAAACCTCGTTCCCTTCACCGTGCACCCTTTCCTCTGCCCCACTTCTCCGAGCGCCTATGCGGCAATGTGAACCCTCCCCGGCAACGCACGGCGAGCACCGTTTGTTCCCCCCCTCCCCCCCGTCTCATCCCAAGCACCCTTGCTCTGGTGTAGCGGACTACCCTCCACCTCCCCTCCCCTTCTCACGGAAATGTCCGCCACGATATAAACGTCTCCCGTCGACGGGGTAATGTTTTTGAAAGGCCTTGCGTGTGTATTAGAGGGCGGGCTCCAGGAGCACGCCGGGATGTCATATGTGTCGTCCCGGCATGAGACAGAGCAGTGGCGAGTGCCAGCCTTTTTCCCTGATTCCCCCGGATACAGGATGTTTTTTAAGCGAACACTTCACTTTACCGGTGGTTTTATTTTTGGCCGCTTTTTCATTTGCTCTCCACGTTACTGACAACGACGGTCGTCTTTACTCATTTTCAATCGGGAGTGTCATGAATATGAGGCTGGCCTCGGGCCTTTGTCGGCTTGTTACTCGCTCTCTGTTCTGCAGACGTGTTCATAAGTGGGCTGTGTACTCTTTGTGTTACCGATTGCAAATCTGTCGTATTAACTCTCATTTCTCCTCCTACGTTGTCGCAGAAAGCATCTGCCTTCCCTGCCCCTGTCTTTCAGCATAGAAGCACTCGCATTGCTTGAAACGGAAATTTTTCATATCATTTATTAGAATGCTTTTTTGTTGGTTTGTTTTTCAGTAGCGTGGTGTGAGAACTTTACTGCCTTCTCGCTGAATTATCTGTTTGCAGCTCTCGCGCTACAGCTTAGCAAAATAACCGAAGCTCATCAAACTGAAACAAACTCTGGGATTCTCATCTGGATTTATGTATGAAACGCATGAAAATACTTTGATGTAAACCATATTAAGGAATTATTAACTTGTAATAAGCTCTTATATCTCGCTGAAAAGTCACTCATAAGTTAGTTTTGTCCTTTTTCAAGCATGCCAAGATATTTGCACTAGAATCTAGATCATAAATACTTGGTCAAATTTTGTGGTTTTGCAGTGGAGGCATGTTCAGGGATGTTTTAAGTATTGGGATATTGTTGTACAAACCAGTCCCTGCTTGCAACTTGCTTCCAAAATTGTTGATCTCGGTTGTATTTAGTAGTGTCAGAGTAAATGGGACAGGCCAATAGTGCAACGCCTGACGTTTCACACCAACTCGTACAAAAATGTTACGGCCGCGTAATATTTTTCCTTCGGCATCACAGTGATGCCCTTTGCTTGATCGCCCAAAGATTTGTGAGGTTATAAATATAAGAGTAGAGAGGCTTAGTAAAGTCAGGATTCGCTGTATTGGTCTGATATTGACACAACTTTTTTTTTAATTGCCTAAATTGAACAGACGCTAGTTAAATTAGAGAACAAAAACGTTAGTCAGCGCTGTCAGGTTCAGTCGAGCCCTTCTAACACTTCGAGTCTTTACCAAGAGATGGGTCCACAACCTGAGTTTGACCCTTACATCACCTCTGGCACCCCCACCCGTATGAGGTTGGCAGCTTCAGCAGTGATGTATTAGACGGCGCGGTGCTCAGTATCAAGGGAAGGAGGGAGGTCAGGGCTTAAAACGGGGAGCAGGTTTTTCTTGTTTTAGTTGGAGAAAGAAGGAAGACGGAGAAAATGAGAGAGACAGAGAGAGAGAGAGAGCGAGAAGGAATAATGAGCGTGTCAAAATTAGCCTGGCTCACCAAGCGAAAACAGCAGCAGGTATAGCTAATGATTTGCTCAAGTAAAGCTCAGGGAGTAGAGCTAACAAAACCAAAGCACACAAAAGACTTCTTACTAACCAAACTAGAAATGACAAGTTCAAAAATCTATACATATATATATTAGATTTCCTAAAAGAGATTTGGTGCATTTTTTAAAATTATGTGTTTGTAAAACGTCGGCACTGCGACACGCGTCCACTGTTCCTGTTTCCTCACTGATAAAACTCCAAATCAGTCTTTGCTCCAGATCGTGGAACGCTCATATTTTAGAAAAAAAGAAAAAGAAAAAGAAGAAAAAAAACAAGACCGGCTTAATGTTCCACTTAGAACCAGAGCCGTCAAACCTCAGACGAGATAATTATTTTAACGACCTGGAAGATAAAGCCATCCACGTAATCCCATCTCAGGGAGCGCATCACTCTCCTCCTCCCTTTGTGGAAGCACTGGTCTGTTTCACCTGGTCCAAATTCTTTAGAGATGCAAAGTGAACGTGATTATACTTCCCTCGAGACACGTTGTTTTTTTGAGGGGGGTGGGGTTTCTATGCCCCCCCCCCAACTCTCATTTGCAAATATTGAAGCCCTCCGGCTCTCTCCGCATGCATTTATTTATTTTTTTTATCCATTGACATCTCTGCATGCTCTAGCACCCTCTGAATCTGAGAAGGAATAATTGATAAGGTGGAGATTTTATCACTTTATCTTTTGCGTCGCTTTTTATTAAAACATTCGCTCTCTCCTCGCTAATTATCTCGTGTTTCTGTCGTTTATGCATGAGCTTCATAACCAGTCGCGGGCCAAATTTCGGAGAAATGCGACGCGTCTGCAAAACGTACAATAAGCTAACCTTTCTGTACATCAGAGGCAGGAGATCGATGCTTTATCGCCACTGTGTTAGACGCTCTCTGCTGCCGGTAATCCGATGCGCGTTTGGGGTGATATTGCTTGTCAGCGTTCCGTTGATTTGCTCATCTGCGGCTCTAGAGGAGGAGGCTGGAGTCTGGCAGCCATTAGCAATGATTCCTCTCGTTAAAGAGCGACCGAAAACCGACAAAGGAGACCCGGTGGCACGGCGAAGATGATATACAGCCAGACCGTGGTCAGAGATTGGGAGTGATGTAATCGAGGTATCCTGAAATGCGTCAAGCGTCGAGCCTTAATGGCCTTAAAATGTGTCTGGAGCTCAAGTTTATACATCCGTTAAAAGCAGAAAAAGAGAAGAGTTATATGTTCGGATCAAAGTGTAAGTGGTTCGGTTATTCAAATCATTTTCATCAGTAAAAAGTAAATCCACTGTTAGTTCACTTTAGGACAGTAAAACTCACCAAAAGAGTTATGAGATGGAATAGGTGATGTCCATTAATGATGAAAGAGTGTGTGTGTGTGTGTGTGTGTGTGTGTGTGTGTGTGCGTGTGTGTGTGTGTGTGCGTGTCAGCAAGAAAGGGAAGAAGGTTCTCCTGAGGCTGCAGTCATTGCAACTTAACCTGAAAATTTACACATGCAGCAGTAACCGTGTTTTTTTTTTTTTTGTTTTTTTTTGTGATGGTAGAGAATATTATTGAAGCTCTTCTTACTAAATATTTCCACTATTTTTTTGTGTTTATGTACCAATTGGAGTTCGTACTGCAGCACAGCTGACTCCTACAAGAAGTTAGAAAACTAATTGATTAAAAAATGCCATAAAATGTCATTGTGGATTTACGTCTATCATAGCAGCAGATAGTTGTTTGAGACATTGCTTAAATTTTAGATTACTAGCCATCAGCATAAAAACCTTCTTTTTTTTTTTTTTTTATTTTTTTATTTTCAGGTAGAATTCTGTATATCTCTCAAATCTTTGTCCCTAAATACATAACTAAGCTCAGTGAGACTCACCAAAACTGAATGTTCTGTTGCCGCTGGTGGAAGATTGGCTCCCTGGGCTGCAGTCATGGCAAATAAACTCAACAGGAAAACAAATTGCAAACAAAGCAGCAAGAGCCGTGTTATTTTTTTTTTGTTTTTTCCCCTCCATACGTCAGAGAGGTTAGTTTGCTTTAGATTTGCGATGGGGGAAGCGCATCCTGAAAAAGATGATGGAGATTGCGACAAATATCTGGTGCACATTCTAAAGTCGGCGCCCGCTGCACAGCTGGATCCCACGGGAAGTGTGAAGTTCACAACTCAAATTAGCCGTTGCTGTAATATATTGGCAACCCTGTTTATTTCTTTTTGCTGTTGTTGTCGTTGTTAAGGATATTACTTTCGTTTTGGAAAAATGTCATATATGTTTTTATTTTTTTGAAACAGTTGGTCATTTTTATTGGTGAAATTCAGTAGGCATTTGTACATTCTTCCACTGACATAATGGCACTCGCACGATTTGTGGGACATAATAAATCTTCTTTATTAGCGGTGTCAGCAGAGCGGCTCTTCAGGCTTGTTGCCATGGCAAAATATTGGCTGTCTGTCAGTTCAAAGAGGAGGACAGATGGAAAACAAAAAACAGCAGCTGCCGTGAAATCTGGATTACTGTAATTGTTAACCTTTAAGCCGGAGCTACCATTGCTGCACAGCTGGGCGCCGCAGGAAGTTAGAAAAGGATCAGCTTAAAATGTCCTGTCTTTTAAAGTTGAGATTGTTTGATGTTTTTCACCGTAACTGTAGGTATTCACTGTAGCGATGCATATTTGTGTGAAAAAAACAATCTACAATCATGCAGAGATGGTGTTTATACTTTCTACCCTGCAAACTGGTGAATCTTTCATCTCTCTGCCAGTTTATGTTTCTTCTGACACTTGCAGCAGTTCAGTTTGTTTCGCCAATAAGCGGCCGCCCTCCCATCTCTGACGGGCTTGTCGATAGCGCCGCGTGAATACCTCATGCATTTTATCATCATCCGCGACTACGGCGACCGGTGCTAAGAATACTCCCCGGCGTCGGTAGCGTAAGTCGTCCTGAATGCATTCAGTCGGTGAATAGCAACCGAAAAAGTGATGATTTAGTATCTCCTGTTTGGCAGCGCGGCAACCTAAGCTCCCCTAATCACGGAGAACATCCCTGGCTGGTGGAGCTTTCCAAGCGATTCCTAATCTCCACTTCCATGATCCTCCAGTTAGAGCAAAGCCACCTGGCTTCTCCGAACATGTGCCAGAAAACACAGAGAGGCAGCACAAGGTGTCCTATCTGACAGCTGACTGTGCTCTTTTTTTTTTTTCCTCAGGAAAGTTTATTCTACTTACTCTCCACTTTTGTCTCTACTTTCTTTTTTTCCGTTAAATTTGTATCTTTTTTTTTTTTTTTACATTTCCTAGCTCATTTTCACCTCTGAGGGAGAGACACCAGAGGCTCCACTGTACATATATTTGTCCTATCACGATAAGGTGTTGCGCGTGCTAGGTTGCCGAAAGGGGATAATTCTCACTTTGCTTTGTCGGAAAAGGCGACCGAGCGCGTAAACACTGGGATTTTTTTCCTCCTTTTTCTGCGGTGGGCAAATTTATTCCTCTGTTCTGGGTGTTGGGATGTGTCTTTCAGTAACATTTTTTACTACCGTGTTTCCCCCCCCCCTCAAAGGTAATTGAAAAGAAGAGATGTTCTTGTGCTTTGTTGGTGTCGCAGTGCCGAAGCCGAGAGCTTACATCACGACGATGACCTTCTGCTGACTGCCTTATTGTACGTGCGAGAGGAGTCGGGGGGTGGGGATTACAGGGGGTGGTGGGGAGGGACACAACTTACGGGACCCTCAGCAGAGTCAATATGCTGTTTTTCTGCTCCATTTCTGCTCCCCCTCTGTCCCTCGGTGAATCACCGGCGCCGTTATATAAATGACTTTAAAACACGTTGAGACACCATCAAGAGAAATTACGCAGTCACGCCTCATTTAACGGTTGGGGAGGGGGGGCCTGCTGATTTTGTTTGGGCTCAGCAGAGTCGCTGCCCGTCGGATGCGTCGGTATCCCCGGGACACGCCGGCCCGACACGTGCGTGCTCTCGGTGCAGCTGATTGTGCAGAAGGGGAGCGTTTGTAAATCTGTCCGAATGGGTGGCTGCGGAGGGGGGCGGGGGGACCAGATCTTTAGGGAGGGGGGTGCTGTGAAAACGCGGCTGAGTTTTCCCGCACCCAAAGGTTAATTTGCTCGTATTGCTAAAGAATACTTTTGCACAAGTGAGTACTCTTGACCTCTTTATCCAGAAATAAATACCGATGCCACAGCTTTGCTAAGAAGCGATTTTTTTTTCTTTTCTTCTTTCTCTGGATTTCATGGCTGCATAAATGAATCCGGTGGTGCTAATCGGGTGTATAAAAAGTTCATGTCTCGGCCAAGTGAGGATTTCGTGATATTTCTGCTCCAGGTGGAAATGCTGAGATGTCATTAGCTCAGATGTCACTTTTTCTTTTTCTTTTTTTTGCCAATTAAGCTTTTTCATTTGCAAAAGAAATCGCAAAAACCAAGCCCGTCTGTTTCTCAACGCTACGGAAATGACAACATGACTGTTGAAGTTGGATGCTGCAGAAAGAAATCAAAGGGTTTACTGGCTGTGGAAAAAGCCAGAGGCTACAGTAGATAAAGCCGTATAGAAGATTGCTCGGCGATAGCAGCTGATATGTCACATAAAAGTGGGCTGTGGGGTGTGAACAAGAGCACTTTATATAATAGCAGACAATGTAATGTGGTTACGTTGTCACTGGATACTGCTTCAGCGTGCTGAAGACGTTTCTCCACATTTTGTCTAAAATATTCACCATGCATCTACACTTCCAGACGTGAAAAGTAAAGACGCACGCAGACAGATGTGTATTTTAGACGTGTGTTTTCAGAGGGCTCTGTAAATCCGTGAATTTCATTTGAACTTGGAGCCCATACTCACAAATTCCTCTGTGTCGGCCTGCAAAGGAACGATTAGCTGGATGGACGCTGCCAGGATGGATTGATGTAGACGGAGAAAATGAATGGGACAAAAACCCCCAACTCTTTCTTCCGTACAGTGTAATGGCTGTATAAAAGACGAAAGTATCAGGGTCTACCAAAGAAAACTGGATGAACGATGTCTGAAGCTGCATCTTGAATTTGAGTTTTGTTTCGCAATTTCTCTATTTTTCGCGATTCCGTCTTCTGCCCCATTGGCACCGGATACGCATTATCTGTTGCAACTATTCCCCAACGTTTGCTTTTCATGTGGTGTGTTCGCGAGGACGATCAAAGACTGAAATTCGCAAACGTCTCCATAAATTTGATGTTAACGTGCCGTTTTGCTTGACTCCAGGAACGCCGTCGAAACTGCATTTCAGGCTACGGTGACGTCCAATCAGAGTTGGTGACATTTGCACTCCAAACATGCAATGATGTGCAGTCTTAGTATTTAACTTGCTGCCCTGCTTTACATCACCGTGACTCATTCGCCTTCACAACAAGGTGTCCAGACGCGGTTGAACGGGCGGACGATCGTGAATAAAACCCCCAGTTCTTCATAAATTCTCTCCAGCTGATTTGATTGCTCACATGGCACACTAGCTCTTTAGATTTGCTGAGCTCAACTCAATGGAGCCCGTGAAGCCACTGCTTTACTGTTAATTTCAATTTTACTATTCTCCTTCAGAATCATGCCGCTACCCTGATACACATCCCCCTCTTGAGATGTGTTGCGATGGCAGATGAAAGAAATAATTCTTGCTTTTCTCTCTCTCTCTCTCTCTCTCTCTCTCTCTCTGTCTCTCTCTTGCTCTCACTGCTGTTCTAGAAGCTTCTTATAATTTAGCTTTCTGGAGAAACCGTATCAGTTTCGTTCGCGTGCACATGCGGATGCGCTCGGCGTTCCTGAGACGACGCATCCTCACGGAACCTCCAGTCGTGCAGATTGGCACCCGAGATAGATTTTTTTCCGGCGGGGTGTGGGAGGCGCGGGGAGAGAAAGTCAGAGTGGGGCCATAAGGAGGGAAATGATATGTTTAATACATGGGAGATCTGACAGATTCAAAGTGTAGACACACATTATCTGGCATCTCTGTTTCACCGCATAATGACGCCAGCAGAATACGTTGCGCTCCGGCTTCGTATAGCCGCAGTTTAATTCTAATGGATCGTCGTGACATTAACACAACGTTCCATTAGTCACAATACATTTGCTTTAGAACGGCTCGCAACACAATGCTGTGATAAGTTCACAGTGGTTGTTAGTCTACCGTGTTATGCCTATAGAAGACTCCTTTCAGGGAATGGGATTGCTTTTTTTTTTTATTTATTTTTTTTTTATTCCCCCCCCTGCAAATGAGCATCTTCTCCCGAAGGAGTCTGTTGTGGCTGTAAAGATTTACCGAAAATATTGTGCCGATGGAAAAATGTTCCTGTTATTTGAATCTTTTTGCCAGCAGAGGTTGGAAGACATTTTTTTTTCTTATTTTATTGTGCTTCAGTTTTAAGCTTCGTGTGTCATTTAATTGAGGAATTTTCTGTTTCTGAGCCAGAACTCATGATAATCTTGAGTCTGCAAAACATAAAATGAAACCCAATTTACTGCTGAAAAAGTAGAAAAAAAACACACAAATAATTTGCAAAATGAAAAAGAAAAAAAAAAGCACTCTTTCATGAAAGTCAGTTTTGTTGTATCAAAGGGGAGTGTTTTTATTTTATTCTTTATTTTTTGATTTTTAAAGAAGAAGCACTGGCACTTTTGTGTGCCGGAGTAACAATTCTGGTCAAAAATGGAGGATTCTCCCTGAATGCTTCACCGTCCTCTCTGTCCTATGTTTTCATCACAAGCAGTTATTCACCACTGAGGCAAATTACAGGAGTGCTTTCAGTCGCCAGGTATGGTGCCGGTCTTTTAAGTCTCCAAGCTGCTCAGTTTTGACTGAGTTTTCTCAGTCAAAACTTCTCATAAGTTATTCTTTCTTTTGGTTATTTTTCGGCAGTACTTTAAACTTCATTTTACTACAGACATAAACCAGACTATGTAGAAGATTGATTACAAGCTTTTATTATAAAGCTTAACTATTAATTTTGCTCAATAGAAACAAAGAACTCTGAATAAAAACACTTTTTTCATAAAAAAAAAAAAAATTGTGCTATGTTGTTTTGTTGTGTGGAACAACAAAGTGTAATAAAAAAAAAAACTGCAACGGAAACAGTTTTTTTTTTCATATCACACGAGACATGATCAAATACCGGAGGTTACTACAGATGGAGAAGCTGAAGAAGACAACAGGAAGTAGGGTAATTTTTCAATGACATTGCGTGAACAAACGTAGCCTTAATGTTTTGCACACATTTGTAAGGGACACACAGCTAATCTGGACTTTTTGTCTGTCTCTGATTCGCAGTAGAAAAACAACCCGTGTGTGACGGTGAAAGTTTCAGCAAAAGACTGTCCCTGTTCTGGTGACACAAACCTTTAAGGGGTTGAAACGTGGTAGGTTGTCAGGTCTCGAAGCGAACGCTCGCTCTTCAGTAGCACTTCAAACTGGATTTCACTGCTTTCGTAACTTGCAGAAAATACGCCCGGCGATCCGAAACGGGGACTTTTACAGCCTTCTTGCAGAGGTAAACGCTCAACAATCAAGGCCGCGTGCCAATCAGTGATTTGCGGAGCAACACATTCATGCATAAGTCAACATTATCAAGTCGAAGCAAGAGACTTTTATTCCTGGTTTCTATTTTCGGATGAAAACAGGTTGAGTAGCTTTTTTTTTCTTCCTTTTTTCCTCCAACGTGGTTATTAGCCTCTACAGCCCCTTCGTACCTGCTAGGATCCTTTTTTCCAAATGCAGAGGTGTGCTGATTGGGCCTCTGCAGCATGTAATGAGTCTTTGTGTACCTGCACGTAGCTGACAGAGCCTGCACGCTCCGAGGGGTCCGCAATCAGAGGGGAGAACCTGTAATTCCAACTTCTGACTTCTTCTGGCCGCAGTGGGTGCTGCGCAGCTTATGTGCCCGCTCGTGTGTTCATGCGGCTGCCCGTAAGTGGCAGTTATTACAGGCTGTGTCCTCGCTATTCAGCGCAAGGGTAGGAGGGCGTCCACCATCTCATTTTGGTCAGCACCCCAATCAGACCCAGCCGACCACCCTCTGCAGGGTTAGCCGTGTCTTCGGATCGTGTGCGTACATGCGTGCGTGTGTGGCGCCGTGTTCGTGTGTGAATGTGCACTCCAGAGTTGGCAGACTGGGCGGGTTTCCACCCAATTGGGCTGCTTTTGGCTGGAAAACAAACAGGTTTTGGGCGGGTTGTTAAAATTTGGCCAGCCTTCCCCAACGTTTTGGTGGGGATTTTAGGAAGCGTTCAGAGGAAAGTACTTGTGAAATAGTTGTCATTGTATGGCAGAAGAGCACAAAACTCATTTAAATGAAATGCCATGTTATCTTACTAGTCATATTTAATCAGATTAATCACACGTTAGCGCTGTGATTAGTTGCGTTTAATCACCATGCTCCAAATGCAAAAATGCACCGACTCCTAGTCCTTTTATTGTGTGAAACATGCCAGTTTCCCATGTTTTTACATTCTATTCGGTTTAAAAGACCTCATTTTGTTTCAAGCGTAATTTATAAATGCTAACTTTAAACTGCTTTGAGCTTCAGTGGAAGGATAATTCATCATTTCTGTAATTACGCAACGCTCTGTCTTGGCTTTTCCATCACGTTGTTTTCTGAAGCGAAATTTGCCGTTGAGCACACCAGTCTGACTCAACTCGCTCTTCTTTTCACTCGAGTTTGTTGCTGACCGCAGCACACGACCGCTCTGCTGTGAACCAGCCGACCCCCTGCGGGAGGGAGGACCGTTAGCCAATCCAGAAAGCGGCTGGGCACCAAAGAAGTAGAAATTACTGTATATGTTTATTTTATTTTACTTTTTTTGTTGGTCCGTTGTCCCCTGAATAAGTTTGCGTCTAAGTTGATGCTGAGTTCTGGGAGACCACATTACCTGTTTTCTGCTGCAAAAGCCAAGAAAAAAAAAAAAAAAATCAGATAATGCCTTGCATTTTTTAATTGGCTGTAAGGAGTGAATAATTCCTGCAAGAACCACAACTGCTTGCATATTTATATTTCAGGTTTTACAAAGTCAGGCAAATTGTTTAATCGTGATTAATCACAGACCTGGAGTGTGATTAATCTGATTAAACTTCCTAATCAATAGTATTTACATAAGGCTATCACAGGAGCAAGAATTTCATTAGCGGTTGAGATTCAGGCTGAAGTTGTGTGGTTTACGTTGTTTTTGTTTTGGGGTTTTTTTGGGGGGCCTGCAAACTGTCAGTCAGATCTGGCAACCCAGCCTCCCTCTGTAGCACAGTTCACCTCTAAGAGGCCAATCTGGGCAAAGCGTTCCTCATTTTACATGTCGCTGGCCTTGACGAGGAGAGGCTTGTCGACGTGTGCCAGGAGATAAAAATCAACAGACAGAACATTAATATTCTCCGGGCTCGTCAGGCTCATTTAGGCACGTGGCATGCTTCATTGTGTGGCCTCTGACACAGATGATTGCGTGGGCAGCTATGCAGTTTTTCCTCATAATTACTTTTTGCCATGCTACTCTTGTCCATTGTCAGCCTCAATAAGGCGCAGGTTTATGGGGGGGGGGAGAAAAAAGAAAAAAAGAGAGGAAGGGAAAGTGAGACGGCGAGGTGGAGATTTAGGCTTCTTGTTTTTTCTTCCCTTTTAAGCCCTCGTGAACGATCCTCAAATCCCGGCGCCGCGTCGGGGCGCGCCGGCGACGACGGCTTCATCGGCTGAAATTTTACTGCTAATTACACCCAGTTCAGATTTACCGAACTAATCAAGCGAGCGCAGAGGAACCAGGCACGACTGGGATGCTCCATAAAACCCATTAATTAACACGTTTAAATAACATCCACAATCACATTTTTATGTTTTCTTATTTTCGTCATAGCAGATTCCAAATGTAAAAAAAAACAAAAAAAAAACTCACATTTCGCCCGTTCCCATCGCGCGCCGGCGCACCGGCTTCTCAGCGGACGGCCGCGGTGGTTCATCGCCAGCACTCCACCACATCCATGAGTTCATAAATATGCAATGCTTCCATGAATTTATGAGCGCGTGGCGGATAAATATATATTAAAAATGCCCGGGTGCCATCGCACATCCGCTCTCGATTTGCCTCGCGCACACTAATCAACCACCCCTGGAAAATAAAGGAACAATAATTCAACTCCATCCCGGACAAACGCTCACATTTTCGCTTTAATCCATTTCTCTTTATCCCTCTCCTTCTTTTGGTGCAGAGAGAGGGAGGAAAAGAAAAACAGCAAAGTCGACTCAGGAAGAGCATCTGCGCACGAGGCAATGTTATTTTAATTGAGTGTGCTGAGAGACGAGCCCACTTGGAGGTGCTTTGATTTGCAGGCCTGGCTAAACATATGTAGGATCATAAAGTAACGTAATGTTCTGTCCAACCGGCCAAGCGAATATTCAACTTGACTTGAAGAGTAAATCTAAGGAGTATTTTTTACGTGATCAACTTTAGTTTGTCCAGTGCCTTCACAATGAGGCTGGCGTTTTTCCTCTTTTTTTTTTTTTTCTATGCGTTTATTCCTTTGAACGTTTCGAGTTTTTGCAGCCCACTGTACTCT
The DNA here is from genome assembly GCA_922788865.1 of Poeciliopsis turneri. Lineage (NCBI taxonomy): Eukaryota > Metazoa > Chordata > Actinopteri > Cyprinodontiformes > Poeciliidae > Poeciliopsis > Poeciliopsis turneri. Next base: position 3,438,526 of record CAKLNU010000191.1, read on the forward strand.
GATGCCTCTAAATAAAAGCCAGTGCAATAAAGGTCGAGCATTTGTTGGATTCTAATTTATTGAAGTGCAACACTGACATAAATATACTAAACTACACATTTATTTGCTAACGCTCTTAAGTAACTTCACAAGCTCGGTCAAACGCGTAAAAACAACTTTCAATTTGTTCATTCAGTTCAATTATGAGTAAAGCAGCCAATAGAAAATAAATAATGAAACTGACAAAAACAAGAGGTTGACTTGTGCAATAAATAATTGTAAACATAATGTGAGATAAAAACTTTTATATGTGGGGAGAATTTTTTTTTTTTTTTTATCTGTGCATGTGCTGCATAATTCATGATGCGTCCACAGTTAAGAGTAAACCCCCTTTTCCGATGTTCTGATTGCTCCATCTTTAGAAGTGCTGCAAAATGTGTTGTTTTAGTCTTCCTGTAACCGTGTGTGTTTCTGTGTTTGTGAACCAAGGAGTGAGCCAGATAAATCCAAGGTTAACTGTTGTCAAACCAGCCTCCAGGCCACGGCTGTGTGGTCGACGCAGGAGCCATGAAGTGCTCCCATAAGAGAGGGCGCCGAGCCCAGCTCCAGCTGTCGACCCGCGCGCACACACACACACGCACGTCCCCCTGACAACACAGACATATGTCACGATCCACGTCCGAGGCACGACGGGGCGGCGTGGGGGCGAACAGTGGCGGCGCAGAGGCGGCGGCACGCTTTCGCTCGGCCGTAAACCCTCTTCCGGATGAGTTCAGATCAGGGGGCGTGTCTTACACGGAAACGGGCACGAGCACTAACACACGCATGCAGGGTAAGGTCGAACCCCGTCCCCTTCGTGTCGGCAAACCGGAGCTGGCAAGGTGAGCGCCGCGTCTCTCTTTCTGCACTGGCACGCAAATGACAGATGGAACCCAGGTGCCATTAGGCAGACAAACGACGACTTCATTAGGACGTGCCACGGGCAAATGATGAATGCTGCCCTCCCCGAGCCATATTTGGAACGAGATAAGAACTGGAAGTAGAAGATGGGGGCTGCTATGTAGGTTGTTTCAGGAGAGCTGCCATATTTTTGGTTTCAGATTTGAGCGTTTAAATAAGGGTCACGTAACATCCAAGAGAAAACCATCTTGATGTGTGTATTTGTTCATATCTACATCGTTCAGATCTCTAACATGGATATTTTCTGTCACAGATGAGGTACAAGGGTTTTTTTGTTGTTATTATTGGAGTAGTAAAGCTGCAGAATGCAACTTTGATGATTTATTTATTTATTTATTGTTAAAACCGGCACTGAGTTAAAACAGAAAACCTGCTAAATAATCAACCTCCCCCTCTATGCCCAGTGCTCACGAGGAACAACCAATGAGAGCCAGGAGGCGGGTCTTAGCGCCGTCAGTCATGCTTGTCACACTCTCCCCCTTGCTCTCTGCTACGTTTTTCACAGTATAGCCTACCATAATGGTAAGGCTAGTTAGCATGCCGAATAATTCAGCTTTCCTGTGACGCTGAATTCTTTCTCCTCCTTTGACACATTTAGCAGCGCATACACAAGGTTGACTGACAGCGCCAAGCCCCTCCAATGGCTCTAATTGGTTTTTGTGACTAGCAGTTCATTCCTCCAGATGGAAAAAGCAGCTCAGAGAGGAAGAGGAGGAGCTCGATCTTTCCGTGGCTTATCCGTCTCATGCTATACTGTCATAACATGATGACCCTCATAGCAAACATGCAACAACAACAAAAAAAAAAATATTTTCATTTAAGTTACACACTCCAATCTGTAAACGCTTTCGGATGTTGCCATTTATGTAAATTCAGGTTCATCACAGTGCAGCAACACAGCAGTCTTCAGTGGTTGTTTTCCCATTCTTACCCACCGTCTTGTTGCCTCAGACAGCTTACATGAGCTGCATATACCATCAGAGTTTCTCGCAGCGCCTCCTGCCTTTCTCACGCAAAAAAAAATAAAAAATGGGACAAGCTGGAACGAGGGGTGGCGGCGTAGGGGAGCCAGGGGGTTTGGGGGCGATGACAGAGGTGGAGGGAAGTTAAAGGGGAGGAATGCAGGATGAGAGAGATCACAAGAGACAGAAGCGGAGGGAGAGTCTGAGGGAGGAATCGGGGGGAGGCGGGAGCCACATGCTCCCCCCCGCCCTTCCACGCTGACACACACATGCATGCGTCACCTCACTGTGTTGCAAAATAGGCTACACATGCTCCCTGGAGATGTCAGAACGGATATCATGATGGTTGATGTGGATTTGCATAGGTGTTCTGGGGTCATTTGGGAGGCATCGAAACCATTTTACTGTCCTGAACATCTGATATTAATTATCAACAAATAGTGAAGCAGATATTGAAAAGGTCATGTATTTACAAATATCACTGTTCGTATAGATGAGAAAACTGATATCCAATAATATATACTGAGGGATCCATGGGTACACTTCTCTCTGAACTGTTTTTTTTTTTTATCAAAAAACCATTATTGCTATGCATTTAATCAATGTAATGGGTAAAAGTGTACCAACACATTATAATACAATATACAATGATGGGGTTAAAAGAATGACATCAAATCAAATTGCGCAAGACGAAAAAAATCTCTGCTTTGGAAGAAGCTGTAATCACCGTAGAATAATGTTGTCCAGGTTTGATTGGTCATTTTGTAATTTTTCCAGTGGGCGCGAAGCTTAAAGCATGCATTTTCTTCTTGAACTACTGAAGGAGACGAAGCTACGTATTAGCATCAACGAGAGAGCACCTTACAAGACTTCAGATTTCACTTTGACATGACAGGTGGTGGCTAGATGTTGTTACGCCTAAATAAGTCATTCAGAAATTGCCGCCCTTACCAATAAAGTCTTACCATTAATTTTACATACGTTATCTTAGCTAAAAAATATAATGTTCTGTGCACATTCTATATGTCAAGTATATATTAGGTGAATTGACCATAAGAGCAGCCTCACTCCAGTGTTGGACCCAAATATTTATCATGCTAAATTTAGTCAATCTTCATGAGAGCAGACAGTGCTTGTGAATGGCATAGCATGATGTACCTATTAAGGCACATACATAGCAGTGTGACCAGTATATAAAGAGGATAAATCAATGGGGGAGTCCCAATCGAAAGAAATCCTCCCACTTTCATAAATCTTGTTGTAAATTATTGTGCAAAGAGTGGAACTATTGCATGCAACGTGCTTAAAGTTAGTGGTTTGAAGCCTTTTTATATGTTGGAGCTTATTGAACTGGGAAAAGTTAAGTGCTCTACAGAAAGTATCAGTTTATTACCTTAAAAAAAAACACAATGCAGTAACAGCTTCTTCTTCACCGCTGTGTAGATAAGTTGCACATCCTAAAAAAAATAAAAAAAATAAAATCTGTTGAGCATCTGCCTTAGAGTTACCAAAGTTCATGTGAAACTAACCACATGCTGCACTGTCAAAACAAAATGGTGGGCGATCAGAGCTTTGAAAATTGGCCAGACTGAGCAGATGTTGGGACGTCTCGTGCTGCGGCTAATTATTAAGATAAAAGCGCGGAATATGAAAGTCTGGACGGTTCTGTTATTTACTTAATAGGAACCTGTTCGATTTCTCTGAACCCACAATTATCATTTTGCGCGCGTCGTCGACTGGACGACGCGGCTCAGATGTGTGCCGTGCTGAAACGGGACGAGCATGTTGCGTGGTTCAACCTGGTGAAGCTGCTGTCAAAAAGATTTTTGGGGAAAACAGCAGAAGAGAGGGACGGACTCATACAAAACACGGTGACTCACCAGCAAGATTAACGGATTGGGAAGCGTGACGGTTTGGAAGATTTTGGCCATTTAAGGGGGAAAAAATGAGCTCCTCTTTTGTTATTGATCTGAAATGAAAATATTTGTACTCCTTGTATTTTTTTTCCACCTCTTAGCATGTCAAAACCATAAATTTCAAAGTTTTTTATTAGGATTATATGTTATACTCCAACTCAATGTCAAGACAGACCAGGGTAAATGGCATAAATTACAATTAAATTACATTAAGTAACAAATTAACTGACTTTTAAATTTGCTTACACTGGTTATATACCAAAAACAAAATCTGAATCGGCAGGTCAGGCTTTTTTAAAGATCAATAATCAACCAGAAAATGGTAATCGGTGCAGTGCAAGTGCTAATATGGTTGTCTAGCCAAGACAAATAAACAAATTGCATTAAAGTTTGAGGTTACAACAGGACAGTATATGATTAAAATAAATTGCATACTGCATAGACATCTGTTGCCGTATAAACGTAATTTTACAGGGAATCGTCAAACTAGCGTCATGCTAACAGCTTTTCACTGCTAATATCTACCGAATGTTAATGACTTTAAATAAGTGCCCTGTTGTTTTTTTTTTTGTTTGTTTTGTTTTTTTAGAGTACTTCTCTCTGCACTTTTTCCATCTTTACTGCTTTCATATCGTTCCCTAGCAACAGGTCCCATAGAAAAAAAAAGAAAAAAAGAAGCATCTGTCATTACATCAAACCGTGTCATTACTTTACCTTTTTCCAGTCGGCTATTATGCAGATTGGATGTTGGGTGTCTGTTCTGGTACATTTAATTAGCCTCCCCGATGCATTTTAAATGTGATGTTAAGGTGAAAGTCACAAAACCGAACCGGTCATTTACCCTTCCTGCTGCTCGAGAGAAACCCGCTCTTTGTTTCCGGTCGCGCTCTGTTCCGGGCGTGAACCGCGTCCGGAAACTTTACAACGGCACCTTTGTTGGCGCTCAGCGACGCCATCAGCTCGGCGACCCCCCAGTTAGAGGGAAGAGTTTCAAAGATGGCGGTGTGCTGTGCTTCATTTTAGTTTTTTTTACGAGCCGCTTTCAGAAGGATGGATGAAGCCTCGGCGCATCTTAATGGCCCCCTAATATGATATTCGGAGCTTTCTTAGCTAGCAACAGCTACTTGTGATAAACACATCATTCAGCCTCTGTCTCCTGTTCTTCCAGTTATAAATGATGTTTCACGGCAGCGCTTTTCCCTTCGGAAGCCCCGCTGTAATTTGACTTCATTAAAGACTGTAATGTTAAGGGAGAGCTCATGAAAGCGCACCAGCGCTTGCCGCACGCGATTTCAGCCCCCCTGCTGCTCGAGCGAAAAACGCGTCCTTTTGATGTGCATGAAAGAAGCGGGAATCCACATTTTTCTTTATGAATTCTTTCATTTGTTATCTGTCTCGCTTTAACAATTTGAAACCGAAGTCACCCCGAGCCCCACCGGAGGGGGGGATGACGAGCGCAACGCTTTGCAATTTCTACTTGTTTGTTTTCTTATCCCATTCACCCCCCCCCCAAAAAGCCCCTTGTCTCTTCCCGCCGCTTTGCCTCTTTGTGTCATCGTGTCTCCTGACTCTCCTCTGGCACGCCGGTCCGTCTCGGGAGGCAGGTGCTTGGGCTGTGGTTAGCGTTCTGCATTGCAGGCTCTGATGGGACCGGCGATGCATTATATTGCGAGCCAGATATTGCCTTCTCATGGCTGGAGTCAGATGTGCAATTGGATGCTGCCCATGAACCTTGTGCAGAGGATAAAAGGGGGAGAAAAAAAACAAAACAAAAGGGGAAAAAAAAAAAAACATACTGGCAGAGGGCCTCAGCCAAGATGTTCTTATTGTGTTTCAACTTCCTGGAAACGTCCAGGAAAACATAATTACCGCTATCAGCGCAATAAGTGCTCATTACAGAAAAACCATGCACAAGCATTCATCCGTTTATTGCAGTTTGACTGAATCGTCAAACTGCAATAAACGGATTGATCATTAGTATTTTTTTTTTTTTTCCCCATCACACAGAGCCATCACATCTGTCAGGCATTCTGCTCGGATGGCTGGTTTTATCTCATTTTATTTACAACCGTAAGCATATTTAGGTTAAAAATACTCACTGACGCTTCGCAAAGCAAAAGAAACGAAATGGACTGGCGCTTTACCTATGTTGCTGCACACAGGACTGCGAGGAGTGAGACCTCTGTTCCTCCCAGTGCAGTGGAGCATCGAGATACAAGTTGAGTTCGTTTCATAATGAAGCTCATAAAGCAAATCTGCTCGTATTTCAAACAATTTTTTCCCCGTTTAAAATAGCTAAAATAATTTCAATCTGTTCCAGGCTTGTAAAACATCCCCAACTGACACTAAGGTATGAAAATATACAGACACCGTATACTTTATCCATGCATAATGAAATGTATAAAACAAAGGAAAAATGTTTTCTTAAGGTTTCTTACCTTGGAAACAGACCAGAGATGAGAGAGAGGAACGCTTGCCTGCACATATTGAAATGGGCACTGCCTCGCCAGTTCAATAACTCGCGCTAATCTTTTTTGATCACCTCCTGCTTCGGTTCTTCTTCTTTTTCCTTCTTCTTTTAGGGTTTTTTTTTTTGACAGTTGGTTAGACCGCCACCAACCAAATTCCTGTTGCAGTTCAACGAACACCATCCTTTTCTTTATGTGGCTTGAACGAGACGGCAACTCGCACCGACGTCCCAAAGCACGACTCGCAATTCAGATTTCCGCTTGTATTCCAGACAAAAAAATATGGACCCAAACCGTGGCTCATATGTTGAGGTTCCACTGAAGTGCCAAAGCGGCCCAACAGCGTAAAGGCTTGGGGACAGAGCTGCGCCTTCATCGGATCTAAAAAAAAAAACACTTGCATTTGACAACTATGCACCTGAGCAACACAGCAAGGGTAAAAGCCACACTAGATCCAACAAGATATTCTGTTTTGTGAGATAATTCTGGGAGTTCCAGCATCTGGATTTTTCCCAGAATGAACTGAAGAATAGGCCATCTGGGTTTCCCTCCTTACATTTAGAGCTGTTGTTTTTTTTTGGGGGGTGGGGGGTTACCATTTTTATAGCTATTAGCATAATTAGCATTACAGATAATGAAAATAATTAACTTCAAGACCTCTTAGAAAATCCAGCCAGATCTTAGACAGACCACAAGTTTGGATTGGGGCTGATGGATATCGCTGGAAAACAGTATATTATCGTTTTATAGCAGTCGATATCAATAATTATTAATTGCTTTTTTGTTTTAAATGTTTGACGTAATGCCAACCTGGTGGCATGATCTGGTTTTATCAAGAGCTACGAGGCACGGTCGCAAAAACCTTTCACTGCTTCTGAGCAAGTTATTCGGCACACGGTTGCTAGGCAACCAAAGAGCGATACCAAAACTAGCTTAGCTGACTGTGAGAGACTGAGTGGCTAAAGTCTTTCCTCTGCCAACATCGCACCAGAATGCAGAGCAGTTAAAATTATTCTACCAGACCATATTTATCTATTATATCTATCGATCGCGCGTCTGTTGCTATTGATTGGGTTAGATTTTGCGTTTCCAACTGACTGGTCGCCTGTCATGGTCGCCAGCCTATTTCTCGCCGCACGAAGAACAAAGCGATATTATTTGGAACTCTGAAATGACCTCTGCGCCGCTCCTCCAGCTGGACTCAGTCGAGCCGTGCGAACGCAAACGTCAACCCTGACACGTGCGACCCACGTCCGTCCTTCCTTTTCGTTCAACTTAGCGGGACGCGATCGTGTCGCCAGTTGGCAGCGATTTTCCAGCGTGTGTCCAAATCGTCTCCACTTCTACACCCGGGCCCCCCACCCCCTGTCGCACTGTGTGTGACAATCAACGGATCTGTCGGCCACCCACATCATCACCACTTAGATTACAAAGCCAAAGGTTGCCGCCGGCATGTGCGTGCGTGTGTTTGCGTGCGGGTGGCTGCGCACGTGTTGCTCTCCGAAAAGGAAGCAGCCGAGGAGTGTCAGGCCTGGCCAGGTGTTGCGCGGTGACGGCGGGACCTATTTTCCAGGTGGCTGCTCCTGTTAGAAGCCTGTCGGGCACACAAATCGCACTGGATTGATTTTGCTCAGCCACAGTAAGAAAGGAGAGCTGTGATTACAATGCAGGCGTCGGCCAAACTTTAACAACTTTCAAAGTATCCTCTCTTCTCCCATCGTCTTCATTTTGTCTCCCCCCCCCCTCCGCCTCCCTCCGCTGTCCTAAATAAGCCGTTTTTCATTTTCAGGTTGTTTTCCCGCCGCCGGAAAAAGCTTTTTGAGGGGGGGGGTCAATTGTGTCTCGGTCGAAGCAATTCTAAGCGCCGCAGTCATTTGTTTGTGGCTGCTTAGGGTTAGCAGTCCCCGCGTGCAGTCCGGAGGGACGCATTTAGAGAAAATGAGGCGCATATTGAGCTTTTTAAAACGTAAACTATATATTCATGGAAAGGCACAAAACATCCCGCCTTATCGAGGATATGCCTCCATTTGGGGTTTCAGGTTACGCGCGGCACAATTGAATTTGGCAGCCGCTCAAAGGCTTGTCGAGCTGCTGTCTAATACGGCTCAGCGAGCAGATGCCGGTACACTCAATGCAACTGTTCATTTAATGGTCTGTTCATTTAATGGCATCCACACCAGATAGAGCTCGGATGTTGCCAGCCTGAAGGAGACGCAGTCAAAGACAGCTCCCCGGAGAGAAAACACATCTTTCTCTGCTGTTCGCTACTGCAAAAGCAGAGGTCAACCTCCACATTTTCTGTTTTGTTTTTTTTTCTCCTTTTGCCGAGGTTTAGAGGCAACGTGCGATGAAACACGCAGGCCATTTGTGAGAAATCAATGCATGGACACGTTTTGTGGGTAAAAAAGCAGGGTTGATTTGAATTGGATGCTAATGGCGACTTTGAGGCGCTGCTTCTCTATCTGTTGTTGATCGTTCTTTTAAAGAAAAAGGTTTTACTTGAAGGACTGCTCACCGAGCGAGCGCGGAGCCTTTATACCCGACTACCAAAGCGGTAGCACTCCACATCGGCTCTCGGTAACCCTTCCCTTTGTCATGTTGGCAGATTGAACAGCGTGATTCCTTACCCACCTACTGGTGAACAGGTGGCCTGAAAAGAAACTGCTTAATGATCCTTCTCCGGAATACCTGCTCATTTAAAGTTCTCGTGGCATGCCCGCCCATGCCCAGGAAGACTGTTTAGCTCTCTCTAACTTTCCCACAGTTTGTCACTTTGCAGCCGCAGACTTCGTTGGACTTTTTGGGGTTGCGTGCGAGCGAGAAACGGAAAGCAACTCACAGTCACGAAGTGGGAGGAAAACGATGCGAGGCTTTTGAGAATTTTCATAAAACGTTCTCATCTAGATGCAGCTCAGATTTACGCCGGTTTTGACGTCTTGCTACATGAATTGGATTTATGTTTGGACTTTGATTGGACCATACTATATTACATTAACACATTACTGGGACTTAATGGAAAACATTCTTTCTATAAGTTGAGAGTTATTTCTTTCGACACGGTAACCCTCTATTTTAGTGTTTTGGGTTGCTTCGGCTCACATATTTGGATTTTCTTCTGAACTGTATTTATCTCCAACCGTCTTCCATAAGCTCTGATCATCTTCAGTGTCCCTGCTGAAGAAAAGCCCCACAGCATGACGCCGCCGCCGTGTGGCGGTGGCTCTTTGCCTCGCGACACGAAAGCTCAACTAATACGGATTTTTCCATTTAAAGTTCATCGCAGATTGCCAATATTTTAAACCAGGTTTATTTATTTTCATTTGGCTTAACTATTTTCCTAAGTTTCAATTTTTTGACTTATTATGTAATTGTTTTCCAAATTTCTTTCAAATTAAACATGTGAGTTATTTGCTTTTTAAGTCAATTATTGATTGTTTTCTTCTGGTTTTTCCGCCGATTCTGAGAAATGCGGCACAGAAGTTTGGCATCTGAAAGAATTGCACCCCATTTACATGTACTTTGAATTTTATGAGAAAAATTGTAGGTGTAGCAAATTACACGTCTACAGATGTATATATATTTGTCAGTGTTGACTTAATTAGACTCTTGCGGCATATAAAAGCCAGTCCCTCGTCGCCCCTCAAATAGCAAATATGTATGCATCTCCTTGGCTTTCTGCCAGAACTGTGCTATTTAGTCTTCAAAGCGAGGCAGCGTTGGTGTTACAATAACTGTTATCAATATGCTCAGCACATCTGTTTCTACAGTTCTTCTCCTTTGTGTACATGTTTTTTTCATTCTTCCTTCACTCATGTTGCCACGAAGCAACAGTGTAGCAACGGCATAAGAACTCATAATTAATCCAGCGCCTATAATTGCGCTTCAGTCCATCTGGGCTGCTCTCATGGCGGCACAGCCAGATGTGTTTGTTCCATCACGGGCCAATTACCTCCTGCAACGCTCCTCTGAAATGCAAACTGCAGAGGAGAGCGGCTGACTCGAAAAGGCCGAGGCTTCGTAAGGCCGATGCATTCGACGCCCGCTTTTGAACCCCGTTGCTTGCGAACGTCGCCCGTTTGCATCCGCGCTTTCGAAAAGCCGGACCCCATTAAAGCTTGACCCTCGACCGGCGCGGCGGCCGCCTCTCGACGCAGGCCGGCGACTGGGTCGGAGAGGTCGCGCACGGCGACGGCGCCGGACGGCGGTAGGAGGGGAAGCGGAGAGCTGGAAGATGCAGAGGGCGGAGGTGTATTTGCCGGGCAGCACTTTATCAGCCGAGTACAGCCTTCCCCACACCGACCGCGGCTTGTATGTTAATGTGCACGACGAGTGGCTATCTCAGGGCCACAGCTGGAGCAGCACAAAGTTGAAGAGTTCACCCAGTGGGCTGAGAGCTGGCTCTGATTCAGTAATACTCAGAGTCAACCCCAGGCAGGTCCGCAGAGAGCTCTGCAGCAAACAGCGCTGAGCCAAACATGCCCCTGTTGCCCCAAATCCCCGTCCCCTGCCACACAGAAGCACACGTCTAATAACAAAGGTGTTTGGCAATCTGCCCCTTTTTTTTTTTTTTACTGCCTTCCTGGAAGGTGGAAAAACTTGCAGCTATTAAACTGGTGGAAGTGAACATGAAATAAGTGATTGATTGATTATTTATGGGGCTTTGAGATAATGAACTCACAAGATTACTGGGATCGGTTCAAAACTTGCTGTAGACTCATCTTAAGTCTGAAAGTCATATTAAGCTTGAGAAGATTTATTTTACCAGTTCTTTCTTCGGGGGCAGAATGATAATACATTATTTACCAGCAATAATAAAAAAAAAAAAAAAAAAAAAAGAAAGAAAGAAAGAAAAAAGAATTGGGTTCACAAGACTCCAATCCGTAGTGGGCCAACAACTCTCGTGTGTCAGCGAGTCGAAATTCACAGAGTTCTGTGGAATATAAATCTAAATTATTCGCAAACAGATTTGCTTATTTGTGGATTTTTTTTTCTTGGCGCACATCTAAAATATTTGAAAGACAAATGCGTCTTTGGAGGCTGAAACACTGAGGCACAGTGCTACTCGACATGCTATTGGCTGAGATTTGCAGAAGAGCCATTCATATACAAGAGGCAATCTTCAGAGCTCTTCCTTGAACAACTGTCTTCACGTTGTGCATTAATGCACATTAGGGTGTATCTGGTGCTTGAGTTGTTAAACTAGGCAGTGATAAACACTTTTAGAGGGGAGCTCAGCGAGTCGCAGAAGGATCCAATGTACGTTTATTGGCTGATTTCCGGAGTTAACATTTTGGTACATTTGACAGTCTTTTAAAATAAAATTGAGGTCAATTTCATTTCAAACTTTTTCCACTCTAAACTCAATTGAGACCTTATGTTTGGGATCACAGTCCTTTCTGAACACTGAACTGCATCCAAGTTTTAACTGACTAGCTTCCCGGTTAAAGAAAAGGTAATGAATTTGGGGGTGCTGGTCTTAATAAGTCAATCCAGTTACCAGTATCTTAGTGACATAGAAAAGATGGTGATAGCAGCAGCACAAGTCTGCATGTGCCTTTTGCTCTGACTGAGCAGACACACTTCTTAATGCACCACCGTCCATCTGACCGTAGAAATGCGTCGTTCAGCAGAATCCGGAGCAGGTGACAGCATGTTGAGGACGGGTGCTGCAACCACTTTGCTTGTGTTTTAAATCTCTTGACACGATGCCGTGACACAAAGCCGAAGCCTTGAGGCGAGTACAAGTTGGAAGTCACACTCCAATGCATCTGCTATACCCGTTGCATGATCTGCAAAAGGTCACCTGGCCCTGTGATCCCAGCGAATTCATTTGCATGATGTGAAAAAAACGAAATTGTCAGTAATTAACTCGGATCTGAAAGGGACTTTTGACTTGTCCGAGCTTTTTGGCTCTTGCTGTTTTGACAATTTGGCTCAAACTTTTTATCACCTCTGAACAAAAAAGCTTCCATGTCTGCAGTTCAAATTTTGGAGTTAAAGTGTCAGCTTTGAAGTACTTTGTGCTTAGCGCTCTCTCACTAAGTGGATTCACAGTAGACGATAACACGGGTGTTCTAGCATTTACCATCTTAGGAGTGACTTGAGTCTCGAGCGTTGCAGTGTTGTTCCTAAACATCCCAACACACATTTCTTTTCATGCGAGAGAGACAGTTTGGGTTCAGGTAGTTGAAACTTTGACACAGTTGGGTTTTTCAACTGGAAAACAGGCTTTGAAAGGCTCACATTTAGCTTCCTGAATGGTCTGTAATAGAGGCCCAGACCTCAACCTCATTGAGTTTCCAGAAAACCAACAGGTATAAAAGATGCTTTTGACCTTATGTGGAAAGTCCACATCAATGAATTAAACAAACAGGAATAACCTTAGCTTATATAGTCAACAGTGTTGAGAGGAGACCAACACAGTGCAAAAGAAGCATGAACGGTCACAACCTCTGGTACAGCAGTGCCGTCTCATTCTGTTTTTACACTCATAATAACACGTCAGAGACTGATCGCATGCTTGAGCAGATGAGCTATGAGCCTAAATATCTGTGTGTGTGAGTGTGTGTTTATGTGGACGAAAAAAAGAGGCAATTTTCCAACTCAAGAGACACTGGTTTCTGTTTTGACAGGAAAACTTGTGCAGAGACGCTTGCTGAGAAATAATAAAAAAAACAACAACAAAAAAAACAAGAGGATATACAAAAATAGAGGTGTGTATGTGTGTGTTTCTCTGCTCAACTTTGCTGTCATCTGCTAATAGACACCACAGCCTCCCTAATGTGTGTGTTTGCCTCTGTTAGCTGGCGTGTCAGGACACACGCCGCTGCTTGTCCTTACGACCTCACCGAAGTGAAACAGGCTTTATTGGCAGGCTAAGGGAATGATGGCTGCCATCTTTGCTCTGCCTGACGGATCTGCAGCAGCCTCTACGAGGGGGACGCGTGCATTGATGGATGCAGATGGCCTAATAATAGGAGACGGGGACGAATGGATACACTCACCGGTATTAACCGCGACTTGCCTTTTATTTATGGGACATAACGGTGGTGATTTCCTAACAAAAGATGGGCAGGGAAAAAGATCTCATCATTGTTAGCGTTGCACACCTCTCCAGTGTAGGGTGCCGTAACTTTTACCTGTCAGCTCCACAAGGACGTGCTCTGGGCAGGCATCAGTCCTGGCCCAGGAGGAGTTGCGAGTCGGGCATGCGGTGTGGAGCACAGGGTTGCGCAGCCGCTCGACACGGTCCACTGTAATTGGTCCTTTTTCATTCCGCCGGCGGAAGAGACGAACTCGCTGCCGCCTTTTGTCCCGTTCGCCATCAGTCTCCAAGCCCTGCCCGGTGGAAAATCAATAGCCGATCAGCTTACCCAGGTGGCGGTCTCGGCGGTGGCACATTTAGGTTTAATCTTCTCCAGCATTATGACTCATTGGCCCCGTTGGGAGGAAATGAAAAGCTCTGCGGCCCGACGAGCAGAAGTGCGAAGGGGAGGAAACTTCTCATGCGTCTGAACAGTCGGTTCAGTTTTTACTTCAATTAATTCAAACGAGCATTAACCAGAGCCGTTAAGCATATTTAAATGAGTAAGTGCTAAATATTTTATGCACTTACATTATTAAGGGAGACTTTTAAGTACCTACCATGCTGTTTAAATAATCTGAGTCATGCAGACATCACGGTCTGGTCGGTGCTGGACTATACGTGTTTGAGCTTCACAAAAGAATTCACACCTTTTGTGAATTATGGGACATAACGGTGTCTCCCTTCCTTCTCACACCTTTTCCAACATCTTGTCATGAGCGTCCATAAGCTTTGATGTATTTTGAAATTTTGGTCTTCCTTACTAAGATGCTCCTCGATGAACTTCCTGTAAAAGTTACCCAATTAGTAGGCTCTACCTGGATGACTTGGACTAAATTAAGAATATGAGGCAGGACTTGCAAATTGTTGTGTATTGACTTTCTGTCCAGTGTGACTCAGCTTGAGCTACTTTGTAAAAGAACAAAGAAAAAAAGAAAAAAAATCCCCTCAATCTTTAGTTGGGCAAAGTTGCACAGGCAAAAATTCAAATTCTAATATACTTTATTGATCCCAAGGGGAAATTAAATACGCCCCAGGAAGTATTCCCATAGCTTCACAAATTCATAATAGTTTGTGTTGATGAAGCAGAAACTTCCATTGAACTTTTTTGGCTGCGATGTGTCAAAATTTTGAGGAAATTCAAGGGATCCGAGTGACTTCGCACGGCAAGGTGGTACGGGGGCTGACATGGGAAATGAAGTGCTGGATACGGTAAAGCGTTGTCGGACGTGCGTGTCTGCTCGTGGGTTCTGTCACACGTCTGGTAGCCTTTGCCCGTCTGGTTATCGGCCGCCCTCACATCTCCCTTCCTTCTCCGGCGAGATTAAAAGCGCGCGTGAGGTAGAGGCAAGAGTTGCGCGGACGGAGGCACACACCGCCGAGGCGAGTGGAGCGGAGAGCGAGAGTTCAAGGAGGCTGACCTCACTCGATGCGCTATTGATTTGCTCATTTGAGTTCACAGCGAGAGTCTGACACTGGAACCTGACAGCTGAAGGCTCCATCTTGAGATGCCAGCGTGAATGAGATCATCTCCAAAAAAAAAAAAAAAAAAAAGGAGAGAAAAAAATAAGGCATCTGAGTTGGATGAGAGAATGACCACAACTCAGTAAAAAATATTTGAGTCATTTTCTATGTTTCTGCATCAATAGCAGCAACTTGTGTCTGCAGATAATTGTTAAATTATGTCTGCCGTTTGATCGTATTACGGGCGAAGGTTCAGCTGAGCAGCAAATTCTAACAATTGCATGAAAAATCAACCAGCCCTGGTTTCAAAGCTCAATATTTCCTCAGAGCTTTCTTTTTTTATTTGTCTTATTTCTATCTTTGCCGTGTCACTTCTCGCATGTAAGGGCGACATTTAAGATTTATGATCTACAGAGGCTGGCATGCATAATTCAGGCATGCAAACTTTTCTGACGAGTTGACCGAGAGGCGAACCGAGGCTTTGGGTTACAGTTCAGTAGCCCGACGCCGAAGCTGCTGGAAGGTATCGCGTGGGCCGCTCGGTGGATGTTGGTCTCGCTTTCTACTCCGTTGCAGATGATGTATGCGCAGGAAGATGCGCATGGACACAACCTCGATGTGCATTCGGCATTTCGCATTTAGAGGAAGCCCTCGCTGTATTTTTAGCCAAGGAAGGATCAAATGCAGAAGTATAAAATATGTACTGCTTTTATGGACTAGATGAGAGAATGGTGAAGTAAGGCTTTTGTAAATGAATGATTTAAGGTGTGACAGGACTGCAAATGGCTGACTTTAAAGGAGTTTGCTTATGTTAGGTTCCCCCCACCCCCTCTGCTTAGGAATTTCTCCTTGGGCATTTCTCTTTGGAGGATTATAAGACATGCTCCACTTTGAGTAGTTTTGGGTCAGAACTTGCTAAGAGCACTGCATTTCCCTATTGGCGTGGGAAACCTTGAGATCCCCAAGAAAAGATTGAAAAGAAGCGTCACTGCTTGAGAGGGATGTCTGTGTTTGGGTTTCCTTCTTTGACTTATGAGCTGTCTAACCCGACGTTGGGGATGGATGGAGGTACAGAGGAATGGGACTTTGGTATATTGTGGTTACTGCTACTTTCCGACAGTTTTAAGCATAGCGCATAGCCAGATTATTTGGACTTTTCCTGAAATTCCTGTCTGAACCATATAAGCTTTTCTTCTTTTGGAAATACGGTTGAATCGCTCATATAAAAGTTACATTCTGAAGGTAATGTAAAAATTAGTTGCTCTCCATTTGAAGAAAAACTCACCATCAAGTTGTTTCCCAACTTATAACATATGGTGCTATATTGAAAAACATATGCTAAGTGCATCTAGGGAGAAATAGATAAAATGTGTTTTATTGAACATTAACTTTTATCATATCTTTGAATTATGTGTGCGGCTTTTGATGCCCTCCTGTTCTGAATGGTGCATGCTGGGATCAAAAGCGCAGACAATCTTTTCAACGTCAAATAATCACCTTAAACTAATCTTAAACGTGCTTGAATCGGCAACTATTTTTGATCGTTTGAAAGCGTGCCCCCGTGTCATGGGTGGATTTCCATCAAAATGTCCTAGTTCCATTATCCTTATCAGTTTCCATTACAGATGCTGCTACGCTGATGGCTCAGGGCAGAGTGTTTGCTATTTACTTAAAAAAAAATTTTCTCCCCCCCTTTTACACCTCCACACTCCCACCCCACAATGCAGAACTTGAACAAATTATCAATGGCAACTATACCTTGAAATTGGAACTTGCTTCCAGAACTCCCCAGGCCTCAGTTCCAGGACCTCCTCTGCATAGATGTATTTTTACTAGGCTTCCAGCCTTTATAAAAACTCAAAGCCACAAACAGGAGTCACACTTCTTTAACGGCTGTGCTCAGGCTTCCCTAATGGCATTTGATTCCTCCTTGCAGCTCCTGAAATACAGAGCAGATTTATCTTCGAGGCCGCAACGGCACATCAAACGCCGTGCGGCAGTTTGTTACGCCTGCTGCACATGTGCAAACATCTGCATATCATCGCGGTAGCTCCATTTATCCTCGCAACATTAAATCCATTTACCTCTTGCACGCCAGGAGTCTAAATCTGGGGCCGAGTAATTAAATGCCATTCTCTTTCTTCATTAGAAAGATAATTAAGTAGAAAACCGGCACTTGTCTCGTTGCTCTTTTCCGCAGATGTAAGTAGGACTCGGATGAGGTAAACTAGATGTTCCCTTGACTGAAAATCTCCTGATCAGTGGAGCCACCTGAAATTTCTTCAAGTCATTCGGCGTTTGTTTACCTGTCTTTATCACTCCGGTTGCCTCCGCCTTATTTTTCTCTGTTTTGTGCAAGACCGACAGACGACACATGCGATTTATGAACCACGTGTAAAGGATTTCAAAGTGCAATTGTGCACTTAAATACATTCAGCTGTCTTTGGGTGTCTGCTGTTGACAAAAGAAGGCATATCTGCTTAGAGATCTAAATCTGACAATAGCACTTTGCAGCTTCTCAAAGTCTTAGCCGCTCTCACAAATGGGCGCCTGCCAAGGTATCCCTTTTTTTTCCAGAGGTAGCTGCAAGTCAGCGATAGCAACGGGAGATGCTGTGATGAATTTGAGAAAACTCTCACCATTGGTGTGAGATCTGGATAAACCTTCTTATTTTAGAACAAGTGCGCCGCTTCGGTTGGGGATTATTGGAGATTAGGAAAGCAATAAATACAGCTAAACATACCCTTGAATCCTGTTAGCTTCCTAAAGATGCATGAAGATGGTGGTGAGATGAGACGGCAGTTACTTATTATCTGCTTAGTCGCTGCCTAGGCGAACTTAACAAGAACAGCAAAATGACCTTAAAATACTTCTGTGGTTGGCTAGCCATCTGGTTGTTAAACGTCTGCCTGCTTCAAAAGGCAAATTTCACTCAAAGAGACGCAGAAGAGCAGTTCGCATTCCCCCGAATTTGGGTTAGGGTTAGAGTTACCCTAACCCTAACCCCTAACCCTAACCCTTTGAACAAAACCCTTGAAAAAATCTGATTAACCTCAAAACCCGAGCTAAGTTTCATTGGCCACACCCCAGCCTAATGGATGTTGGATCTGCAGAATCAAACAAATACTTATCACACAATATCAAGTAGGCTAAACATTTGTTTGTCTTTTTTTAAGCAACAGATGGTTCCTTGGTGCCATTATGAGAGCACCAAGGAACCGAACCCCGGAAATCTGCAGGCCTTATTTACCTCGCTTATAATTAGTGTTCATAATACAACTAATTTGGCATTCTTAGATGATGCCTTTATTCCCTTCAGAAATGAAATCATAATTTGGGTTATCACGCAGAGATAACCACAGATTCAACAGTGCTGCACAGAAAATCAAGAGGGGAAATACCTCTTCGCAGCGCTGTAATTAACTAGTAAAGCGCTCCGCTCACCAAAAATAAAACCCAAACGCCTTCTTTCCGAACGCAACCGTTCCGAGATTTCCATTTGTCAGACGCAGTAAAGGGAACAAACCAATCCCTTCATGTTTTCATAAATGATTCGGCGGTTACGCGGCGGCAGCCAGCGCTCCTTTTTCTCCCTTAAAAGGTGAGAGAATGCCGTGACAGGGCACAAACCGAGCATGAGACAAAGCATTCATGGAAGCTCGCGTATTCTTAAAAGCCCGGAGCTATCGTCAGCGTACACAATGTTTTCAGAGACATCCAGGCAGATGTTCCTGCTCAAGCTTGATTGCCTTCACCACGGCCCATCAGGGATTGCACTTACCCTGGCGAAAGCCGACAAAAAAAGACATACAAGCCGGAGTTATTTTAGCTGCGCTCAGCTCCTCCATTAGGAGGAGCTGAATAATTGACGCTGCTCTGTCGGTTCAGGGCAAGAATTAGTTGGACTAGATTATGCGCCTGATAATGTTTGTTGTTATTTTCAACGAGATGACGCTACTTGATTGCCAACGAGCAACTTAAAAATAACCAAACTGTTTGCTTTCACACACAAACCTTTACATGACTCCGACCTGTAACCAGCAAGTGTTGGTCATGTAAAGATTCAAAGTGTAGGAAATATGTGAAGTTTATGAAAACTTGTCAAAGCGATGTAAAGAAAAATTGGCTGCATCGGGAAAAAAAATCTTAGAAAATGTAGCTGCATTCCTTCGTCTCTGTTTTTGGTGTCTTTATCCATCAGGGTTAGAGCACCATATACAGGCCTGGCATAGGTACTGCAGCCTCTGGATTTTAGTGCATCATTAAATAAACATTAGACTGGCTTTGGTCAACATGCCTCTGAATGCTCAATTTGAAAGCGAACTCAGCAAATATTTAACATTTGAAAACCTTTTTTTTTTTTTTTTTTTTTTAAGTAAAGAAAAAAAAAACCCTAACTGCTGGTAATAATGAAATAAATAGGACTGAGGTCACTTTGTAGAGCATGACGTTTGTGGAATGTATTCAGTTGTTAGCCCCTGTCGTTTCATACAGTATGTGCAGTCTGATAAAGTTACTTAGTAAAGATGAAAAGTTTTCTGTTTGACTCACAATAACAGCTGTGAAACAATTTTTTCCATATTTACAGCATTGTTTTATACACATATTTTTGTTTTTCAGCGTTTTCTTTTTGGGGTTTTTTTTTTTGTTTGTTTGTTTGTTTGTTTTTTGGGCTCATCCATGCAGAGGTTCTGCTGATCTTCGAAGGCCTTCACTGCAGAACATGTGGAGGGAGCCTGACATTTCACGCACAGCAAACAAAGAGCTGGTAGTAGCAGCGTTGTACGCGGCCCGGTCCTCTGAACAAACAACGTCGGAGCAGAGCGTTCGACTTTGTTGTTGCGGCGAGGGAGGCAGTCCTGTGATGATGTGAAATGGTGCAGATTTGATCTGCCCGTTTCATTATAATTGCCGGGCAATTACGATGCAGGTACTTTTGGCTGAATTTATAAAGCAGCTTTTGTTTTCTGATCATAAAAGCCAAACGACAAGTTGTTGTTCGCAGCAAATGAAGCTTTTACATAATCTTTGTCTAATTTTAAATGGTAACAAAATAAGAACAAAATAAGTCAAGATCTGCTTTTTCAGATAAATAAAACCTTTCTGTTCCCTCAGTGAGATGTCACTTCTTCTACAGCGTATTTATGCTTCACCCCACCATCGACCGGCTCCACATGCGCCGTCGCAGTTGCGCCCGGGTGTGGGGAGAAATGGAAGCCAGGCTGGCGTTTGGTCAGAGAGGCCTGTGGCTGAAATTTATCACCCCGCCACAGTTTCAGCACCGCGTCTCACCAGGACAGGGGCGGCCAATATTCAGCTCCCCCGAGGTGATTAAAATGGTCCTCTGTTTAATTTACGCCCGCCTGGTGAAGCGTGATATCATTATTAGAAAGCATTATAATTCAAGGTTATTATGGACATTATCTGCTGTGTTTTAGAGCAGCCAACTGTAAGTCGGTGGAAACCTATTACCCTTTGTACGCACCTTTTTTTTTCCTCCCCCAATAGTCAGAAAAAAAAAAAAAGGGATCTGTTGTTCTGTATCAACCTTTTCGGTCCTCGGGGATACGACCGCAAAACATTTCTACATATCCACTGTGCTGGCCAGTTTTTGCAGCGACTGCAGTGTTGTGGAAATGCACCTGGCAGAGGAGTCTGCATGACACACTGAGCACCTGGATCTGCTTTAGTGTCTGTTCCACACGCACGGAGCAAAGAGGCGCTCCGGCAGCCGAGCGTCGACCGTTCTTGTCGGTTTGACGAGCGAACAGAGCCGCGGAGAGAGTGACGTTTGAGCTTCGGCGGCGTGTGCAGCACGGTACGTTAAGAGTCGAGCCGGGCAGGTGATTGTTCTTCAAATGATCGCCACCTCCTCCCCCACCTCCAGAGCCCACCATGTGGGGGGTGACACACGTGGGCAGAGTGGCAGGTGTGAGCGGTTTGAGAGCGATGATGGCGCTCCATATTGCTTTTGTCAAAAAAAAAAACACAGACAAAATTGAGCTGTTGTTGGCAGCAGAGGCGTACGAGGATGCCGTTTGAATAGTTTCCCTTTGTGGCTCTTGTGACACATTTTAAAACCACGCCGTCCGCATTGTGTGTCCAACACAAGTGGGGAAATGTGACCATCGAGTTCCTGAATGGCCATTTTTCCAAACAAGGAGTAGAACGCTTTTCAATTGAGATGTCTCTCTTGGTCTTTGGACGTTATGCTTTATATTAAATATTGAGAGCCAGAGGCTTTTTATATGAACTTTGAAGAGATATTTTATAGGCCTGTCACAGTAGCAAGTTTAGCTGGAAGATGAATTGTCCCGAAAGTTACGATAATGTTGTTGTTTTTATGCATCAAAGACCAATAAACTGTATATTCTAAAGGACATTTAACACTGGAAGTGGAAGACATTTTAAATAGCCAAAAATAAATAAACGAAACAATCAAAACAACAAACAAAACTCAATGATGAAGACTCGCAAAAACAAAATTGTCCTTGAAAAGAAGGGGCCAGTTGAGACCAAAGCACCAGGTTGAACACTTTTGTCATCCAGTTGTTGGTAGAAAGAGAGAAACGGAAAAAAAATGCTAAATCATACAAATGGAAATTATTTCATCATGCAGTTAATTGATTTATTGTGTGTTGCACCAGGCCTAACATGTAATAATGTGTTATAATTGAGCTATTTGTGTTGCCTTAATTTGCACCCACTCTGAATAGTATTTGTATTTGGATTAATGATATAAAATTCAGAGTGGTTCTTATTTGATATCTATTAGTCTATTTTCCTTTATTTGGTGGTTATTTTTGCATTTTTATACTGACGTCAAAGCTGCAGCAGGCAACTTTTACAGAAAGACTTTTGACACATTTGTTAAAAACTGTCTCTGTCCTGTCAATTTAATATAAGACAGATAACATTGAAGAACAAATTGTGCTCCCCTGCCTCTTCTCTGTGATCCCACTGCCACCTGCAGAAATGCTCCAGCAGAAAGAGGGTTGTAGCGCTGTCAACCACACTTGTGTACTAGCAGGATCTGCCCAAGTGCAGGAGCTGTAGCCCTGCAGAGAGCCAGGCGGAGGCTGTGAACAAGCGCGTACACAAGGGTAATTAACAGCGCAAAAAGCCTCCTCCCTGCTCTGGTTGTTTCTGACCCAGTGGTGTATTTCTGTAATGGGATTAGGACAACAAGATAACGGCAGAGTATCTACATTTTTTATATATTTTTTCTGTCTCCTACCCTACTGTCAGGGACAATAGTTTTAAAAAATATGTTGAAAGAAACTATTTTTAAAGTAAATGTCACCTACTGCTTTAATAAGTGCTATTAATGGTTAATTGCTGTGACATTTGAGGAGCACTTGGATCATTTCTGACACAGTTGGGGACAATCACTTCACATGCCGTATAGGTTGCAACTACTGTAGGGTTTTTTTCATGTAGCATCGTGTCTATGCTATTAAAATGAAAAGCAGATTTCAAAAATATAAAAAGTCCCAAATATTATTGATTTAAATTTAAATAATTCTAACATATAATATTTAATATGCTAAAATTTCTTCTTTTTTTTTTGAGAGCGAGCACAATTTCCAACCTCTGCATCAGTTTATGTCCTGGAAATTGGGGCTATCTGTGCTTAAGTGTGCACGCGCACGCGCGTGTGTGTGTGTGTGCAGATGAGCGAACATATTGCACTGGTAATGGTTTCTCATTCCTTTTGCCATCCCATAAGCAATCATCTGTCTCTCAGCCTCCACGTTTATCACACACACAGCAGAAAATCTCGGGGCACTTTCTCCCTCAACGAGGTGTGATCCATATTTCATATATTGCCTGTAAATCGCTTTGGCCAGGACTGTTATGACAAAGGCCTGGATGTGGTGGGGATGTGTGTGTGTGTGGGTTTGGGGGTGTGGGGGAGCAGATTGGCTTGCGTGGCTGACTCCTACTGTACCAAGAATACAAACCAGCCTTCCTGTTGAACTGTAAAAACGCTGTATATGGGTGTCAGCCTTCAAGGTTGAACTATTTCTTCACAATTGCGCTGGTTTATACTTGGCAAACTGGGGCGCATTCATCGGAACCAATTTGTAGAGTGCATTAAGATGGAGGGGGATTAAAATGTTGGGAAAAAGGCATCATGAGGCTTCGTGAAATAGAGCAATCAAAGTCCCATTTTGCCAGAAAGTCGTGCTAATTCCCCAAACCCTCCCCCCCTTTCATTTTCACATCAAATATTGTAGAAGCTGCGTATAGTTTGTCCGTACAGGGCGTGATTTTTTTTTTTTTGCATATAACCATTATGTCAAGTCATCCGAGTCCTCTGAGCTCCTCAAGTGCAACACTTTGATCCCCTGGCGTCAAAATTTATCACTTCTCCTTTGATGGAGGGACTCAGCTGTATGTTTGTGCGTGTGCGAGGGTCCCGGCTCTTTGAATTTCCACATGCTCAGCCCTTTGATCCCGGATCAGCTCGGGGACAGTGGCTCTGTCGCCGGCGTTTTCATAGGAAAGGGGGGTGCGCAGATAGCAGACGCACCCGAGCCTGTAATGTGTGCGTGCTCTGGGTTAATGCTCGGGGAGATCAGCTCGCTTAAAAAAACAAGATTTTTATATTAGTTTCAACCTCTCACAGTTAAAGGAATAATCTCCCCCTCACCTCCCCGGCAGCCCGACACAACTGCCGCTCAATACGGAGCTGGGCTTCGTGTATTTTTCAGTTTCTAATGTGTAAACAAACGTTACATAAACTATGATGAGTGAACTCTGAAAATGTCAATTGGGCAGTTTTTCCTCCCCTTGATTTCAGGTCTGAACACTGAACAATGCTGAATGGCTACTGGCCATTCAGTGCCATTCAATACGTATTGAATGGACGCATATCAAAAGCAGATCAGATTCCATCATTGTCACATTTTGGCTAAATTTGGCATTTTGGACTTTCCAAATTTGATAAAGTATAATCTTTTGAAATAGATTTTTAAGTGTTTAAACGGATATGCACCTACACCATTAAGTGAGAGAGACTGCATGGCAATAGCAGATCCGATGGAAATTGTAAGGCCCCCTTTCGAAGAACCACTTTTGCTCAAAGCGTTCCGTCCGTGAGAGGATCTGCAGTTTGGAACTCACTTCCTCTCAATTTAACCAGTTTTATTACGTTCAAAAACCCCACAAAACTCTGGTTGTGTCAAAAACGGAACTGGATCCATTTTTGATCTTTTTTCATGTTTCACTGTTTGTTTGTAGATGTTGTCAACATCATGTTGTGCTATTTTAAGTGATTATCACTTAAATATTTTAGAGGTACTTTTTAAGAGCCCGTCATTCATACCACTTTTCTTGTCTTAGCATAGTCACAAACTTCATTGGAATTGAATTTTTTGTTTTGTTTTGTTTTGTTGGATTTTGGGTTATGGACTAAAACCAAAAATGTAAAACGTATCAAGCTACAGAAAAACTCTGCATGATTTACCGTCCTTTTTGACAAGTAAATAAACTCCACATGGTTTTGGAAAGAGTCACGTCTGAGAACGTTCTGCTGTCAGATGTTCCCACGTTTGAACAAGCATGCCTGTCATAATGACCGAAAAACACAATTCATTGCTCAACTTCCATTGTGATAATTGATATTTTAAGTTCGGTTGCATTTCGATTTTCTTTCCTTCATACTTATTGTTTTGTTTGGTTGTGTTTCATTATGGACGTTTAACACATCTCCTGGTTCCAGTGTTAAAGTTTATCAGCCTTCAAGAGTGAGAGCCTGCATTATTACCCCACTATCAACACATCACGTGAAAATTGTCTCAAAACGACAATTATATATATATCTATAGATATAATGGATAGCTACAGTCTTAGTGCTGTAGTTTTTCTTATTGATTATTTTAATCTGAAAGGCAATCCATATTTATTGCGTTCTATTGCCACATTTGGATGGTGTTAAGTCTATTTTATTGTCATTTGTGTTTTTTTTGTACTTCGTAAATGTTTTGTTTGAAGTCAAGATGAGAATTGTCACACAACCATCTTTATAATCTGCTATACTATATTATGCTATTTTGTACTATTCTATGCTAGGCTTTGTATAATATGCATGCTGCGCTTTGTTATGCTATACTACAAGTGAAGCCTCGGGAACTGCAAAGACAGTATATGTGATAAACACTTAATAGGTGACTGTATTTTCTTTATTTTTATGCTATTGTTTCTGTCTCCTAATGGTTAAATATCACTGAACTTAATGTCACTGTTTTATCTCCCTTTTTTTAAATATCATGTATTTATATCTTGGACCTTTATGAGGACAACTTGCTGATGTGACATCCCATTATGCAAAACGCTGCTTGATATTATCAGCTTGCCTCCGCGTTTGGTACAAGGCAGGATGGTCTGCGGGAGCAATATCAGGATCCGTGTGCCCTTAAAGTAGCGCAGCTGCTGAGTTTATTTTCAACCCCACCACCCTATAGGTCGCCATTCATTCATTGCGGAAGATCGTCGTCGTATATTTTGGCAGAAACACCGCCTTGTTGCCTTGTTGTCTTGATTGAACTCAAATTGCGGGTTGCGGGTTAAGGCGGCGTGACTCTTAACGCGGAACAGTTAGCCGGTCTTTAAGTGAGCGGCTGTAGTTTCACTTTAGAGCTCTTTGTGATGACTGCAAGGCTGGGGGTAAAAAAGAGATGGCCTCCCTCTCGAGGTAATTTATTCCTTTCTTTTGCCAAGGCGGGCCAAATCAATTCACATCTGCTATTTCTCAAAGTAATATCTACAGGCGAGGCTGTGTGTGTTTGTGCAGAGCATGGTCTGTGCTTGCAAAGTGGCGCCTGCTTACTCGGGCAGATTGATTGCGGAGAGCTGTTATCAAAGCTCATGTCAAAAAAACTTCCTTTAGTCTGCAGCCGGTTCTGTACGGCGGTAGTTGTTTGGTGTCTGTCTCCGCCAACCGCAGCAGTTTCACGCCAAGTAAAACCCTTTTGTGTGAGTGTGTTAACTTCATCGGTCACTCCTTCTGGTATCCTAAGCCCTTTTCGCACAGCCATTACACCGCAATGCAACAACAACAACAACAACAACAACAAAATAAAAAATAAAAAGGAGTCCCTGGTTCCAGCCGGCATTGCTTATCTTTGCTTGTTTGTGCCGGCCAGGAGAGGAGAAGTCACTTCATCCGACTTGTGGGCTTTCAAGTAACATCCCAGAGGTATGGCGGGGAGTCCGAGGTGTGAAAACAGTGCCGGTGTCCATTGCACGCTGGCTGTTACTTGCACCGACTTCATCCGCTGGCAAAAGAGCAAGACTCCTGTGTGAAATGGGGCTTTGAATTTCTCAATATCTCTACGGTTTTGTACATTCTCGCCGACTCAAGAGTTGAATTCAGGTTTCAAGGACGAATGGTATTTTACCAAAGAGGCAGCCTCACTTTGTTTTTACTGGTATCTGACTTTTTGTGTTGGTGGTAAGAAAAAAAAAAATGGATCCAGTGCCTGTGGAGTGTCTTTGAGTCGGAACCGAGCGGTATCGGCATGTAACGGTTCTGATTTTTGTGTTTGGTTTTGAGAGCGCGCACATTTCCAGCACGTGACTCCACTTGCGTAATTTCTCCGCACTTTCTCCAATAAACTCTGAAGTTTCTCTTCTGAAGCTGCCATAAGCATTTGGAGTGCGATGAAAGACGAGGAAACGGGTCAGCCTCTTTAATGCCTGGATTCCTTCAAACTTTTTCAATGAGACGGGACATTATTGAAGCACAAGAAGCTGGACGCACACCTTCGCCAAAAGCAAAAACAATAATTGCGAGGGGTTCTGTATCTCACATCTACAAGAGCAAAAAATATACTGGTGGCGGATCGTCGTTCATTTTTAATCGATTCCTTCATCCTCAGCGTTGTCTGACGCACAAAAGCGTGCTCGCTCTTTAAAAGCTGGCGACTTCATGCGGTCATTCTCAGTGCAAATGTTCGGCGATGCATTTGTCTGCCTGTTTATATTGTTTTCTGGCTCACCCTTGAGCCGCTGCCGTCCATCTGGCTGAGGTTTTGGGCTTCTTGTATAAGTAAATCGTTGGTTTGCTGCGTTTTGAATCTTTGAAAACAAATGGCAACGTTTCATTTGCTGCCTGTCAGTTTTGATTCTGTCGTTCATTCATTATTAAGCGCGCGAGGCTTCGGTGCAGCGCAATGACTGGATCGCTGCTCTTTAGCCATAGGTGAGGTATAGCAGCACTGAGTGTGGAGATGGAAAAATTGCTTTAAGATAGATTAGGTTTAGGCTTGTACTTTTTGCATCGCTGATGGCTTTTAGGTTTGTGCTAGTCAAAATATTTAAAGCCGAAATATTCATATTAATGAATATTTATCCTGAATAATGTATCTTTATACGCACTGTCAATTTTTTTTCTTCAGAAAACCTTCAGAGAAAAAAATTGATGCATATGTGAAAAAATGATGAGAAAAACCCCTCAAGTTGGTCAAACAGTTATGAGCTGAATAAATCAGAAAATAGGTCCAGCTACTCTTTTGTTGGAGCCACTTCAAGCTCTCGCTATGCTGAGGTGAGTGAATCCTGAATGATGTACCTTTAAACTCTAGATTATGCGTGGGAAACCAGTCCATCAATGAATTTCTCCGTACACCGTATCAAAGATATTTGATGAAAAATAACACTTAGGAAGCTGAAATAACAAAGGGGAACGCCGACCGACGTGCTATTGGTTGGCATTTGTAGCGCAGCCAATTCAGGCGCGGCATTTATTTTCCTTGGTATCTCAAGAGATGAAGAAGACTGTAGATGTCAGCTTCTGCGGTTGTCCGAAGACGATTTCTACTGTATGTTTTCAATCCTTATTAAGGTATATTTGGTGTTTGGACTATTAAAAAAAAGGGAGTTCTGAGCGATTTAGAAGGCGTCTAGGCTATTTGTGGAGTTTAGTTATTTTGTGGGCGGCGCTGGTCCAATGACGCTGGTCTGATTTGCCGCTGATGCCTGTTTGACTTTTATTTGACCTCTCCCCTGCATATAAACCAGACAGAGTTTGCGACCAATCTGTGGTGGGTACTTTGAACACATTGCAGTTTGTAATTAACGTCCCTCCAGGAAGTCTCTGGGCTGGTATTGTTCGTTCTGCACCTCCTGTCCCCGCTCGGGTAAATAGTCAGTTATTTTGCTTGAAACCCAACAGCAGCTTATCGTCTCCTGACTTGAACGTAGAAAAGATTAGCGACGCCAAAAGGATGCAAACCGCTGAGTAGCAGATAAAACGGCTTCACGCGCGCGCGAGCACCGGCACATTCGCTTCAGAGTGAAAGTTTCCTTAAAAAGCTGGCTTCAAAATGCTGTTTACTGCGCCGCCGTTGACATCGGCTTCTTCTTCTTCTTCTTGTTTCATTTCACTTGAGAGTTCGTCATGTGTCTCCCATGTCAGACTGTGATGCTCCGAGTACCAGGCGACAAGCTTTGTCCTCTGCCAATCCTCCTTTAATGCCTGTCATTTGCCGGGATCAGAGGTTTGGAGCTGTTTGTATGTGGAGTTCTGGGGGGGGCTAAATCCTGAAACATCCCACGACAACAGTTATTTTAGACTTACCGGAGGAAACTACAGGAGGAAACACCAAGACCGGAACAGTGTCATTAATATTTACAGATATGGGATGTCGGCGACCTGGACTTAAAGTTTCATTGCGATATTTTGCTGTGATATTGTGATAAAAGTGAGGGTCCATCTTTTCAGACTACATGACTGTGAAAGCGTGTTGCAGCAATTACAGCCCCACAAACACAAACAATGTTCCTGAAAAACGTTACTTTTTGTAATTCTCGTCTTTAGGACGTCCGTCACATAAAGAAGTGGGATATGTATCACTGAGCTGCACATTGTGTCTGTATTTTTGAGTTTGTTGGTGCCTTTCGGTGCTTTTGTTGAACACGCAGTGGCAATAATAATAAAACTTTGAATCCTGCTAACAAGGTCCTGCTTTTACACATTGTTTATCATGACAATAAATCAAAAGAAAATGTATCACGATAAATGATAAACGGTACCGATTAAGTGTGACGTAATAATCAAAAACAGAAGGGGGTGAACAGCGGCTCCTATCACTGTACCTTTTCATTCCGTCATATAGGAAGTGCTGCCTGTTTTGTTCTGCAGGGTTGTTTCTAGTTATGAATCACTCTCTGATGTTAATAGAGTTCCTCTCTCCTCCGTTCCCACTCTTCTGTAACATTAAGATGTTTTGCGCTCCATTTGCCTGCACGCAGGGCAAAGCGGAGCAGACTTCATCTGTCACACACAGACGCCGCCGAGGAATCATAATGTAAAACACTAATTAGCTCCGATCCTGACGAGACTTCATTACTGAGTCAGCATGAGACGGCGCGCTCCCAAAGATTTTTTTTTCTTTTTTTTTTTTTTTTTTTTTTTTGTGGTTGTCGACTTCGGAAGGGGAGGGAAGGGAGAAAAAAAAAATTTAAAAACTAGCAAAAGATTTCAGATTCAGGTATTTCAGGTGTGGCTCTGCAACAGGAGATGAAATCGAGAGTCACGGTATAATCCGCTCCCCCTGTGCCTGTGGTGGCTTGTTTGCCTATGCCTCAGTGAACGTCTATGCAAATATATTTAAAAAAAAACAACAACAAAAAACGGGGGGCCGCAGAGCTGCTGTTGCGGCTGGCATGCAGGCGACCGAGCGTGCCCATTTCACGTCCAGATATTTGAATCTGGTGAAAGCCGGAGCGCACAGCCATTGTTATTTCAAGAAGATTGGACACTGTGCTGTAAAGACAGTAGCTGCCTTTTAGATTGTTCGTTTTAGCCGCAGGGGGACGTAGGGTTATGATCTCACACTTCTGTTCTCGACAATAACACTCTCATTTGGTCTTAAAGTAAAGAGGATTTTAGTGCCGAGATGTTTTCACGCACTATAATGCATTTTAAACATAAAGTTTCCATATTTCCCAGCCGCGCCAATTATCCGAAGCGCTCCTGCAGGCGTGTGGCTGTCGCTGCTGAGCGGTTTGTGATAGACTTGATGTAGCTAAAAGGAGCTTCCCATTGATGCACATTTTGATATTAGCTTACTAGGAGGGGGGGGGAAGCAACAAACATGGCAGTAGAACCATTATCCTGTGGGGTTGCTTTGCTTCAGGGACAAAGGAGCTCTTCAGAACCGTCAGAAAAAAACGACGACTTCACATGCAGGGAAATCCTGGAAAATAAAACCTCGTCAAGGCTGGAAAGCAGACGAAGGCGTTTAGATCGCGGTACGTGCTAAAACAGGCCAATCAAAGTCCACGTCTCAAACTAAGACGTGGACTTAGTTTGAGACGTGACAGTCAGTCTGACTGAGGAGGAGATTCTTTGTGATGTAAGTCAAAAAAGAAGGCAAACATTTCAGTTCTAGGATTTTGAGAAACTTGCAGACGTAAAGGCAGAGGAAGAAAGGACAAAGCAAGCATTGCCATTTGTATCTTATGTGTTTTTATCGTTTGAACCCAACATCTTTGACTATCAAATAGAGCCGTCTGCTGCTGGGCATTTCATACAACTTTAAAAGCGGTGACATGACTCCAATGAATACCATCCCCCACCAGGAGGTCACTTGGTTATTGTGCTTGGATCAGGGATTGTGAGTTGTGATCTTATTAAAGTTGAATAGTCTGGACAGAGGTCGGAAATAGGATTTATAAAATAGACATAAAGGTGTAACACAAAAGCTTTTTGAGACAGAAATGTACGACTGAATGAAAATACACTTTGATTTGAGCATATATTTTTTTTATTTCTCACGGCAATACATAAAAACGCCCAACTCACATTTTTATTTTCACCTATAAATAAAAATAACAGAAAGACGCATCCGTTTCCTTTCATTTCAGAATTATGCTATATTCTCTGCTTGAGGGTATCTATTTTTTTTTTTTTAAGTCACTTATTGCATTTGGGTCGACTTGTTGCCTGATCTATATATAAACAAACGCAATTTCAGTTTTAATTAAGGTGCAGTCGTATCTCTTTTTAATCAAAGAAATCTATACGTATGGACGGAACATGCATATAGGCGGCAGGCGTCTTTGTAAGGTTGATTTCATTGATTTTTTTTATTTTTATTTTTTCCTCTATGAAAGATTTCAATCAACAGCACAGGCGGTCCGAGAGTTGCAGCGTTGCCCCGGCGCCGACTTCATCGCTTGTTGTTGCTTCTTCGCCAAATTGTGCTCGGATTAATCTGAGAATATCCACATTCAGATTCAATCTTCGCTGCAATATATTTAGCTCGGTCTGTGCTCTCTCTGAGATGTTTAACAAAAGACATCGGCACACAGCTCTGCACCACGCGCTGACATTTAACCGAATCTCGCACATGGAAAAGTACAACGATGCCCTCCAGTAAAGACTGGCTTTGATGATTAAAAACACATTAGAAACTTTATATGGACAGTAAAGTCTTGATGTTTAGGAGCTGAAACATCAAGGAAAAAAAATAGCCAAACCTGTCTTTGTTTAGAGCAAGGGAAGAGCGTAGGAGTCAGGTTGTTTGTCTATGAATAGCAGTAGGTGGGGGAGGGGAAGCGCTATGTTACTCTGTACAGCTAGAGAATGCTTTGCTCACTTCAGCGCTTTGGTATTACTGGATTTAAATCTGGGACAAACTTCCATAAAACTGCAAAACAGCTGAAACACTGAGTTCCTTTAAATTGAGACTGAAACTCACCTGTTCAAAGTTATTTGACAATTACCTGTTCCACAATTTATTTTATGATCTAAAGCACTTTGAGCTGCTATGTCGCTGAATTTATTCGTATTGTGTGCAATACAAATAAACGTGACTTGACCTGAAGTACACACACGTAAACATGCTGTTTTCTCTCACTGATGTAGACCTCAAGAGCTCATGCTTTTGCCCCTTATCTGTGTGCAATAACTTTAGCTTAGCTGAACATTCTGCCCCTTTGAGGCATTTCTCCTCTGTGGATCAGCGAGTGGCAGATTGTTCCCTCTCCGCTGGCATTTATTTGCCTTTGAAATGTTTGTGTGCTCGCAACGAGTGCCAAAAGGACCGTGCCACCAGGTGCGTCAGATAAAGCACTCCTCCCAAACGTGAAATCGCAGACAGACAGGCGAGCGCAACAAAAAGCGAACCAATGCCGGAGCCGCGGGTTTCCGGGCCGCGCTCCGCCGCTCCACAAAGCTCCTTTTGCCTCGATTGCAGAACAACAATGAGCCCGCCGCCGCCGCCGCCGCGGCAGCTTCTGTTGTCTTGGAATTTCGACAATTTAATCCAAAAGGTCAGCAGCAAAGAGTGAGCGCTGGAGTCGGATCAAATTAAAGTTTGAAAGCGAACATGATTAAACTGCTATTTGACTTTTCAGTGTGAATTTCTCCCAAGGCCTGGAGACAGTTCCCCCGCACCCCGCTCTCCCTTTCTACAACAGAAGAAAAGATTGACAGAGCAGGGGAGCGCCAGCCTTTTCTTTTCTGTCATCGCTGCGGAGAGGAGAGAGATTTTACTCTTTTGAAATTCACCAAATCTTTTACTGTGTGCATTATGCATGGATTTTTCTTCTTCGTCTTCTCCTCGTTCAGTGATGGGGCTTCAATAGACTTTGACAATCATCAAAACATGGAGGGAGAAGAAGTCACAAAGCGTTGCGGGGGGGGAGAAAGTGGCTTTGCGTTGCCGGCTCTAAAAATGGAATTCCGGGAATACCGTATAGACGGAGTGCAATCACAAATCTTCCTCTCATACCTCTTTCCCTCCACCATTCAATCCCTGGATCCTCTCTTACCTCTTCCCTCCCTGTGACTAAAGGCAGCCCACTCCTCTGCAGTGGCTGTCTGGCTCCCTGATTTGCTCGCTGCTCAGGGAGGATTTGCATAGACTGGCCCACTTGGTGCTTCTGCCCTTCCCCTTTCCGTTCCCTTACCCTGCCCTCCCTTCCTCTGTCCCATCATCTTCGCTTAGTTTCACCTGAGCTCGCTCCCGTCCTCCTCTTTCTCTCCCTTTCCGTCATTCTTGCATCCTCCCAATCCCTTCTCCTCACTTTTTTTTTTTTGCCCCCACTCCTCCATCTCACCCTCCCAAACTCTCCTTACCAGCCCTTTCATTTTCTCATCTTCTCCTTTTTTCCTCCTCTTTCGTTATCAAGTCTGAAAATCTCTCTTGTTCTCTCGTGGAGTAATACAAAGAGCTATCAGTCTTGGTCTCCCCAGGTTAACAAGCCAGACTGCCTCACGTCTTCGGGGGGGTTGGGGGGCGAAATAAAGCGAGAGCAAGAGAAAGAGATTGGAGAAGTCAGGCAAATGTTGGATCCAAACTCTAGGAAGGGAAAAGGTCTCAACCTCGCGTTGAGAGTCTGTGGCTGAGCTATAAGGATGTGGAAAGTGCGCCTCCGCTGAGACGGTAGAAAAACAGAAAACTGACAGTTCGTGCCGGAGTGCGCGGAGCTCCGCATCTTCCCTGTCGTTCCCTCCCTCCGCCTCTCCCTCCTCCTCAGGCTCATAGCTGAGACTTGTGTGTTATCTGTGGCTTGACGAGCGGGAGCTGTGCAGAGCACAGCACAGCGAAGCGGCGCGAGCGAGGCGGAGGGGCTGCAGCAGCGGGTTCTTCACTTTCGCCGTCGCTCTCTCACGCACCCGAAGGGCGCAAAGGGACGCGTTTCCAGGTGTCGTCCGCAAGCGCGTGCGTGTGCGCGCACCGGCAGGGTTACGTGGTCATCAAAGGAACTGCCACGGGGCAATCCTGCCGAGAAAAGAAAGTAAAGACATATTGGATTCTGGTTCAAAGAGGCAGCGAGCAAACGGAGAGCAACGGGATATCTGGAGAATTCCAATGAGTGGAGTCCTCGAGACCTGGCTCGGCTGCGTCTTGTTTGGAGGGATCTTTCCCTGTTGGGGATCTTGTCTCGATTTCTTTCTTGTGATGGAGTTTGCTGCTTTTCACCGGCAACCAGAAAGTCACTTTTTCTGAGAACCGATCACGCCTGTTTCTTCACTTTCTTTTAAATATCCTGCGAGAGGGGGAGGAGGGCGTGATGCTCCCCAAAGGAAAGCCCCAGGAGGGCCAACTGTTCTGGATGTTGCTTCTGGCCGTGGGATGGATGACGCTGGGTTCTGCGTGGGGTTCCTTATCACCAGACCTCCACCTGTTGTCCCCTACCTCTGGCGCCCCGGTGGCCCCCGCGCTACCCCGGCCTGATCACCCGCGCGGCCCTCAGGGGCCAAGGCACCATCAGCCGCCTGTGCCAGTACACCGCTCCCCAATGGGACTACGAGCCGGCCACGGTGAGTCCCTGCCAAACATCTCTTCTTTGTCACCCTGCTGTCTGGCCCTGCTCCCTCTGTCCATTTATCATCATGACTTATCACAGCAAAAGGAGCCATCTGTAGATACCTCTCTATCATTTTTTGCACCCTTCTTCATAACTAGCTCAGTCCCCCCCCCCCCCCCTCAATCTTTTCTCTCCTGCCTCGCTCTCTCTCTCGTTCCCGCTCGGACAGCTAACGATAGCTGACAGCTGCTCTGCATCACGGAGCCGTACATCGTCTATGAAATTATAGGTTTAATTGTCAGTGAAGAGCGTTGACAAGCCAAACACCCACAGCGACTCTGTCAGGCGAGGATCAAGCGGTGACTCTGAATTATCAAGGTCCTCAAACGGGTTAATGCAGCCGTAATTGATGATTGATGGACACTCAAGAACTGGAAGATGGTTCTGCTCATCTTTAATAAGTGTGCCACTAATCCTGCTTTTTCTTTTTCTTTTTTTTTTTTTCCCCCCTCCCGGTTTTGCCATGAGAGCCTTGTCCTTTTCCGTGTTAGGGCTCTGTAAGACAAGATGCACCACAGCATCTGGCATTTGGAGGAAGGCTTAAAATTTAACAGCCCCTTTTGAAAAGGCTCATTTATAATTTTAAGCATCTGTTATGTCATCTGGCGGATGTGTGAGCTTTTCGAGCCGAATGAGAATGGGTGGTCGAGCACTTTGTCATGGCTTTACACACTTCACAGGGATTTTTTATTATCTGTTTGCACCCAAATTCAATTACAGAGAAGGCCTTTTCGGACCGCTGTCATGTTATCTCTTTGGCTTTAGTTTTCTCAGTTATTGGAGAAAAGAGTCGACGGATCAAAAACAAGTGCAAGGTTTAAAAACCGAATTACTGCTGAAATTACACAGTCATCAGCGTAACGTTTGATTCTAGGACAACAAAATGGCTTGAGATGTTATTGAAAAACGACAAATCCAAACTTTCAAACCATTTCTACCTGTGTCCTTATTCATATCATACTTTACTGTAGCATCTCGAAGCTCCTTTGCTTCTTGTTGCATAAGATCCACTGAATAGCATCTCTTTTAAAAAATTGGTCTGATCCTGCTCTCTGTCTGACTCCCACTAATGACGTAGGGTGATTTTTAGCCTGTCGAGGACTCTCAGCACAGATTAGGTTGACAGACAGAGACAGAGGAAGGGAGAGTTCTGCATCGCTAATGTGGCATGTGCAGGACAGACAAAAGTCTAAGATGGGCCAGGAATGTGCTGCGCCTTTAAAAACCAAAAAACTCTGATAATATAGTGGCCTAAAAAAATACGTTCAATTCTTTATTCAACCTTAACTGCATGTGCAGATAAGCTGGAAAATTATACTTTACTATCTTTTTGTTTTCAAATGTTTTTTTCCAGCGAATAAGAAGCACCGATCAACCCTTTCCTGTCCAATCCCAATCTTCAGGTTTCTGAGATTTGACAGATTCAGATTTTGACCTATTCTGTTTTTTGTTTGTTTTTTTATTTATAGGACTATAATATGAACAACAGAAAATGTTTTGTAGTTTGAACTGAAAATAATGGAATGACAAGATGATTCATTAGCTAAAAATAAAGCCAATCAAAGCATGTGCTGTTGGTTGATACATTCTTAGTTCTGATTCATTTAACATGAAATCTGATTTTTATGTTCTTGATGAATTAATCAAGGGATAATTCGCCAGTTCCGATTACTGACTGACTGATTGGTGCATCTCTGCTAAAAAAATCTACAACATTTTTCAAGGCCTTCACATGTAAAAGTTCCCTATCCACACTATGTTTGCTCATGAGCACTGCGAGCAAACAGGGCTTCAGTTGTCCAGCACATTGCTCCATGTCTGTGCTACAGAGTTTTATAACTGGATATTTCTTGGCTGGAGTTGGTTCTGGTTGACTTTGTGTGAATTTGCATACAGAATGTGGTGACTCAGTGCAGAGTGAGATAAGAGAGAGGATAAAATCAGGAGATTAGGATGTGTGTGTGTGTGTGTGTGTGTGTACGCGTGTACGTGCAGCCTATTAGCAATTCATCTGCAACAGACTGACCCTGCTTTTTTTGTGTGTGTGTGTGTGCGACTGTAATTAGATTCAGAAGAAACTTTGGTGGAAGGCGAAGAGAGAGTGGCTGGACGGTAAAGTTCATTTGTTGAGGCACTTGGAAAAAAATGAGAACTCGCACACCCAAGGAGACGGATTTATCGCGTGTGATATTGGCATGCACAGATCATCACTGTATGATAACCTTGAAGCTGCCGTCAGATGATTCCTTACGTTGCTGGGCGTATCGGCACATCGAATAAAACATGTCACGCGGGTCTGAACGTTGGGAAAGTGAGTGAATTCTGTAGAAGTTGTTGGTCCTGTCACTTCTCTGCACCGCAAAAACGCTAAATCTCGGTCTAAGACTAATTTTGGTCCAGTTTCTAGTGCAAATACCTCAGAACACTTAAAACAAAACCAACTTACAAATAACTTTTCAGTACAATATAGGCGCTTCTTTTAAGTTGAAAATTCCTCAATGTTGCTGAAGTTCAGTTATGATAAGTCATTTTTTATATAAGTACTTTTTCATCAATATTAATGAATCATTGACTCAAAACGAGCCCCTATATCTTGCAGAAAAAAAGTACTTATATTAGCTTTGTTTTATTTAAAGTGCACTAAGGTATTTGCACTGGAAACTGGATTTAGCTTCTTTAGCATGTGACATTTTTAATGTGATTGAAATTGTGAATAGTTGACGTGTGTTGGGATCCAGGGTGCAGAATGTAGATCATGTCTGCACAGGTATTTTTTTATTTTTTTTTATTTTCCTAAAACAGATGATGTGTTCAAACACATCTACGTGGCACCGATCTCTGGATATTGTTTTCATCCAACACGGAAACACTGAGAACAGCCCCAGATCCAGTTTTTTACTCCCTCGTCCTCCACATACAGTGGAGTTTTTTGTTTTTTGTAGAACATTTTGCAGCCGCTGCAGAATCCTCAATTAGGTGCCACGGCAGCTGCAGCACCACGGCGGACATTGTTGTTGTTTTCGTGTGGCGCGTTTGGGGTAAGAAGTCAGGTTGGAGGCTGGGCTAATACACGAGCGCGTTCATAAAAATGTCCCCTAAAATGCCGTCTGCGTGAGGATGTGGGGCAAAAGCAGTTACAGACATTCCTGTTTATAGTAACATCCCAAAAAAAAAACTTACGTGGTTGAGGCCTCAGCCTGTCAGTGTGATAATGGAGGGAGTTTATTTTGGGAATGAAGTCTCAGCGATCTCAATAACCCCAGTTGGTCGGATCATTTTCACTTGAATTAATCAGAAAATAGGGCAAGCCGTCGATTTTACTTGCAGTTTCTGGCAGGTTTAGTGACTCTTCATCAGTGCAGAGCATTGGATTAGTAATTAATCATAGTTGCATTGAAATACTTGAAGTGGTGTGTGCAGTACAGACTGAAACGCGGTGTTGGAACAGAAAAATGTTTCAGCTTGTCTGAAATGCCGGTCGAATCGAGGCACTCTAGGGTGTCGGACGTGCGAAAGGACAAAGTCGGGAGCTCAGTCATGTGATGGAGGTTCGGTTAAAGATGCATTGTCATTGCACCATAAAACCAAATTTTTAACAAAAAAATATATACCATAATCAAACCCCTATTATTTAAAATGGATTCACAACAACTATTCCCACTACCTCTAAAAGAAGAAGAAATATTTGTGATGTTTTTACTTAACTAATACATTTTGAAATAGTTTCTTAAAAAAAAACAACAACAACAACAAACAAATGAAAAAGAAAGTTGGTTAATTGAGTAATACTAGCACAGCATTAGCTTGTTAGCTATTCGGGGTATATCCTATATTTTGAAGGAGCGCTACCGTCATTAAATCGGTTGCAATCAAAGTCTAAAATGACTTAAGTTCTTAATTAGTCTTGTTTTAGCCAGCTGTCAGGCAGGGTGCAGCAACAGGTGGAGGATGTGCTTATGAGAGACGATAGGAGAGCGCTTTAGTCCCTTGGGAAAACTCTGCCATCTAATTATTACCTCGGGGTAGCTTGATAGAAATAACCTGCCCTACTCCCAGCATGTTGTAGTAGCAGACAAAAAAAAAACACACACACAAGAAGCGCTCAGACATCATTAGCATTAAAAGGCTGCGTGGTATTTGTCATTTTAATAAAACTGAACCAGCAACGTCCATTGTAAAAACACAAAATCTTACCTACTATACTGGATATACTATACGATTTGTTTTTGGTCTAGTTTCTCGTGAAAATATCTTAGTACATTTGAAATGAGAGCCAACTTCCAAGTAACGATTCAGAAAGAAACACAGTTCCAATGGCAGATCATTTCACTCAGAACAAGACATTTTCCCCATATTATGAAGTGAAATAATTTGCCGGTGGAACTAGAACTTTTTCATCAACATTAAGTGATGATTGGTTCAGAAAAAGCTCTTGTTTCTTGCCAAAAAGTCTTTATTTACCAGGATATCTCTACTAGAACACTAGACCAAAAACACTTGGTAAGATTTTTTTGTTGGGCTGTTTTAGGAATAGCGTAAACAAACGGAAAAAAAAAAAAAAAATGAGTCCATTTCCACGATTCCCTTTGTGCTGGAAAGCGCAGGTGCCACAGTGTGCGGCGTTTTCCCTTCGCCCCATATTGTCCCCATCAGCTCATTGGGGTTTGTGCGTTTTTAGCCATGTGGCTGTGAATTAAACTGAGCTGACACAAACAATATGCAGAACATCGCATGTTCCCTGCAGCAGCTTAAAGTCAGTGTTTTGATGCCCATAAGTGACCTGGCTCATGAATTATTCAGGCTCGAAGTTGAACAAAAACGTCCGCGTTATATTGCGTATGCTATTATACGTAATCACTCCAGCCGAGGAGTGTATTCTTCATGGACCTCTGCTGCAGCACAAACAGATGTAGGTGACTAATCATATAGGTCCGTGGGTACAGTAAAAGTGATATGAAAGCATCGCCGCTTCCCCATAAGTCGAGCAGACAATGTCTGGGAGCGAACGAGCCGACTGAATAACAATTGTGAGAGTGTTTTGACCCGCTTTGAAGCTTTGCCCTCAGCACTTAGGGGGGGAATAAAAGCGAGGCCGAGGGCGGAGTGTGCGCCGTTCGCCCGTGTGGGCATGTGTGCCGGTCGTTTGATGTGGGATCACCTTGAAGAGAGTGACTTTGGCGGCGCCCGCTTCCACGCCGAACGGACCCTGTGCGGGACCGAGAAGTCCCGAGAAGGTCAAAGTGGAGGCGGGGCGGCGGGAGGCAGAGACGCAGCCGCGTCGGGCCGTCCGTGTTCTTCGGGCTAC
Organism: Poeciliopsis turneri; assembly: GCA_922788865.1. Lineage (NCBI taxonomy): Eukaryota > Metazoa > Chordata > Actinopteri > Cyprinodontiformes > Poeciliidae > Poeciliopsis > Poeciliopsis turneri. The sequence continues at coordinate 3,477,993 of CAKLNU010000191.1, forward strand.
TGAGACGGTTTGGAGGGAAAGTGGGAGTTTAGTTTGACTGAAAGGTGGATTAGTTTTGCTGTGGGAACAGTAATTCAGGAGAGAAGCGAAAAGCAATTTGGTGTTTTGTACTTAGCTGTTGGTTGGTTTAGAGGGTCTGTTTCGAACTTGGTCATTTACTTCTTAAGTCTTGGTAGCGTGTGAGAAGACTTTCCAACAAAATGAAGGGGCTTATTTTGAGTCAATAACTCCTTAATATTGATGAAATAGTCCTATTGGTAAATTATTTCACTTATGACAGGATGTCAAACTCATTTTCCTTTGGGGCCACGTCAAGATCATGACCTCAAGAGCCGGTTGTGCCAGAGTGCATTTATAAAACCTGTTAAACAGTTAAATAAACTGTTAAGATTATATAATATTGAACATCTTTTCAGTCTATCCAAGATTTTTCTGATTTTTTTTTTGTTTTTGCAATAAAAAGTGTTTGTGTAGTAATTTAGAAATATTTGCACTTAACAATATAAATGCAACGTTTTGTTATCGCTACAGATTACAACTCAACATCAAGCAAGGCTGAGGCAGCTGTTTAGAAGTAAATGACTTACAGTCAATGTTTTCCACCATTTTTGAAAAAATCTGCGATGAACTCGCACTAACGAAAAAGTGCGAGGGTTTGTTGATTTTGCATGAATTTCCACCATAATTCACACGAAACCGGACGAACTCAGTGACGCAATTTGGCAGTAAATGGATAAAAACCACTTTGAGTTCTTGCTAAAATAATACTTAAGCACACCGTTATCTTGTCCCTTTAGAGTTTAAAGGGCCACATAAAAAGTTATGGTGGGCCCCGGAGACGTTACTTATGATGAGACTTTTTTTTTTTATAAGTGAAATAATCTACCAATTTATTCAAAACAAGCTCTTATGTCTTGCTGAAAAAGTTACTTGTAAATCTTACCAAAATTAAGATTCTGTGTTTTTGCAGTGCAGACAAAGATTTGCACACATTTATAATGGAAACGCGGCTACTGCTGGAAAACAGAGCTAACTTGCTAACTAGCCGCCACACACACACGTTTCCTGTTTTCCTGGGGCAAACAACCAAATTATTATCGTTTTATTATACTTTGGTACTCTGTGGTTCTCGATTGCTTTTGGAGGAATCTTTGAATTGCATTCGAAAGTCTCAGCAGAAGGTCTGAACACAGTTCTGAACTGTTTCCAGGTAGAACATTTAGGTCTGCCAGCTTTATCATTCTTGTTCCACATCGTGGCTCACTGAGGAAATATTCCAAGTAGCAGGAGCATGTATGCGGGCATCACACAGCGTTTCAGTAGGAATAAGATGACATCGCCCTCCGGCAAGTCGCTGGAGGAGGGTGGGGGGGCCGGGGGGGGGTTAGACGATAGAATTTAAAGATGGAGTGAAGAAAAAGAGGGCATGACAGGTGAAGGACGGGAGAAGAAACCGGCGGTTTCTGTTTTCCTCGGTGTCTCAGAAAAGGAGGCACGACAAGCTGTGTTCTCATTTAAAAACATCCCTCGCTCGCCCCTCTCTCCCATCTTCATTCTGCTCTTCGAATCTAAACTTCCTGTCCTCTTTTTCTTTTTCTATTTTTTTTTATGTACTTTTTTTTTTTTTTTTTCCGCAGCCCCGTTCGAGCAGCGGACAGAAAATCGATAGGAAAACCTGTTTAGGAGGCTCAATTGTGTAGTTATTTTAGGGAGTTTTTTTTTTTTTTTTTTTAAAGTATTTTTTTCTCTTTGTCTCTTGTATTTTTTATTTATTTATTTATTTTTTTTTGCTTTGCCCTCGCACGCTCAAGCGTTTTATCTCCGAGCAGACAAAAGACGTTTTTCATCCTCTCCGGAGACGGAGGGAGAGAAGGGAGGACGGCGGCGGTGGGGAGGAGTGGAAAGGTTAAGCGACGGAACGAAACAAGACGAAATCAAAGAAAAAATGTGAAAGAGGAGTTGGGTGGGAGGGGAAAGGCTGACACTGACGCGGTAGCGGCTGCCCTCTTGCATTTCCTGTGTATTCTGACCTTTTTCTTCATAATGCCTGCTCAGCTTACAGCCTCCATTTTTCACCCCCTGCTTCTCTTTCCCTATATGTCTTTTCTTTCACGACATAAACACGAGGATCTCTGTTTTCTCCAGAGCCGTGCGCTCTTTGATGTCTTTTTTTTTTTTACCCTGAATCTGCTTGCTCTGCAAATGACACAGGAAGTCGATCCTCAAAATTTCACCTTGGGGGAAAAAAAATAAATAAAAAAAGGCTTGCTTCCTCTCTACCCTCTTGACTTATTGATTGAAAATCGTTGCCTCTCACACGTTAGTCATTTTAATTCAGCCTTATTTTCCTAGGTCCCAGAACAGTCCCAGACCACCATGCCGCCGCCACCACCATGTTTGACTGTTGAAATCAGTTTGTCTGTGAAGTGCTGTCGGTTTTTTATGCAAAACGTAACCAGACGCACACTTTTGAAATTTTGTCTTGTCAGGCCACAAACCTTTTTGTGCCAAATGTTTTAAACGGTAGTCAGTGCGTCTTTTTTCCAGCTCCTTCAGACTAGCCGGCAGCGATTAGTAAAACACCTGGTGGAACGGAGCACCAGCTGGGTTCATTATAGGAGCTGCTTCTCAGTGAAATGCTGGTTAAAACGTTGCTAAAAGATGAATAGAGGAGTCATGTTGTGATGACTTCCTTAAGAGGCGGAGTTTCACAAAGAGCTGGAGGTTTTTAAAGCGACAGGGCCCCAATTTTACGACGTTAAATTACAAAGTGAAATGTTTCAGACATATTTGATGCACATATAGTATATTTTTAACAACTGAAGTTAACTTCATTTCTTGATTGTGCTATAAATTGGCAGCATGTGTCTGGAAAACTCATAATTCGGCTCCTTTAAGCAACTTCCCCACCCTATTGATTACAAACCCCAACATGTATAGAAAGTGAAGCCACTGATTGAAGTCTGCAAAGCTCTTCTTATGCTGCTTTTTTTTCTTTTTTCTTTTTTTTTTTTAATCATCTGGAAAGATTTTTTCTCGCTGATCTTCTCGCTCCATGATTGTGAAGAGGAATACTTACTTTACCTCCTTCCAAAGCCAATTACTTCAAATGGTTTTGTTCTCATGTCGAGTCTGTCTCCATGGAGACCGCAACACAAGCCCTCCAGACTGAACCGAATGGAAAATTTCCCTCAGAGGTCGCGAATCATGTAGAGTGCGACCGGCGCTCGTTCCGTCGTGTCCCCGCGCCTCCTCCGCCGACTTCCCTTCCGCGCTCATTACGGCCTCCCGTCACACAATTCCCGGCGGGAACGCGGCGCTCGTGCCTTTTGAAGCGCTTTGCCTTGCTCATGCGGATCCGCCGCGGCGGGCTCGTCCACCTGCAAGCCGGGCTTTTCATCGAAGCAGCGCAAGATGATTAGGTGCGTTTGCACGGCAGACAGTGACCTTGAGGGAGCCAGATGAATGACTCGCCGCAGACCACCATTCCTTGAGCTCAGACGTCGCCTCAGGATGTCTGTCCCTGGGCAGTAATTAGCACTTCACTGGTGGTTTTATATATATATATATTTCTTTAAATCTCTGAGCGTTACATTTCTCAAAGGTGTCATGGAGTCATATCTTAAAGGTGGAATGTGGGAAAATGTAGCTTTGGCGTTATGTATGGAAAAACGGAGACCGTTTGTTGGTCTGACGGTGTCGAATGTTTCAGTCCAGCCTCGGCTGTTTTTGTGATTGATGACTTGTGTCTGAGTCTGAATCAAAGTATTTAAATTTGAAATTTTACTTCACTGTAAATTCAGTTTTAACGACTGAATTTACAGTGAAGTAAATTCAGTCGTTAAAACCTCCAAAATGGACGCCAGTTCTAATCTGATGACTCAACTTTCCTATCCAGGGATACAATGGCAAGAATTAGACCAGTGGCTGTATTTTTACAGTCGCTGTCCTAAAAGCCACTAAATGACTTTATGATAGCATTGCCAAATAATGTCATTGTTTAATTTGCTTAAATGTCCATAAGTGTCTCTGCGCAGCAGATACTATTGAGAAGAATATTAATGTTTTAAAGAAAATGACTCTGTGTTTACAGAACTTCGAACACGTCCCGGGGGAGACGGGGGACATTTAGTCTGAGTGGACCATGTTCCGTGCCTCCATTGTCGAGGCGGCTTATCGGAGCTGTGGTCGCAAGGTTGTCGGTGCCTGTCGTGGTGGCAACCCTCGAACCCGTTGGTGGACACCTTCGGTGAGGGATGCTGTCAGGCTGAAGAAGGAGTCCTATCGGGCTTTTTTGGCCTGTGGGACTCCGGAAGCGGCTGATGGGTACCGGCGGGCGAAGCGGCTTGCAGCTCTGGCGGTTGCTGAGGCAAAAACTCGGGCGTGGGAGGAGTTCGGAGAGACCATGGAGAAAGACTTCCGTATGGCTTCGAGGCGATTCTGGTCCACCATCCGGCGTCTCAGGAGGGGGAAGCAGTGTAGCACCAACACTGTTTACAGTGGGGGTGGTGTGCTGCTGACCTCGCCTCGGGACGTTGTGGGTCGGTGGGCGGAGTACTTCTAAGACCTCCTCAGGGTCCGTCGGATAGTCGAACCTCGGATTTTGGAAGAGCAGTGTGGTTTTCGTCCTGGTCGTGGAACACTGGACCAGCTCTACACCCTCAGCAGGGTCCTGGAGGGTGCATGGGAGTTCGCCCAACCAATCTACATGTGCTTTGTGGACTTGGAGAAGGCGTTCGACCGTGTCCCTCGGGGTGCCCTGTGGGGGGTTCTCCGGGAGTATGGGGCACCGGGCCCTTTGATACGGGCTCTCAGGTCCCTGTATGACCGGTGTCAGAGTCTGGTCCGCATTGCCGGCAATAAGTCGGGCTCGTTCCCAGTGAGGGTTGGACTCCGCCAGGGCTGCCCTTTGTCACCGATTCTGTTCATTACTTTTATGGACAGAATTTCTAGGTGCAGCCAGGGTGTTGAGGGGATCCGTTTTGGTGGCCTTAGGATTGCATCTCTGCTTTTTGCGGATGATGTGGTCCTATTGGCTTCATCGGGACGTGATCTGCAGCTCTCACTGGAGCGGTTCGCAGCCGAGTGTGAAGCGGCCGGGATGAGGATCAGTGCCTCCAAGTCTGAGACCATGGTCTTGAGTCGGAAAAGGGTAGAGTGCCTTCTCCGGGTCAAGGGAGATGTCCTGCCCCAAGTGGAGGAGTTCAAGTATCTCTGGATCTTGTTCACGAATGAGGGAAGAAGGGAGCGTGAGGTCGACAGGCGGATTGGTGCAGCGTCCGCCGTGAGTCAAAAAGCGAAGCTCTCAATTTACCGGTCGATCTACATTCCTACCCTCATCTATGGTCATGAGCTTTGGGTAATGACCGAAAGAACGAGATCGCGGATACAAGCGGCTGAAATGGGTTTTCTCCGTAGGGTGGCTGGGCTCTCCCTTAGAGATAGGGTGAGAAGCTCGGTCATCCGGGAGGGACTCGGAGTAGAGCCGCTGCTCCTCCACATCGAGAGGAGCCAGTTGAGGTGGCTCAGGCATCTGGTCAGGATGCCTCCTGGACGCCTCCCTGGTGAGGTGTTTAGGGCACGTCCCACCGGGAGGAGGCCCCGGGGAAGACCCAGGACACGCTGGAGGGACTACGTCTCTCGGCTGGCTTGGGAACGCCTCGGGATTCCCCAGGAGGAGTTGGAGGAAGTGGCTGGGGAGAGGGAAGTCTGGGCCTCCCTTCTTAAGCTGCTACCCCCGCGACCCGACCCCGGATAAGCGGCAGAAGATGGATGGATGGATGGATGGACTCTGTGTTTCTCTTGTGTACTTATTTTTGTCTGTTGGCTTTTCTGGTTTGGCGTTATAGCTCACTTAGGAGCCTGCTAAGCCAATAGATTAGTTGATAATTGCTTTTTGAGAAAAAAAAAGAAGTCATCGGAGACGTTTTAGTACTTGTGAAAGGTTGCCGACAGTGGCACTTTATTCTCCTGTGCTGCCATGCACACTTTAAAAAAAAGTAGTGGTGGATTCTCTGATTCTTTTGCAACCAAAGATGTATCTTAAGCTTAGAAGGGAGACAGCTCCTGATTCAGCTTATGAATACGGGTCTTTAACACAAATATAACAACGTGGCGTTGAAGTCAAGTAAACGCAGGACTGGACCCGTCACGACAACAAATCTTTCTGGACGATGAATTATCCCAGAAGTTATTGTTGTTTTGAGACCATTTCCTTAGTATTTACGTTTGACATGAATATGCATCTTCTGACACCGACTACCTCGTTATGAATGGCCAGGAATTTAATTCCTGACCAAATTAATTGTTGAAATTACTGAGCCGCCGACAAAGTGGAACTGAACTGATTCTGAACTTTGAAGCTGCGACTGAATGTCCGTCCAGGAAAACGTGCACACAGCCCTCTGATAATCCTCCCTCTGACGTTATGTTTGCAGCCGAGCTAAATGTGATATTTGTAATCCCCTCCATCTTGTCCAGCGAGGCCCCGGATAAATATCTCTGGCCCCGCGATGTTTCCGGAGCGCCGTTTCTCTCTCGTTGTGCTTCATCATGCCAGAAAGAAGAGGAGAGAGCGGGCTGTAAATAGGGGGGGATCGAGAGGAAAAAACGAGAGAGAGAAAAAGCAGGGGCGCAAAAAAAAAGGGGCTATTTGGAGAGGAGAAATAGCAAAGCGGCGGTGGGTGAAAGAAAGGGGAAGATGGAGAGCGTGGTACGCGTGAAGAAGCAGAGGTCCAACAGAGAGGCAAGGCAGTGAAAAAAAAGAGAGAGAGAAAGAGAGAGAGAGAGAGAGAGATTGGGATAGCCTCTCCAACCCACTCCAGTCCAGTCTAAAGTAGCTAATGGGCTTGCCCAGACGCACTGAGTGGATATTGCGTTGGGACTTCCTGCAGTCCCTGAGCAAACAGACAGCCAGTGTTGGCAGAGAGGCTCGCTGGCTAGCCTGAAACATGATATCATCTCGCTAGCACCTCCGATGCGGACAGAGAGCCAGGGCTCGAGAAAAGC